>OX453038.1:20181317-20689254 GCA_949699805.1 Tromatobia lineatoria | reverse complement strand
ACTGCGATGACGGTTGTCAATCCGCAAAGTAAAGTTGCGATACGAGTGCGTAAAAGCGAACATTTTGAGAAAGCTGTAGCGTGGGTCGCACGAGCCGCTGGATGCTCTCTTTAGTACGAGTTGCGACTGACTGGGAATTATATTAGTGGTTGATCCAACTGTTTCTTATATTTGCTATAACCATGAAATATAAACGTTCCTCCTGAGAATTATAGTTTATAGTTAGATTATCGTCAGTCCAACTATAGTATTTTCAAAATTACCAGATTTTTCTCTCAGTGTTGATCGACTCCAGATAGTTTCGGGTAAACCGAATATTCCATCTTGAAATGTCAGACTCGCTCGGTCCGGATCATTTGGACTTTTCGAATAACCGAGAAAGTGCTGGCCCTAGAATAGGTATAACCTCTCAAATGCAATCGAGTTGCAAGATCGTGCGTTTAAATAAAAATAGACAGATATGCGCACGCGCACAGTATTTTCGATACGCTTTTAGTATTTTCGACGTGCTTTGAGTATATTTCGAGACACGCCTTTTCGAAAACTACTACTTCATGTCCTTTACACACAGTGACACTTACATGCATGCGTTGGAAATTTTTTTTTTTGTAGAAGCTACTAGAAACTCAACCTTTTTTTTTGGCGGGGCCTGAAGTGCGAGGTCTCCGTTCGGAACGTAGCCACGCAAAAGTCCCTTGATAAAAACTCGACTTTCTCGCTGGCATTACAAAGAAATAGTATGTGTGTCACGTGCTCAAGATTATATTCAACTGGTGTAAGCGCTGTTGCAGCTCGTAGCTGGCAGACCGGCGACTTGTGTGAGCGATCACCTCTCGTGCAAGAAGAAGCTTCTTTACTCACTAGATACACAATATACTATTTTGTTACTCGTGCGGAAAACCTTTTCCTAACTCAAACACATTAGAAACAGGTTTTTCACCCTTTTATCGAAATGTACAATGTACTTCATTTATAATGGTGACTAGTGTAACTTTTTTTTCAATTATAGGTTTTCTTGTATCCATGGAAAAATTAATTTTATAAAGCAAGAGTCTCAACTCTTGACTCCCTAAGTAAGTAAAATAAAAATCGCAGGATATTATGGCTCACTTTGTATAAACCGTAACGATTTCACTCTTTTATTATAGAAAATCTGTTTCTCAAATCAATGACTCTTTTTTCGTACATCTTACGGATGCACAGCGCAACATGTCTTTGTACTTATTTGTGAAAAACTTAGATAATAAACGGCACAAAATAAACATTACTGTCGATGAAAGAAACACTTGGAAATAATTTTGTAATTTAACGCTCCTTTATAGGTTTTTCGACAAACGAACATTTTTGGGTCTTCGGATTTATGCGCCTCTTCGGGCGTTATAATTCTTCCCCTACTAAAATATGTCAATTCTGTCTACCATTAGCATTCACAGGACCCAATGAGGCTAAGGGTTAGTGCCCCCGATGATATGACTGCTACGAGAGCACTCGTTAATTGTGTTATCGATGCTTAGTTGGGCCAAGTAGGGACCGAGATTTCGATTCCTGTCATGGCTTCTATGAGAGCGCCCAGAAATTATCATCTCGACGCTTCGTTGGGCCGAATCATAAACAAGATTGAATTCCTATGCCTGGCTTCCACTTTTTCCATGTAGAAAGGAGTCAAAGCAATAATACAGTGAAAATTAACTTTGTGGTTATAGCTTCAGTCGATGCACTCGCGTCCGATCTTCAACCGACCAGCGCTACTGCAATAATCAAACGTCTTATTTAATCAAAGCGACCGGGTTGTACGTTTTATCATTATTTCGAGTAACTATGCATTTCCATCGTTCTGCTTTATGTATATGACGCTGTATCGCGTAACCACAAGCATAAAGTCAGGATGCGCTGAGAGCTTCGATAGAATTACCCGGTGCTGTGCACGGCTGACCGGAGCCGGCCGTTACTACTTCCTGCTTCGAAGTAGACGATGGCGCCCGTTCAGATATAACAACTACCCACATTAGACGCAGAAATACATTTCCGTTATAGTGCGAAGACGAAGATAGCTATACATTATTTTAACGACAGTCTCTCGTACTGTACGACTTATTCAGGCTGTAAAACAATTCAAATTCATTATTTTAATTACAGTCTCTCGTACTGTACAACTTATTCAGGCTGTAAAACAAATTCAGCTGTTTTGTCGGAATTGGTATTATTTGACGAATTTTTTATCTGTCACTAATCATATATTCGATGTACTGACTCAGCCTTTTTATAACTAACACTTTAGTGATTTTAAACGTTAATTCTTTGCATCAACTACTGGGGCTCATTTTATATTAATGATGGAATTTTTGCGAAGCACATTTCGAATTTGAGATCGTGATAGGTAGATTCGAAGCGTGTGAAACTGAGGCCCGATTCAAATTTTACCAATCCAAATCCTTAGAAATATCGACTGGTGCTGCTCAATGAATTAAATTAATTAATCAAGCAGCCACAATCGACCAATTTTTCACAACAAATTGTAAAAAAATTCGTCACGACCCAAGTTCAACACGGGAACACCCAGTATTCCAGTCTGCTGCGTTGCCAATTATGCTACCATGTGGTGCAAAACAGCGATTTCACTAGCTGGCACGTGATTTCTCTGGTAAGCGCTAAATTGAGTATATATTACCAATTAAAATTAATCTTAGTATTTTTTAAAAAATAAATGTGTGCCACATTTAGAATCGTTCAAATTCTCATTCGTGGAGATATTATTTTTACCATTCAGCGCATTTATACGGGAATTTTTCGAAATTCCAAAAGTTATGAAACAGATCTTGATCTAGCTGCATACCACAGTAAAAAGATAGTTGAAGTTGTGGACATATTGAGATATTCCAAAGTGTACGTAATTGAACCACTAAGTTTGTCTCTATGATTTTTTTTTGGATTACCTGTACGTAGTTAAATAGTCATATTTAAAGTTGAGAATTATTCATGTTGATAGAAGCCAGATCGATTATTCAACATCATAGAGGTTACAAGGAATTTAACAAAAACTTGCCCTTCTGAAAATTGCTTGTTCAATTGAATGGTCCTAAATTAGAATTATAAATTCATTTCAACGCTAGAAGTTCTTATCCTTCGATTGCCTCTAATAATAATATTTATTCTAATTCTATGTTACTTTATCGTAGACCAATATTGCATAAAATGTCCAGCCATGATTCGATTGAAAATAAATAAAATAAATAAATGATACAATCTACTTAATAGATAAAATTATATGAAATATAAAAATAATCATCATAAAAGCTAGGTGGGTGTTCATGTGAAATAAAAATATGTAACATGTAATGTAGCATGCGTGATTGTTGGGTAGGAGGTAATCGATACTTTTAATATACATTACGTATAGATATATATATTGATTTTTCGCATCACTGAACTATATCCACCTCCTCTCTCTCCCTCTCTCGGTTTTTGTACTCAGCATATATGCGTTATCTGGATTGTCCCGGTTGACGCGGGTAACGCACGCTGTTTCAACGAGCTGAAGAGCCAGATAACGAGGCTCTCGCAAGGGCACACAAGCGACAAAATATAGATGAGCCCCAGAGTGGACTCTACGGGCACCAGCAATGGCAATATGTACCTGGACTAATGGAGGAACGGACGGCTCATCGTCTGCCACAGGAAGCGTAGCAGCTCTAGGACAAATTTTCAGAAGAAGGCTTAAGTCGATGTCCTCGTTTAGAGGGCTAAAAACAGGGATTTTTCGGTTATTTTTTTTTTTTTTTGGCAGAGGGAGAAACAACGAAGCTTCTAAACTTAATAGTGTTTTTCAACACATTCGAGAGATGAAAAAAAAGTTTTATTTAGTCATCACCAAATGGCCAAACTATTAACTGAGCATTGAAGCCCCTCACCTCGAATTGGCGGAAAAGATAGAGGGCGTAATTCTTTTCTGAAACGAAGAAACAAAAATTGTTTTCAATTTAGATATACACCGAAAATAAGGTTGAGTAACATCAACCTCGTCGCTGCGGTTGAATGAAATTTGGTTGCATTAAACAAGGTATATTTGAATCAACTCTACCGATGTTGTTTTAATATGACTGGTATGTTTGAATCTATAGTATATATAACAATCGCTACTAGCACGATATTCGTTTGATATTACCTACAACTGAATTGATTCAAAAACGTTTTTCTTCGATTTAATCGTATGCACTATCAGGGTTGAGACGACAACGAAGTTAATTTAACCGCACATTTGGTTTCGGTAAAAAAACGGAAATTAAAAGTAATGTTTTTTTACGTTGTAAATAAGAATCACGCATGTGATCCTTATTGCTAATCCGACACCGCAGCGGCGAGGCGTTTTAATAGTTCCCTAAATAATTGCACTATTTTGCTTCTAATTGATAATGTCTTTATTCATACTTTCTAAATGTGCATTGAAATACACTTGGAAGCTTTTGACGCTTCATTATTTCTCCTAGCAAAGAAAAAGTCGCCGAGAATCACCTTCTAAGCTTTTCAAACACGGATACCGATCGGATACCAACGGATATGGACCGATTCATAGTTATCATGTCAGAGTCCTAGTTAAAATTCGAGTCCACATGAATTTATCAATTTATCTAAACTCGTAGATGAATTCTTTGTATTTTACATCAAGTTTTGAGCATTTTTAAAATTAAACTTCCAGGTGCAGATATTGACATTTCTGCGATTCTGTTTGCATTTATATTAATACTCGTGTATATTGATCAATAGACCGTTCAATTATTCGAAAAAATTATAAACTTGTATGAACAGTTTCTGTGCAAAACTCGTTTATAACGCGGAATATACAAGGCAATATTGCGTCACCTGAAATATATAAAAATTAAATTCTGCTGCAGTTGAACGTATAAAATGAGTACTCATATTTGCTTAAATATTTAGTACTTGTTGTTAAATTTACGATACACTGATAGAATAAATTACGTTTGCAAGATCAATTCTCTTTGAATGTAGAATCTGTCCAGTGACTGTAGAAATTTTCATTTAAATTTTTTTACCACTTTTACAACCATATTTTCTGTGACTATTTACTTTTTTTCAACTACATTTTCTTGTCACTTCTACAAAAATTTTTCATATTATGAAGATCATAGTGGACATTCAAGCATATTCCAAAATATTAAGTTTGACATATGGAATTCAAAGCAATAATTTTATAAGCATATTCAACACTCATTTTATTATACGTGGCATCTCTGAGAATCATTCTATTCTAATATATCAATTATCATAAAATTTTTTTAAATGTATCATGAAGCTGAATAAATTCGTTTATCTAACCCTTCATACTTCACCAGGCAACACAAAACTTATGGAAAGAGCTTAGACCAAACCAAGTAATCATTGTATTCAATGACCTCGTTTAATTTGACAATGTTGGTGTAATGTACTTTGGCGTGTATGTCAATTACGGTGATAGAAGCCGTGAAAGTTCAATGCAGACGGAAAAACGGCTTCGTTGGGCCAACTATTTATTAGTTGAGTGAAAATTTGTTGCTGCAATCCTCCGGTCGGTCGGTATTGGTCACATTTACCATTCCAACTCAGTTAACTTAAATAGGTCAGAAAACGAATTTTATTCGTGATTCATCTAAGTAAGATAATTGGCGCCAAAATAGTAGTTGGCCCAACTAACTATTTAGTTCAAGCAACGATCAGAGCCAACGACCTCAAAGTAGTTAAGTTGGCCAAGTAATCGTCTGTCTCATAGAGCACTAAGTCTCTTGGTTGGATTCAACTATCTTTTTCGTTACAGTAATGAAGTCGTTTTTTTCGTGTACTGTTACGACTGAGGCTCTTTTGTTACTATCACCGTGAAGTTGATAATCTATTCGTTTGTCGATCGCCATATCGACAAATCTCCAACGAAGCCTAATCTTAATATTCATAAAGAAACCATTAGATTTATGCGATCTTAAAAAAATAGTCTAACTTGTAATTTTATTTATGGTGTCCAAATTCAATCTTGAGGCATCATCTTACTTTGGATACTAAAAAAAGTCCCTTTTGGCCTGGTATGGATATAAAAGTTGTAACACTTAATAAATACACGTTCAAAATATATTACATTTTTTAAAATTATTTGAGTCTCTATGTATACTCGGAAGTGGTAGTTTAAAAAAAATGTCCTGAAAGAATAGTAGGAGTGCGCTGTTCATAAAATCTCGGAGATGAGTCATCCGACACAAAAAAAATGAAGTGGTTTTAGAGTCAGTATGTTAATAGCTGTAGCGCGTTTCATATGATTTTTTATACATGCAAAAATAACAAAATATTGGACATCAAAACAAAAACATGAAAACCGTTTTTTTAATCATTTTTCGAAACAAAAAATAGTAAATATCAAAATTTAAAAAATCCTCAATATGCGGTATAGTTATAATACAGAAAGTGTAGTTATAATTTCATAAGATTATTTCATTAAGAATTAGTTCATTAGTTTCGAACATTTTATCAGTAGGCCGTCGAAAAACGTTGTTAAAAAAAACACGTTTAGAGTTTGTTGAGCAAATAAACGTTCTTCGGTAGTAAACTACAGGTCTCACAAAAATACAGTTAAAAACTTCTGACCGTCATAAAATTTTAGTATGATATTTGTGTATATGGATACTTCCGCAAAATGTAATTTAAGAAAATCAGTTTTTTGAGTATTCTAACATGCGAAAACCCCTAAATTGAAACACACGTTTATAGATACGGTCCCAAAAATAAAAATTGGTACAAAACCAAAAGAAAAGAATCAATATCTCTGGGCCATTAAGCCCCGGTCGGATTCAGGGCCTCTGATAGTCGTTCGGACGCGAAGTGCCTCACGTGAAATCGATATCTCGTTAAGGCCGCTGCTCGGTGTTGGACTGCACCTCATATCCATTTGTGAACGGCAGCAACGCCGCACCAGCGGTTAAAGAACTTCGTCCCAATGCGATAACTGCGTTGGCGATCGATCATCAGCAATATGAGTTATCGCACGTACTGTTCGTGTAGAGTAGTTGGAACATTTGAGTATGGCTGTAATAATAGTGATTATCCAATAGCGAGAGTTTGTAAATATGGGTTTTCAATTAAATGATTAGTTTCGTCACCATCAACTACGCTCACTAAAAAAATACTTCGTAAATATAATTATATGGATCATTTTCTTAGCGGTATATTTATTAATCCCCGTATAAAAACAAGGTATAATTGTATTGTATGCACTACAACATTATGTCTCATAATTTTTCATCAATTTACAAGGACGGAAGTTATATAAACTAGCCGTGGAGGGAACATTCTGGTCCAATGGATTATTGTGGCCCATGCTTAGATAATCCCCCATGTAAAATCAGAGGCAACCAGGGACTTATCATAATCGGTCTTTACTATAAGCCGTAACTTATTGGGAGAGAAGCTTTGTTTAGCTTCACCGTGAGGCTTAATACATGAAAGTAGCAATTCAATCGAGTCTAGGAAAATTGGTCCTCGGAAAATTCGCCCCGGAAATTTATTCCTCGAATAGTGGACCTCAGGGAAAAAGACCCCGAAAAATTGGCCCTGGAACTTTTGTCCTGTAAAATCGTATATATCAGATAATTTTACAGTCTCGCCGAGAAAATGTATTGAATAATTTTGAGTTTTCATATAATCGTGCCACTGATTTTTCTAGGGAACGATAAACATAAGTAAAATGATGTAATAAGTCTGTCATTTACGCGTCATTCAAACGTCATATTTTCAGTGAACCATTTGTTGTAGTGGCTTTTTTTTACGCATAGACTTTTCATTTATTCACTATGCCAGCTTGACAATAAACGATCGTTCCAGTGAAATACCCGGTAGTAAAGGTTGCGGCTGTGGGAATATAAAATATAGTCTAAGCCCACGACCTCTGGGGACAGTATTTGCCGCTCGGGAACGATGAAGGAGCAGGGATTTGTGGTTCACCATGTCGAAGGAAGGACTGCAGCCATTCTTTTGCGCAGAATGGTCTCTACATTCGTTCTATTTTCTTTTTATCCGTGACCCATAGTTCGCTACTGGTAAAAGCTCCGCAGCTCTTTCCTTCTTAAGAATAAACGCCAGAAAAGAAAAGAGAGAGAATCAAAAAAGTGAGACGATCTTTTGAGAAGTGAACTCTATCATTTCACGCAGTTGTACCGAGGCCAAAGTGCACACTGCAGAAACGAGAAACGATGCAGTATCTTGCGCACAACGAGGTTATTCCCGGTCATTTATCACAGCTTGATCTACGAGGCTTCTCAGATTCAACCGGAAAACCGAACACCACTTATCTGCGTGCCATAATACACGTATCATTGGCTTTCTTACTCTTCTATAGTCTCGCAACCAAAATACTTAGCAGAGCAGGTCTCTATTTGATCACTCTAGGTCTTAACTAACTTTTCGTACACGTATGCTATATTATATATGATACCGGTTTCGATCTGGGGGTAACCCTTGGCCCTTCGGAATGGACCCACACTTTTTCTTATAACTAACATATCGCTCAAATGCAATAATATATTCTATGAATAATACTTTTAAGAAATTGTGGATTACATTGAATTTTTCGAAACAAAAATATCGGTACCTGAATTTGGAAAGTCCGGCAAAATATTGAATACCAATGTTGGCCATCATCATCGTTCCAGTAATGTATACCAGTCAAGAATACTAACACTGGCCCAACACTGGGTTAGTAATTACTGGTGTTTAGTACTGGGTCGGCGATGATCACCAGTAATTGATAGGTATAATCGTGTTAGTATTGGCCCAGTAGTTATTCTACGTTCAGACCGTGTCAGACTTTCACACTACCCAGTGCTATACTGATACTAAGAAATTTGGCCACGTAAATCAAAGTATTGTTACGCAGGATGAAATTCGGAAATCAAAAGAATTTATGAAAATCGAACTTCATTTCGTACACTTTTGCATGTAAATACCGTATGTATTTACATGCAAAAGTCGTTACAACGTGCGATAAAGTCGGTAACAATAATCATCTTTTGTTTCCTTATTGACACGCTTACAAATGGTCAAGAGCGCTAGTCAATGAGACATTCAAGCGATAACTTTAAACATTTTAGGATGGCTATGTAATAAGTTCAGAAATTGCAACTAAACTTCTATTGCTTTTTTCCCTCTTCTATCTATTCTCAAAATCTCGGCCTATTCGAATCATGTGATTGAGTATATTTATGGATGTCTGCGGTAAAAAGCAAAAAGATGTCGTGAATAAATCGGTCGAAGTTTTGGCCGTGGGTCAGCAAATTCTTCGGAGCTCGAGAATATCGTTTTGTTTTTATCATATAAACCCTCTTATATATTTATGTATCTCGACTAGTCCCTAGAAAATGAGTCTTCATCGCAAAATTTCAATACAGCGAAAGTAAAATCTAATCAGCACTTTTCCCGATAAGACTGATAAAATACTCACCAGATTTGTAAAAAAAATCTTTAGCAGTAAAACTTAAGAAAAGTTCTTAGTTTCTTTGATGCTCTTAAGATCTACTTCATTGATAAAATGTGTGATTGAATATAGTTGAACATGTTACAAACGTTCGGTAAAAATTTCAGTGTCCTTTTTGCTGTTTGTCGTTAACTAAAATTATACATTTTTCCGCTGATAAACAATTATCAGAATTTATTAGAGTCTATAACTATATTATTATATGATACGAGGAAATTATATTATTAACGAGCGATAAATTTCTGCTTTACAATCAAAACCTGTCCTGCTACGCGTGGAATACCCCATACACTGCGTAATGTATAAATATTTCAGTAGTAGGAACATCTTTTTTCTTTTACTTTTATCGTATTATTATAATATTAATTGTAATAACACGCAAGTCGTCAGACAGCAATTTATGACAGAACATTCGCGATGAAGTTGTACACCACCGACGCTCTTACTCTCGAGGGCTGCGCAACTTTTTTTTTTCTCCCCTCAACGAGACTTCCGTAATAAATCCGCGGGCGGACATAACTGCTGTGATACTACTCCGACACGCAGAAGAAACTCGATTAAACCTCCCCCTTCTTCTGAATCAACGGAGATGAGGGCCAGCCATAGCCACTCCTACGACATCAGTTGAACGGTGTAATGAAGTTATTCGCAAACTCGCTTTACTCTTCCTCCTTTTTCTCTCCACTCTCTTGATGATCTTCTTTTTCTTGGTTATGACCCTCACACGTGCCACAGCTTCTGAACAACGATAATTTGTTACAAATCCGTTCTTTTTTTCATAATTCTCGCAGTCATGGTAATTTATGCGAATCGGACTACGAAGTTACATTAAACGTGGTTTAGAAGAAATATTTTCATAAGCTCTTACTTCGCCCGATAAATAGATTCTTAGATTTTTTAGCATAAATTCTTTAATCTATAATATTAGATCTGGAGTATCTAATTTAAGATCAATTACAGTATAAAAAGTTGAAAATTGTCTGACATAAATCATGAATAATACTATAAATGATATAACCACAAGTGATGGACTATGAACAATCAATTATTATAAAATAATAAATAACATATAATTTAAACCACAATATCAGAACAAATAATTTCCAATTTTTGGAAATCTGACGTCTTTATTATTTTACAACATCAATTTATATCTCTCTATATTATATAAACGTTTCGCCGCCGCCGCCGCTGTGTCAAGAGTCGAGGGAAAAATTCAGGGGGTTCTGTGAGACCCCAAGTCCGGATTATTCTAAGTCCAACATCAGGCCCTGGCCCGGACTATTTTAAGTCCCTCAATGCAAGCGCACGCAGCTTGCGAGCTACAATAACAGCCTAGTATTTATATATATATATATATATTAGGGCGGTCGTTAATTTTGATGTTGAGCGATTTTGTCCAAGACGCCCCTTCATTTGGTTTAAAATAAATTGCAAAAAATCTGTTTAAAATTTGAGCTCTATCTTAACGGGAAAACGTGCCTGTAAGCATACACATTTTTCCATTAAAATAACATGGGAGTTTTGTCATAATCACTTTGAATTTTTTTTCCGAACCTCACAAAAGCGGGAAAAATCCAAATACTGCACGAATTGTACGTCAAGTAGTTGAACTTTGTATACAAATTAAAATAACCATCTCATCATTATATTCAACACCCTTAAGCCACTAAAGTCATTAAGCCGGCAAGAGCCTTCTTTTATAACTGACTTCGGGACCTTTTCATTCGGTTACTTAACGTGCAAAATAATTCGAAACAGCTTAACACTATGTTTTTAAGGTTGCTTTTTCGATAGTGCCAATAAGAAATTTCGCAAAAAATTTTTTGATCACAGAAAAATGGTTTCTTTGAAAAGTAATATGATTTGTTAAACTTTTTTTTTTCTCGCTATACATAATAATTTCTTTCACCTGTTTTGTAACGTGGAATTGATAGGTAAGCGAAAGAAGTTAGGATAACTAGGTTTCTGGGCTGCACGTTCAGTAAGGTACATAGTGCAAAGTTTGCCAAGGCGATTAAGTGCCGCGTGCACAAAATTCCCGAATCGATAGTGAATGTCAGATCGAAGCAGAAGGGGAAATTATTCTCTCCCGCTCGAGAATTCCGGGTGAATGACAAATCAGCGTGAAAATTGAAAATACCAAGGGGATAGCGCTGCCCGTGGATTTTGCTGTGGAATGTTTCCC
The DNA here is from genome assembly GCA_949699805.1 of Tromatobia lineatoria. Lineage (NCBI taxonomy): Eukaryota > Metazoa > Arthropoda > Insecta > Hymenoptera > Ichneumonidae > Tromatobia > Tromatobia lineatoria. The sequence goes on along the minus strand of OX453038.1, from coordinate 20,677,564 downwards.
CAACGTGATAGCCATGATTTTAATATTATAGTTCGATTATATCATTTCCGAATTTTTTATGTGAAAATATGTTCACCGAGGTTTCCCGGAAAAAATGTCGATCAGAAATGTTTCGGCATTTCAGCGGAAATGTAAATTTTCACCAAGCTGAAAGAGGCAGGCACCACGATGTTTCAGTAAGCGCTCCAGCGCTCCTTTTAAATACCTTGTGTTTCTTCTTCTTTTCATGGATAGGGTCGTTTTTTACGGATAATTTGTTGCGCCATTTTTTCACCTATTTATTAATTACATTTTGCAAGTATTTATACTTAAAATTGAACTTTTTCGCACTTTCCGTGTGCTTGATTTTTTTCAGATTTTTATTCCATCGAGAAGTGTTCGAATTTTTCACTTAATTCTCACTCTTCAGGAAGTTGGGCACCCCATCACGCTCCTACATCCTTAATCAGTACGATGGAATTGTAAATATCCAGAACAGCACAAGAGGAAATTGTGCACAAGTAACGCAGTAATGTAGAAATTCCACCAATAATGAACTCAACAAATATTAACAGTCCATAGTAGCAGTACTCACGTAGAAACATGACACGGTGACCCTTGTGTATAGATAACTTTGCACAGAATTAGTTTGCTAGGAAAAAGTTATACTCCGTGTAATTCAATACCGCAAAGTTTGTCACACCATAAAGCCGTCACGACAAACATCTACACGACTCATCTGTACACCGTGCGAGTTCGACACCTCGAATCTCGACACAGATTGAAACCCATATTGACACGAGCGATATTCGCGCGTCAAATTGACATTTTTACACTCAAATAAATTCGTGGGAAGAGGGCGGCATGAGTGTAATAATATATTGTAAATTCACGGTTGAAAGTTCGTCCGGTGAATACATTTAAGTAAAAAAAAGTCAATTTAGCAAAGGCTCGCGGTCGGTATAGATGCTTTCCGACTTCCCAACGCGCGAATATCGCTCGTGTCAAAATGGGTCTCCGTCAAAATGGGAGGTGTTGAACTCGCACGGTGTATAGATGGGTTGTGTAGATATTTACCGTGGCGACTTTACATTGTGACAAACTTTGCGGTGTCGAACTACACGAAGTATGACTTTTTCCTGGCAAACTAGTTCTGTGCAAAGTTTTCTATACACAAGGGTCACCGTGTCATGTTTCTACGTGAGTACTGCTACTATGGACTGTTAATATTTGTTGAGTTCATTATTGGTGGAATTTCTACATTACTGCGTTACTTGTGCACAATTTCCTCTTGTGCTGTTCTGGATATTTACAATTCCATACTGCCGTTCAAGTGCGTAGCGTAAAAATATGTGTCGAACTGGGCGTGACAAATTAATGTGTGTAGTGATGGTTTCTGTTGAACTGACGCACTGTCTGACGGATAATTTGTTGACATTTTTTTTTACGTATTTGTTAATGACATTTTGGAACTATTATTATGCTAAATGAATCTTTTCAGCACCTTTTATATGCTTGATATTTTTCAGAATTTCATTCCATCAAGAAGTCTTCGAAATTCTCTCCGAATTACTCACTTTTGAGGGCCTTGAGCACACGGAGAAAACGGTTTTGCTATGTCAGCAAATCTTTTGTTAAAATAGTGATAACATTGCGTTATTTGCTAGGTTAACCTTTTTTTTATCGATTGACATATTTTTTGCTCGATTAACACATTTTTTTGCTAGAAAAACAAATTTTTTTGCTAGTACCACGAAATTGTTTGCTAGGTTAGCAGATAACGCAATGTTGTCACTTTTTTAACAAACGATTTGCTGGCATAGCAAAACCGTTTTCTCCGTGCACCACTTAGCGCTAGAACTACCTTAATTAATCAAGCAACCATACTCGACGAAATTCATAAAAAATAAATTGTGTACTGTTTAAATTACTCGGACTACCCGGACTACCCGAAGTACCCGCACTACCCGATGCGCTAGAACTACTTTATTTAATGAAGCAACCATACTCGACGAAATTCATAAAAAATAAATTGTGTACTGTTTAAATTACTCGGACTACCCGGATTACCCGAAGTTCCCGGACTACCCGAAGTTCCCGGACTACCCGATGTACTCGCACTACCCGAAGTACTCGCACTACCCGAACTAACCTTGATCGACTCCGGATAGTTTCGAGTAAACCAAATATTCGATCTTGAAGTTTCAGGTTCGCTCGTTCCGGGCAAAGTTCGTCCACATGGTCAATGGACGGTATACGTCATACAACCGTAGGAACCATAATTGTCAGTATATGTCAAGAATAGAACTTATACATAAACGATATGTTGATTCTATTTGCTTTAATAATCTAAACTATATAAACTAAATACCGTTAAAAAAGCTATGGGATGTAATAGCTGTAAACAATTCCAATATTTCGGTAACTAACATCCCCCGAGCATTAGAAAAATGGCACTGCCACACGGAAATAAATGAGTACTAATCAATTGGTTTTTACAACTCAATTCGAGTGGGCAAGAGTCGAATATCGGTTTACTTGCATTACAGATTATTGTATTCGAATATTCAATGTTCAATTTCAAAAAATTCAACTAATTACGCTATCTAATATTACAAATTATTGCGAATCGTCCCTTGACAGACAGAATTAAAGCTTAAGAAATATCTTGTTGGAGGTTACATAGAAAAAAACACGCACCGCCAACAGCATAAGACACACCGTCGGTACCCGGCTTCGGCGCCCCCCAGACTTTAGTAGCATTGTCTGAACCTATCACTTGGATGGGTGATCGCTTAACCACGCGCTGGTTTGCTCGGCAACTGCTGAGCGAGAGCGAGTTTTTCTAAGTTTCTAATGTATTTTCATATAGTAGAAACTAGGTAAACATGGAGCTGCCTGTACTGGCCAGGTCTTCCGCAGTTTGCCTGAGCTCACGTGGAAATGTAATTCAGTAGTGAATTAGGATGAGTGGCTGGGGACAACACTCTACGGGGGGTCTCTATGTAGGAACGGGGAAAGGAAAGAGGGGCTACGGTAAAGTCTGAATAAGGCATACGGAAGAAAATATATAAGAAAGCTGCAAAGTTGAACTTTCCAAATAGCTCCCTCATTATTTTTGGCTTCTCTTACGAATCAACCTCCATAGGGAAGTATGTTAATCCATTTTGGTTTCCTTATACAGGAAAGAGGAAGAACATTATTAAAATTATTGGAGGCGGCCCGTTAGGAAAGATATATTTTTTCAACTAATAATTAATCACTGAGTTGATTATACCGAATATCGGCGCAGTACTGGGCCATCCTTGGGCACTGTGCTTCCAGTACTGGTCGGATGCTCACTCCCAGAGTCAACCCAGCGATCCGCCAGCGTCGGCATGTAACCTCGGGCCAGAGTCCAATCCGATGCTGTGCCATTACAGGATGCGAAGCACGAACGAGTACTGCGTTGTCTGCAGACCAGTACTGGCGTACGGGTCCCGCCACCACTGAACCAGCACCGGCCCGCGACTCACACCAACTCTGAACCAATACTGTCCCGCGACTCACGCCAACCCTTAACCAGCACCAGCTCGCGACTCACGGCAACTCGGTACCAATACTGGCCCGCGATTCACGCCATTCAGGCATAAAAAAATTAAGAAAAAAAAATTACTCGGCGACCTTATTTTCTCAACTCATATGCATATGCGACTATGTCGCTCATACTAAATTTAATTTACAGCACTCACTTCGTCGTCGCTAACTGATAAAGTTGTTGACTCTCCCGATATATCGCTCGCTAGATCGCAACTTTCTTGGCTAGGGCCGTCGAGATCGAGAGGTATAACAGCCAGCGAATCCGACACATCATCGTCCCTGTTCGTTTTCTTCATCGCCGGTTCCTCTGCCGACTCTTCCTCGCTTTCATCACTATTCATCGCTTTTAAAAAACGATGTTTCTGTACTTGTAGAGCACTTGAACGCATAGTCGACATTATCACGTTGCCACGACTTCACGTTACTTGAGGATCAGTTTATATCAATGAACATAACCTCAATTGTACAGACAACAGCTGATGTAATTACACCAGGACTCGCGCAGCGCTGGCCCAGCATCGGCAAAATACTTTGGCCTGACGTTTGTATTAAGCGTTTCCCCAACGCTGGCGTGATACATCCGCCTGATCCATACATCAATACTGGCGCAGCACTGGGCCAACATCGGCAATGATACTTTGGCCCGATGCTTGTTTCAAGCCTTTGCCCAACGCTGGCGTAACACATCGGCCAGGTCCGGCCCGAGGTTACGAGTCAAGCGTCGGCGCCCAGCGTTGGGCCAGTGCTTGGCCATATTTCCAACTTCGGTGATTCCTACTTGGGTACTTGTCCGATATTGGCCGTGTTTGTTACCATTCCTGGGCATCACCAGTCTCCAGTACACGGCCCTACACAACTACCGTAACTGGGCTCAAGTTATCATCCAGTAGTTATCCAGCAATCAGCCAGTGCTAGTTTCTGGTCACGTGCCATTACTGAGCACAACTCGGACAAGTTCTTCTTCCGAGGCTGCGTAGAAAGTCTTTAAAATTTGTCTCATGAAAGTCTTCATAATTTCAATGTGTTTCCATAAACGTCCCAAGATTTTTAGCTGCGGTTGAAGGTTTGTTTGGCCTGCTAAATCCCTAAGTCATCAATGCTGTGCCACTCATAGACATCATACCGGTATTGTACTGCGCTTGCGCCAACCTACCGTTTTAACATTGCTACTAAACTACCCACTTTCGGCCTGTAAGATTGACATGAAAGACACCGCTGTTCATACACGTGTTCCACAAACACTTAACTGCCTTTTATAACATCGTAATTATCACAAGCGGACTAGGAAATACATGAGGGACTATCGGCACCACATCGATAATATTCCGCGTTCCACGTCACTTACTTGAACTTTACGGTTACACTAAATCATGTAACGATTAATATGCAGCACGCAAGCCTCAACATCAGAGTTGAAATATTCTTTGTATCGAAATTCCCGACAACCGCATGTGATCTGCAAGGTTATAAATATTGCTCGTGAGACGTGAAAAGTTCACTGAACAGCATCGAACGCGGTCCTGATCTCGATTTGGTCTCGCGCCAATTGTGGAAGCAAGCATTTTCCGGAAAGTAGTGATTTTGGATAAGATATCCTTGAATAGCGTTACAGTCATTCAGGGGAAGAATCGAATTTAGACAAGATGTCCTCAAAAAGCGTTATGGTTCTTCGGGGGAAGAAGTGAATTTGAAAAGAATTTCCTAAACAAGCGTTATGGATCTTCTGGGAAATCGTAATTTGGATCAAATTTTTTTAAAAAGCATTACGGCTCTTCGGGAAAAAAGTGCATTTTGACCAAATGTATTCAAATAGCGTTGAGGTTTGCCGAGGAAGAAGTGAATTTGACAAAATTTCCTTAAAAAACGTGAAGAACCTTCGGGGGAAAAAAAATTGAATACAGTGTCCTTAAAAACGAAGGGCGACATACGTTTTCAGAAAATAATTTCTCGATTACACATAAATGTATTCACTCCCCTTATTCTTCATGGCCTCGCGTTACACTCTTCGATTATTTCACTCATAGGAATATGGTTCAGGCGACGCAAAGTTAACATTAGCTGCGAAGTAGACGAAAAGGAAAAGGGGTTTCCGTGAGAAATCGATTTCAACGTCAGTCAGTCAACCGGTCGGGTTTACCCAATACTACTATGCTCTTCGTTATGCTTGCCGCGAAGGGGATGGCCTTCCATCCGCTGGCACTTAATTTCGCTCGTGAACGAAAGCAAATGAACAAGCAGAAGCAAACGTTACTAGGAACGAGGAAAATGCGACGAAGGTATGAGGTGTAGGCACACATTCAGCCCTTCGCTGCTGAGAACAAAGTTGCCAAGTGGTCTCACTTATCAGGCCTGCTTTCAAGCTTTTAGCTATTTCGTGCTGGTCGGCCCCATTTTTTAACCGTGGGCAGCTTCCTCGAAGTTGCGATTGACAGCACGACGAAGTTGACTATTATTGTAGTGAAACTTCATGCTAAACAGAGTTGTCTCCATTGTGTCTGAAATGGGAGTTCATTGTGAAAATTACTTACTTCGCACTGTCTCCCACGAAAAACTATTTTTAATAACTTTTCACACAAAATTCTTAGAAAGAATTGAAAGTAGTCCCCTATTCATTTGCCAATGCATTGAACAATCAATAATGATAAATTGACTATATGTGCCCATTTTTTAAAACAAAATTCCTGTCATATTCAATTTCTGAAAACGTTTTCCGGCAATTATTCAGAAATCGACATATCTTTTATCGAAATGCAGATAATATTTTATATAAGAATTTAATATTATACTCAATTTTATGATACATCTTCATTAAACGGAATTACGGGTAAGGGATTTGAAAACTTATGTTGAGACAAAGAAGCTTTATTCGAATGACTTCCAAGAATGTTGCGAAACTGGATACACATTTTTGAAATAATTTTACTGTTGGATTCAAAACAAGTATGTCGGCATGAATTGTTTTCAAATATAAAAATGTTGATCTTCAAAATATAAAAACATGGCAAAACCGTTCAGTACGTATCGCATTTGTAAGTAAAATACAGTTTCTGCAAGAGCTTATATTCGATAGCGCATTTTCAGCGATTTTTGAAAACAATTAAATAGTACATTACGATACGGGTGCTGAAAAACTTGTTTTCTTGAGTGCTTGGCCCACACGAACCGTGCGTGAAGCCGCGTTTCCCGCACCGAGTAAAATGAAAATAATCAGCGTACTTATACCCACAAGCTGGTAAAGTTTCAATGGAACTAAACAGAAACTCCCTGAGGATATCTTTATATTAAATCTAAAATATTGTAGTGTCCATAAGATGCGGTGAAATAATCTCAGTCTCCTATTGCACGAAAATGTTAATTTGCTGACTAGCAAATAGTAAATAGAGTGACAAGTGCGGGAAGTAGGTGATTTACATTCGTCGTGGATCACCTATGCGCACGCGTCCCACATACAATTTTTTTATATATATGAGCGTGCGAAGTTCGATCTCATTGTGAAGAGAGCAGCGTCTGGCCGGAAGGGGGCGCCGGGAGGTTCGAGGGGCGGAGCCCTCCGAATGTAAATGCACAAAAACTTTCAGCTGAAAAATTAACATGATTTTTTTCGTGTTCATCCGACGACAAATAATCTTTATTTTATTTTTCACACAAATACAATGATAAATATTCATATCACTCATTTCTGTTTGCCCTGCATCTCAATTGTCACAGAACTGTTGTTAAATTGAAAAGTAACACCTTCGTTTCCCTTGAAATGACTCGATGATGATGTTGATGTCGATGGACGAACATTCTCCTCGTGAGACGGTTTGAATCGTTTTTGCGCTGGCGTTGTTGACTCGATTTGTCCCGTCGAAGCTGTGTGCAGCAGCGAAACCGAGCTCGTTATTTGTTAACCAATTTTCGTCTTGTTCTTCAACGAAACCTCGATATAGCCTTCAGCTACAGTGTTCGATTTCCACCCACCATGACGTTTCAGTGTGGTAATGTTCGCTTCACCATCAACTAGAAGAGTCGCAGAAGTTCGACGAAAACTGTGACCAGTGTACAGTTCCGGGTTCGGCAAATCCACAAAGGTGGCAATTTTTTTTTGGCATGCTGCCAAATTTATTTATGCCGACCGGTTGTTGTGTGCACTTTCCGTTTCGATAGTTCAGAAAAAACCGATTGGTTGTTCTGAGGTCGCAGCTCCACATACTTTTTGCACGTTTTCTATAATTTTCCAACAACCGTAAATGATCGTTGGGTACCGGTTTTCGTTTTCAGAATTTTTATCAACAGCATGGTGTTATGATCCTCGATGTCATTTGTCGTGATGTTGCAGAGTTCTTCTCTTCTGCACGCACCAGTGATTTCAATAATCACAGCAACCTGAAAGAATATATGAATGCAATTAAATACGAAATGGTGACAGTTTTGTTTATCCATTTATTTGTTATTTTTTTTGTTATTTATTCATTACTTATTTGGTGTTTATATACTGCCTTTCGTATTTTTCCGGCAGTAAGTTCAGAGACACGTCTCTCGCAGCTTCGTGAATTTCTGGCGGCACATAATTTTCGCAATCATTATCCATGTTTTGATGCGATGACAGCGATGAAGCTCCTCAAACAAGTGACTGCACAACCTGAATGAATGCGTTCGCGAAATCTGGCTTGAAGTTATTTGCGCACACATAGATCTCATTCACACACGGCTACATATTATTTGGGCATGGTTTGCAGTGTGCGAATAAAATCTCCCATAACATGCGGAAATCGACTATTTCGCGCACGCTACGCATTAGGCACGAGAAAACGAACTTCGCACGGACATATTTCAAAAAATATATATCTCATAATTTGCAAATACATTTTTATATAATCCCTAGATCTTTTAACAGTTTGAAAAGTCATTTTTCAACATTTATTAAAATTCCAATTATCCAGAGGGAGTAGTGAATCCTATTTGTACTGTCCGATGATATGTCGCATGAACCTTTCTTTGTGAAATGACTTCCATCCCGATGAGTAATCTGATAAAAAACAAGACCCTTTTTCGAACCGGTCTCTGTCAGTGCATTTGCTAAATTATATGGTATAGCATGAAGGATGCCATCAGCCACAGCTTTTGAGGAAGAAAGCGTAGAGCGGAAAAGTGTGATAAAGCGTTGAGCTTCGGCCGAAGCATATATGAGAGGTAACTAAATGAATTATCGATACGAGATATATACGCACGGGACGAGATCCCGATCGTTGTTGGCCATGAATATTCAATGGGGTTGTCACGTCGTTGCCGTAGACGACGACAACGACAACGGGGACAAGGACGAGTACAATGAATACGCAAGGACCAGCTTCAGCAGCAGAGAAAATTAAATCCACCCTCTCTATACCCAGATCCATGTTCTATAGGGAGCTTATAATAGATGAATAACACTATCCACCAGAATTGTGTGAAGCGACACGTTGCGCTTGGGGTATTAAAAAAATTCGTTATTCCGAGCAAACAAATCAAACCAGGTCTCTGTTGATTTATGTGAAATAAATTGGCATTTCCTGAAACGAACTGAATCTACTTGCGTCGTTTCCGTTACTTCTATACTAAAAATATTCTTCATCGAATATCATTCGATCAGTATTATGGCAGGAGGATAATATAATGATGCCGAATTTCATATCGTTACTTTAACTGTGTTTGTGCACAATTAACGAAATTTCATTTTAACCGGAAAAATATATATTGGTTATAAATTTTAATCTGCTTTTGTTCACTCAGAAAGGCGTTTTGAACACAGAACATGGCTACGTAAAATGGCAGCCTATAATGTGCTACATAATGTATTATTATTTTTATACATTATTATTTATCAATACCTATGCATAAAAAGAGGCTTGAAGATAATGGATACGATGTTTGAATGACGTAATGACGAGTATAATTAATAACAGAGGCGGAATTTTATAGGAGACTTAAGTAATTGTTATACCCTTGGCTAGTATCAAGTGACGATCAATTTTTCCCATGCGACAATTCTCATATTTACCTTAATTATTCTATCGTAAGACAGTCTGAATATAAACAAAAAATGAACAAAATCATATTTTCCATCGTATTATTTCTTTAGAATTTTATATAATTTTATACCCAGAATATAGTATCCAATGGGTTTATTCGAATCAAATATTATCTAAGGGCCCTTACTGGCCTTTTTTTGTTTGTTTGCAGAGTTTCCATTATCTTTATTATAGTAATCCTCAAAATATTACGAGTAATTTCAACCAAACCTGATGTTAAACAACCCTCAATAGTTGAAGTAACAGGTATTTTTCGGTACGAAGGTCGAGCCGCTGCGAGGGGTCGATTGTATTTTCACTGGATTCGACCTGTAGAGGAGTCGAGGAGTTTGTAGAAAATCACACGACCTAAGAGAAACTGTTTTCCTCGAGTGTTAAGCGTAACTTTTCAGTACAAAGTCGGTCAGTTGTTCATATATTCATTCTCTTTCCTCTTTGGTCGAATCCTTCTCATCTCCTGCTTCAGATGCTCGAGTACCTGTGTTTTGGAGTCGTCTGTTTGTGCCGATACTTTCGGGTCGACAAGAGGAACGAAGTTATATACACAGGAGAATTCGAGAGAAGAGGTGCTCGAGTCGCCAATCTCGGTGCTAACGCTCGCACTTTAACGTTTGCTCTCAAGGAGAGAGACTCGAATCAGAACTTGAGTTTCCATGGGTTCACTACTCTCGTCTCGTCCACTTCCTCTCCCCGCTGTCTAGCTTCACTGAGCTTCCCAAGGGCTAATCTTCTTCTCTCGACAGCGAGCTCTCCCTCTCCACTGTCCAGAGTTTAGGTCGAAAAGAGAGAGCATAGACGAGGGTACAGTAGAAAGAGACGACCAGAGGATAGCTAATCTCAAGAGTCTCGTTTGGCTCTGGCTTCGAGATCGCCCTCCGCTCGCTTACTTCCTGTCCCCTCCCCCATCTCCTTATTAGATTTCCGTCGGCCCTGGTCGGTCCTAACGGAGTAACGTCAGGCATATACCCGAACGACCCGCAAAGTGTAATTCGCGTTTTTCGTGTTCTGCCTATTCCTTGGCAACTTTTTTATCACTTTGTAACTCACGTTGGCTGCAGCAACATACCACAGCGGTAATAAAGAACGATTATTATCGTTATTTACATCGTCCTCATTCCCGCTGGTATTATTAAATTGCTGGCTCGCCCGTACACATTTACCAACATCCCGCTGACTTGATCGCAAATGAGTGAAATACGCTTTTCTTTTGCGAGCGAGTTAAATACCTTGATATCATAAAAAGGTAGAAATGATAACATGCATTTTATACCGCATTTACATTATGCACATCAAAGCCAACAGAAAATAATTGTATATAAAACTACGGAGAGTGTGCTGACTTGCTAGCAGGAAATCTCAAGTACCTTTGTACAATAAGCTCATTTCCTATAAAGTCATCCTGGATCCAGTGAGACTCGTGAGATACAATTATGGGGAACTACTTAACATGCAAACTAGGAATTCATTCATAGATTTCGGTACATGGAAAAAAAAATTAAAAACAGCTTGAAAAAAAAAGGTTTAAAAAAGTTGAAGAGCGCCAGGAAGTGGTCGCTATAACTACATTGCTCTTTCTGTATGGAAAATACAACAACGAATGATGATCCGTAGCACGTGATATATTCTACGTGAGATTCTCATGGTTAATTTTTAATATTTCTTTATGGGGGTATTGAGATGTCAAGGTCGAGATTTCATGGTCGATTAATACATAATCCTGCCAACATTGAGTTTTTTTTTAATTAAAAAATATTGATAGACAATAAAGTTACCGCTATCCGCACAAGGTATAAAGCAAACTAAATCATATTTTCCGTCCAATTCACTTTAAATGCTTATAACGTTTTGGTTCGTATGACAGAATATTTTTTTGCAATTTCGAAAATTACAGCAATGTCAAGCTGAAGAACACGTTAATCATTTATGTTTAAAAAATGGATATACCCTTTAAAAAAATATCACCTTGTAATGCACGTATAAACTATATGAAAAAAACGCCAAAATTCTACTGATGAAGTTTGAATAAAAAAAAGTCCTCAAAATCTATCGGAAATGGTTATCATTATTCATCTTTGATTATTGTTATTTTGTTTGTAAAACTTTGTCATGGTATCTCATCCAAAGATGAGTTCCTATTTGACATTAATTGTACTTTGATTGTGCATTCTAGTCCGAAGCATGTTTTATATGTAGCAGGCACCAATCTGTATATCGATGTCGACCTTATATTCTGAAAGATCTTTCCTCTACGAAATGAATTAAGAAAATGATATAGTTTGACAATAAAATTTCCCGGAATACATTTAGTGATAATATATGTAATCAAAAATGCAACACAAACATCTCGTCCGGTTTCCGAGTAAAAAAATTCAAGGATTTTAAGATGGTTATATCGAATTAGAGCGATTCGAGATTTTAGATTGTGTTTTAATACCAAAACCAAATTTTTACCATAGAAAATTCACACGATGTTTTACTGCGTTCCACAGATTTTTACAAAAGTTATTGGACAGACGGATCGACAGACGGATGAACGGACGAACAGACGAACAAACGAACAGACGGATAGACGGACAGACGGATAGATGGATAGACGGATAGACCGACAAATAGATAGATATACAGAGAGAAGTGCGTTAATTTTTTTTTAACCTAGGACACTCACAATGTGTATTTCCATATTTTTTAAACATATTTTGTATATAATGAAAATGCAAGAAATATAAAACACCGTTGCTATGCTTCAGGTTGATGAAAGCCAGCCAACCTTCGTTTTCCGAGACTATTTAGAGCTGCCTGTCTGCAGGGTCACAGAAGTTTGACCGTTGGAAGTTAATTTAACAGAAGTTTCACGAAGTAAAGGAAATGTAACGTGCTGCTGTGACGATTGCCTTGGCACTAAAACTCGAAGCCGTCGTTCCTGCGCGCTCATCTGTCTATATATATCTATCTTTCGTTATTAAATTTCAATTTGATATTTTATGACTCGGAAAGGTGAGAGGGGAGCGTTGACAGCGATGCGGGAGATGCCAGGGAGTTGAGTTATAGATATAACACGGCCATATAATATGTAATATATTGCGACGACCTGGCTTGGCAAGCAGGTAGATCGTAGTCTTTTGATAAAACGTTAAAAGGGATGACGGCAGGTGGTATAGAGACTTGTGGGATGACCTATTGCTTGTCCGTGTCAAACACGTTCCACCTTTTTGCACTTTACCACTACTTATATCGGAAGTGTTGAAATTTGCATTCATGTTCGAGGGTGTTGAATTTTTTTACATCTATAAAGAAATAAGTTATATTTTTTATTTATAACATTTTGAATATCTATTTGGATTGTTCTTATTTAGTTCTGTTTTTTATCGGTGACTAAAGATTTAAGATTTGAATGTTATGATGACTATGTAATAGTGTATGAGTTAATTTTTTTTCTAATAAACCTACTACTCGAAATTACAACTACTTTTCGTACATTATTGAGCTTACTAATTAATCTTTTCATTACAACGCTAATGAAAAAATCACTAATAAATTAACTACCTGTGAATTATTCGATAAGATAGTGTTTGGCCGTTTTATGATAATTATAGTTGTAATGTCTTCCTTTACGAGCGCCAAAACTGCTCAGATAACAAACGCTCTTCTTTCAGTTTTAAACAAACTTCTGAAGCGAATTCGGAACTACACTGAGTTTTTGTAAAGAACGTTTTTGTTTTCTGATTAAAACAATACCAATAATCTTAAATTGCAACATGAACCTGACGCGTTGGCGTAAAAAGAAAAACATTGATTGATTACAATCCCTGTTTTTTTGTCAAATTTAATTTCTTATCGCTCCTAAAATTTGTGCAATTATTCAGGGAACAAAGAATTAACCAAATGAATCCACAGTTAACCTGATACCGATCCATAACTTAGTCTGACTACATTTTTCACATAGTTTATTTTTTCTCAAGTGCTCGTCCAGTCGAATGAACAAAATGCAATAAAATAACATAAAACAATATAAAATTGTGATGCTGAGCATTAAAACGTGGAACTACCCATGGACGAGTTACATTCGTGTCAATGTTCAGGCATTTGGTGGGACAGATTCGTTCTCTGCTCGTTTGTTCCTGATGCTGGCAATACTGAAGCTGTTGCTGACACGGAGGAGCGATGAAGAGACGCGTTGACGTAAAAAGAAAAACATTGATTGATTACAATCCCTGTTTTTCTGTCAAATTTAATTTCTTATCGCTCCTAAAAATTGTGCAATTATTCAGGGAACAAAGAATTAACCAGATGAATCCACAGTTAACCTGATACCGATCCATAACTTAGTCTGACTACATTTTTCACATTGTTTTTTTTTTCTCAAGGGCTCGTCCAGTCGAATGAACGAAATGCAATAAAATAACATAAAACAATATAAAATTGAGATGCTGAGCATTAAAACGTGGAATTACCCATGGACGAGTTACATTCGTGTCAATGTTCAGGCATTTGGTGGGACAGATTCGTTCTCTGCTCGTTCGTTCCTGATGCTGGCGATACTGAAGCTGTTGCTGACACGGAGGAGCGATGAAAAGACGCGTTGGCGTAAAAAGAAAAACATTGTTTGATTACAATCCCTGTTTTTGTCAAATTTAATTTCTTATCGCTCATAAAAATTGTGCAATTATTCAGGAGACAAAGAATTAACCAAATGAATCCACAGTTAACCTGATACCGATCCATAACTTAGTCAGACTACATTTTTCACATTGTTTATTTCTTCTCAAGTGCTCGTCCAGTCGAATGAACAAAATGCAATAAAATAACATAGAACAATATAAAATTGAGATGCTGAGCATTAAAACGTGGAATTACCCATGGACGAGTTACATTCGTGTCAATGTTCAGGCATTTGGTGGGACAGATTCGTTCTCTGCTCGTTCGGTCCTGATGCTGGCGATACTGAAGCTGTTGCTGACACGGAGGAGCGATGAAGGGACGCGTTGGCGTAAAAAGAAAAACATTGATTGATTACAATCCCTGTTTTCTTGTCAAATTTAATTTCTTATCGCTCCTAAAAATTGTGCAATTATTCAGGGAACAAAGAATTAACCAAATGAATCCACAGTTAACCTGATACCGATCCATAACTTAGTCTGACTACATTTTTCACATTGTTTATTTTTTCTCAAGGGCTCGTCCAGTCGAATGAACGAAATGCAATAAAATAACATAAAACAATATAAAATTGAGATGCTGAGCATTAAAACGTGGAATTACCCATGGACAAGTTACATTCGTGTCAATGTTCAGGCATTTGGTGGGACAGATTCGTTCTCTGCGAACGGGGGACGCGTTGGCGTAAAAAGAAAAACGTTGATTGATTACAATCCCTGTTTTCTTGTCAAATTTAATTTCTTATTGCCCCTAAAAATTGTGCAATTATTCAGGGTACAAAGAATTAACCATATGAATCCACAGTTAACCTGATACCGATCCATAACTTAGTCTGACAACATTTTTCACATTTATTATTTTTTCTCAAGGGCTCGTCCACTCGAATGAACAAAATGCAATAAAATAACATAAAACAATATAAAATTGAGATACTGAGCATTAAAGCGTGGAATTACCCATGGACGAGTTACATTCGTGTCAATGTTCAGGCATTTGGTGGGACAGATTCGTTCTCTGCTCGTTCGTTCCTGATGCTGGCGATACTGAAGCTGTTGCTGACACGGAGGAGCGATGAAGGGACGCGTTGGCGTAAAAAGAAAAACATTGATTGATTACAATCCCTGTTTTCTTGTCAAATTTAATTTCTTATCGCTCATAAAAATTATGCAATTATTCAGGGAACAAAGAATTAACCAAATGAATCCACACTTAACCTGATACCGATCTCTAACTTAGTCTGACTACATTGTTCACATTGTTTATTTTTTCTCAAGGGCTCGTCCAGTCGAATGAACAAAATGCAATAAAATAACATAAAACCATATAAAATTGTGATGCTGAGCATTAAAACGTGGAATTACCCATGGACGAGTTACATTCGTGTCAATGTTCAGGCATTTGGTGGGACAGATTCGTTCTCTGCGAACGGGGGACGCGTTGGCGTAAAAAGAAAAACATTGATTGATTACAATCCCTGTTTTCTTGTCAAATTTAATTTCTTATTGCTCCTAAAATTTGTGCAATTATTCAGGGAACAAAGAATTAACCAAATGAATCCACAGTTAACCTTATACCGATCCATAACTTAGTCTGACTACATTTTTCACATTGTTTATTTTTTCACAAGTGCTCGTCCAGTCGAATGAACAAAATGCAATAAAATAACATAAAACAATATAAAATTGAGATGCTGAGCATTAAAACGTGGAATTACCCATGGATGAGTTACATTCGTGTCAATGTTCAGGCATTTGGTGGGACAGATTCGTTCTCTGCTCGTTCGTTCCTAATGCTGGCGATACTGAAGCTGTTGCTGACACGGAGGAGCGATGAAGGGACGCGTTGGCGTAAAAAGAAAAACATTGATTGATTACAATCCCTGTTTTCTTGTCAAATTTAATTTCTTATCGCTCATAAAAATTATGCAATTATTCAGGAGACGAAGAATTAACCAAATGAATCCACAGTTAACCTGATACCGATCCATAACTTAGTCTGACTACATTTTTCACATTGTTTATTTTTTCTCAAGTCCAGTCGAATGAACAAAATTCAATAAAATAACATAAAACAATATAAAATTGAGATGCTGAGCATTAAAACGTGGAATTACCCATGGACGAGTTACATTCGTGTCAATGTTCAGGCATTTGGTGGGACAGATTCGTTCTCTGCTCGTTCGTTCCTGATGCTAGCGATACTGAAGCTGTTGCTGACACGGAGGAGCGATGGAGGGAGGGGCGGAGAGAGAGAGGGGGCAGAACGGGCTACTGGTGGGTTAGTACGTTGCCCGTAGAGACCACGGTTGGAGTAGAAGGTGGGTTGGGTGGCAGTCGACCGGTGAGAGAGCGGATAAGAGATCCCCGGGGTGCCTAGCAACAGGTTGCTATCCGAAAATTTCGAACGACCGCACTAACACAGCGGCTGTTGAGCGTCTACCCCGTTCCCGTCACTTTCTCCTATCTCGCGAATCCCCCAATCCATCTTTCAACTATCTTCCTCCTTTTCTTACTCGACGTATCCTGGCGATATTACATAAAAAATTCAAAAGAAAACTGACGTTGAACAGAGTAAAAAAAATGATCAGTTAGCCGATAATAGATAATCTTGTAGAACGATAAGAAATTGTTAAAAAAAAAATAACAAGTTCTTTATACAGTTCAAGTTCATTGTCAAGTTATATTAATTTTTATTAAATTGTTTTATTCCCGAGTTAATGAAAAACGAGACGAAAAAAGACGAGATGATAAAACTGGAATGATGAAACAATTTAATTAGTTATGTGGAAGGCAAGAGAAAAATATATATATTGTCCTTGATTCTCATATTTTCTCATTTTGCTCTCCATCTTTCATGTGATCTTCATTCACTTATACTTTACTTTTTTACTTACACTTTCCATATAATAATATTCATACTAATTTAAAAAATGTCTATCCGGAAATTTCGCCCGACCGCACTAATTCAGTGGGTGGTGAGTGTTTGCCGCGTTTCTCTCACTTTCTCCTAATTCGCGACGCTCTATATCTATCTCTCGAATATCTTCCCTCTACATGAGAACACAATCCATTATGACGAGGTACATGCAAGCATATATCGATAGAGCATCTCGACAACTCATCATCCTCATGCGAACCGAAACCTGTTACGCAGACAGATCTACTAGCGATCAAATTTCCATCAATCAACGCTCTATTCGTACATTAACTAATGACTGCTGCTGTATTCCCATTTCGTCTTCCCTCTCGACACGTTTGGAATTGTTATTGCTAGATAACAACTGTTTGAAAAATAATGTAAGAGTAAGACATTGCAAAGAAAAAGCTATAAGCTTACGTTTGTTCGATTAAAGGTCCCTCAATTTTGTGCATTATCCTTAGAATTAAAAAAATATATATTCTTGGATTTTCGCTATAATAAAGTCATAAGCATGCGTGATTTTTTGTCTAACTTTTGCCAGAGGTATTGAAAATATAATAATTCTTCTGTGACCAATGACTGTACCGTTTTCCTTCAAGCGACATCAGCAAGCGAAATAATGCAATAATAATTTGTAAAAATACTTGAAAGATAATCTTAAATTAATAAAACGAAGATTAAAAAATGCCGAAAATTTGTATTCCGTATGAATATGATCTTCCTTGATCTCTTTCTGCCACAATTTTAATAGTACCAAAAATATAATAAAGAGCAAAAAATTATACATGTTTCTTTAATTAGCCCTGTCATAACCATATACGTTAAACCAAACAGTTGCAATACAAGAAAATTAATAAACGGAAATGGAAAATTGATTTAAAAAATCATTATTTATCCATTCATTTGTTTGGAAAGCATATTATTTCTGGCTTTCGCTGTCAGCAGCATATTCAGGTGTATTAAAAATCGCAAGAGTAAAACCCTCATTGTATACGCTCCTTTGTTGCCAATGACTATACTATTTTAACTTCAACGGCATCTACATACGGCAGAAACCTGCTGCTTGAATTGGCAATGTCACAAACATTTACACAATTTATGAATTAAAAAAAACGATTGAAGAAATATTGTCCCACTGTTTTATTCCTTTTCAAAAAATGGTGGTTTTCTTTTTTTGCTTTCTACTACAAAGTAAGCGGTACAAGAAATACAGTAACTGTTGAAACTCCGTTGTACACGATTCATCTGCGGCCAATGACTGTACCGGTTGCCCGAAAACGGCATCCGCAGGTGAAGGGCTATAGCCCGATGAAGCGAAACGATGCTTCTTGCTGTGCTGTCGAGCTCGATCCTTCATTCTCTATGTCCCTCGCATCAGGGAGATTCCAGAGAAGATATATGGTTGTGGTTGGTGCGTCACCCTTTGATATACTCTATGAAATATCCAGCGTCCCACCTTCGGTAGACAGGAGCCTTTGCTTTGTGAATATGTGTAGTTATGTTATGGAATTATACTATATTGGCTACTCCAGGAGCTGTAGGACACAATCTATGTATATTGGGCACGTTTTGAGGTAAATTTGCATCAATATAGGTAAATGCCTTCAAATGTATATGATATATTTAGTATATACTATAGTGCACGTGAGCCTTGTTTCGATGTATCGAATTATTGGGTAGAACATCAGCAGATAGACACACCAAAGGGTATTATGCCTCCTCTTCCTCCCCCTCTGCACTATAGCAAAGCTCTCTGACCAATTAACAGTCTGCGATAATATTGTTTGAACCTCAGCGTCTGATACCTCACTGTGTACTTGTTATGACAAGGTACATTAAGTTCCATAGTTTGATATTAATTCTAGAACAGAAATACATGCTATTATAGACGTTTGAGTGGTACTTACCTGTACAAAGTGGGTTGGAGGCTTTGAAATTCTGTCCACAAAATTTCAAAGTTCAGTCAACAGCATTATGAATAAGGTTAGCGGGTACGATATATTTTCTTGATCTACTACGACATTAACTTTTTTACTGTCGATGTAAAATATTAGCCAACGTTATCATCTTGACGGAAAAAAATTCTGGTAAAATACAACAAATCGTAGAATTCTATTAGGAATCTATCCTACATTTTTTTATGATGCAGTAACATTAGTTATATATAATAATAAACACAAATATAACGAACTGAAATTTATATTGATTCACAAGTGTCCAATATTTATAAAATTCCTTTCTCCCCGAAAGGAATTTTATCGTTAAACAGTTTATTGGGTTCTTTTTGGAACTAGGCGTTATTCTATTTTAAAAAATTGCATTTGTCAGGCGAAGGAATCATAGAATAATAATTGTTTAACTCGTCAATATTTTCATCATTATATATATGAGCAATACTTTTTATTTTGTAAATCGATAGCTATTTATTTTCTTCTCAGTCAAGGACATTTATTGGGTTCTTTTTGGAACTAGGCGTTACTCTATAAAAAAAAATTACATTTGTCAGGCGAAGGAATCATAGAATAATAATTATTTAACTCGTCAATATTTTCATCATTATATATATGAGCAATACTTTTTATTTTGTAAATCGATAGCTATTTATTGTCTTCTCGGTCAAGGACATTATAGTGTATATACATGCCTATATAGTGTCGATTAATTTGAAAGCTTGAGGAACAATTTTCTTAACTCAGCTTTTATTCCACGAGTGAATACGCTCTAACTTTCGTGATTGTAACTGGCAGCTGTACGGGTTACGATAATAATTACCAACTTAGTTGATTAATTCCTGATAATTGCATGAGTAATTGTTGCGAACTTCGTAAGTTAATTCCTTCTTAATAATTGTTATCTTTTTCAAGTATTACCGTTTAAGTTATGATTGTTTGCGGCGCGAGCTTTTCGGCTTGTAACTTTGAAAATTCCTCGCGTATACTTGGATCATAGTAGAGTGTCTTCACAATTATACACGTGGCGTACTTGATTAATTCGACTAGAACGAAACTCCGTCGAACTCGAAACTGCCCCCACTCCCATTCTAACGAGATCTCAAACTTGGCACTCGACAACGTCGCTGTATCGCATATTCTTGCTTCGACTCCGCAACCAAACCTCTTGAAGTCTCTCGAGCGCCCGTGATGGTATTTAGCTATCGAAATGCGTACTGCCTGTTTCGTGCAGGAAGCGCTCCCAAGAGCCAGTAAAGTAGGCTACCGTTAAACGCATGGAAATACATAGGCTCTGTATTCGATTAATGTGCACTTACATACCAAATTTTAGGAATCAATAATTTTCTCAAAATTTTAATAAAGTCTGTTAAGTACGGGATATTTTTTCCTAATTTTTATTAGGCTATGCGTGGTAATACACTGAGAAAGATATATAATTACACCAAATTATTTATTTGAAAATATATATTATTGATTCAAGTAGCTGGGGATTTAAAATCGAATTATTTGCGTAGACGGAATCAGTACAATTGAAGCAATTGTATATTTCGCTTAGGCCAATAAACTAATAATGGCATGTATTTTATATATGTATTTGAGATAGTATAATCATTTAGTCAAACCTATATATAAAGCATTCTCTGTAGATTCAGCCTTTTTTCAGTCCTCTCCGATTTGCTCTATAATTGAATGTATCAAAGTATCACTGAAGGAGCTTCCACGTGATTTAAAGAAAAAATTCAAAAACAATATTCCAGGAAACACCATTTTCTATTTCAAGTGTAAATATCTGGGAAACTTAAGGTTACTGAAAAAAAAGTCTCCGCATGGGAGTTGTCGCTTTTTATCAGCTTTCGCACTATTTTATTCGCACGATTGGTTTTTTAAATTTCAGGCTTCGTAGGATTGATAGAAATAAATTCAATTAAATTACTGCTACGAAATTGCAATGTGAAAATGTGGTCCATATTACCTAACGTTAGGTGGACAATTATTTTTTAATTGTTTTTGTTGCCATAAAGCAAAAGTTGCAGTTAGTGACCCCAGAATTTAGCATCGTACTGTGCAGTACTTCCAGATTAGTCGTAAGTGACGATCTACGTTGACGATGATCTACGAATAAATCATTTCCCATGGAAATTATTTATTCAACAAACAAAATTGAAGAAATACTTCTATCGTTAATAATTGAATTAGAAATCAATTATTTATCAATTAATTACTCGACTGCTGTAAATAATAAAGGAAATGTTGTTTTGAGCCGTGTTGTAAGATACTGTTCTTTTATGTTCGCGTGACTTTTACATGCTCACAAAAGTCGCGTCTTACGACTCCTTGAAGCATATCAAAGCCCATAAAAATTATATTGCTTTCTAGTCGTTCGGGGGACAATTGTTTCCTCCCCTATATTTAACAAGGGGACGAGGTTACGAGGATAGAAAGGCTGCCAGCTGGAACCATAAAAAGCTCGGACGACCATGACAACCCAGCACCCGAGCACTTTCCTCTAGCAAAAGAAGAGTGGAGGAACGGAAAATAAACGTCCAGGGAGAGAGTAACAGTGAAGGAGAGAAAAAGAAAAAAATCAGTACGATAATGCGCGGACAAAGGACGTGGGACACGAAGAGGTGCCAAGACCACCGAAGACTTACGTGAGCAGTTCTGTAACGACCCTGTGAATTATAATAATCGTGATCGGTGTTGCACGGAGTCTACGAAGTGGTCGAAGTGCACGAGGTTCCTGATAATTAGAAAAGAAAGGATCCAAGAAGAATGTTACAAAGGGCTTCAAAACATTACTGAAAAATTACCACAAACCGGTTAAACTCGGCCTATCTTGCCGATATTACAAAGAAAATACTTAATTAATAGGCGTTCAACAGAGAAAAACATAAGAGGTTAGCTGATAATAGATAATTTTGTTTAACGATTATAAATTATTGTAAAAAAAAACAAACACTCAATATTATTTTGGCTCATTGTTGTGTTATTCATCAAGCCATTTTGAATAGACGAGAATAAATAAACTTGGGAATTAAGCAAGTTGATAAAAGGTTCATTAAAAACGAAACTTGGAAAAGATGATGAAGCTGTTATGACGAACCAATTCAATTTGTTACTTGGAGAACAAAAAAAAAAATGTTTGCCGTTATTTTCCACATTTTTTCATTTTGCTCTTAATCATTTTAGAATTTTTTATTCATATATGACACATTAGGGTGTGTCGAAAAAATCGATATTTTTTTTTGCTCTCCGACCAAAATATCGTAGAATACGTCCTAATAAAGATCCTGTCGAAAGCAGAGCTCACTATTCCAATTCTAAGAGGTCCATCATCGCGTTTGAAGTTTTCCTATTTTTATAAAACAGTAGTGATTTTTTTTCATTCTTTATCCCTGCAACCTAAAAAGAAATTTTTTTTTTCCATCAAATCAATGACTACATCTTATGAATCATCAAATTTCGAACAAAAAATCATGTTGAGTCGAATTTTTATCTTCAATATTTAATTTTTTACAGACCCTTGATATTTTGTATATTGTAAATTTTCCGTTTATTTACATTTTTTAGCTAAACTATTGAAGTTGTTAGTATCGTTGATATTTACGAAGTTACAGACCAACAAAGTCGTGGTTTTTGTACTTTTAACTTTTATTGAGTGAATTATTCATGCTAATACAGAATAGTCAATCGGAATTTATTAGAACATTGAATTTTCTAAAAAAAATTCCGGGTGAAATTTTATGTATTGCTAATGGTTTTAAGTTAAAGACTCATTGAATACATAATTTGATACGACCCCATAATGGGTCCTATCAAAGTAACACTGAAAGGCACCATGTCATTTGAGTAGAATTTTTTAACTCAATATCTAAATAAACGTCGTTTTTTTGTCAACTGTACATATCTCGGAAACCTGAAGTTATTGGAAAATGAGTCCTCGCATAAAAAAGAACATCCAAAATAATTTTTACATCCCGGTAACACTGATTGTTCACCAACGAAGAGGGAATTATTTTTCTATGAGAAAACGGACATTTTTTCCTGCCTGAGAGAAATACTGAGTATTCCTGCATGATTGTCGATATCGCAAAAAATTCACCTAAGTGTCAAGGTTCGCAGTTCTAGGTTTAAATCATGAAATAACACTACCCGTATGAAATTGACCTTATTTCAGTGTTATTACGTATTTTTTTAATTATGTGACATTTTTTTTTCGTATATTTGCTCAGTGTGAAGTTGTACATAGTTTTTCTTGCGTAACTTCTACAAACGGCAGTCTCAGCTTCCATTATGTTGGCAATCGTTAACGAAGAAAAACGAGAAATATATAGAGCAATCGTGAAGGCATACACTCGAGTGGTGGACGATTTAGGGATGAAGTGGATGATTGATTAAAGAAATTATTGAGAAAATAATGGTGCAGAAGAAAAATGAATATCAGACGACGAGTCGATCAATTCTTCTTTCATTCTTACTTTCTGCACCCTCTAATACCTTTTTCAACCTCGTATTGAAACTAATGGAGGTTAGATGAGTCGAAAGCTTTTGCTGAAGATTGAAGCAACAGGCAGGCAGAGCCGTGATGCTCCGGCGTTGCTCGAGGGGTGATGCTAGCTGAATTGACCACGAGACTAAAGTGTGGATTCACATTCGGTTGGTAGAAAGACCGACCACCACCACGTCAGACTGGATTTGTGGAGAGATTCTACTTTCCTCTTAAAGCTCCTATTCCGTCGTTGAGATCAGGTAGCCGAAAAAGATTATTCTTGGGATTTTTTATTTGCTAGGAAATCGTAATTAACTATTCATTTAAACAGGATTTATTTATACATTTTAGTATTTCATAAACTGACACCCTGAAAAATACTCAACATTTGTAGTGTAATAATAAGTCATTATAACGGGGATGCAGCATTTCCCTGAAAACTACGTTTCCCAATTCGGTGAGTACGATATCTTAATAATTACTGCACGAACCAGCTTCAAGTCTGTCAGGTTTCTCTTACATATGAGAAAGCAGTACTTAAACGAAGTTTTTGCTTTCATTGCATAGTGTTTTCTTTTAACCATCGGAAGTTAGGTATTTTGTACACGGGAAATGGATACCTTTTCATCAAACTGTAGCTGTTTTTTCGAAAATCATTATTTTGATTAAGAATTCGTCCAAGTACTAGATAACTCAATGCAAAATCTAAATGGATTTTGTTTTTTTAATTCCGGATGATTTGTTGCAGAGTAGCAGTGATCACTGTGAAGGCCAATTTTCAAACAGCGATTATCATACCATCTGGCTATTTTTCCCACCACATTTACGAATATTTTTTAATTAAATAATTGTCAATGGCACTTACAAGCTCAAAATTATTTTCTAAAATGTGAAAAAAAAATTGAGAAGCTGCTTTGCCGGAGACAATTGACGAAATTTACTATGTGGCCAGGCAATCCGGCCGGATTGCCTGGCCACATAGATCGTTTTATAAGTTTTACAATGCAAGACATAAACAAAATAGTTTTGATTTTCTATTATTATTGAATTAACCAGCCTCCCACTGACAACATGGCCAGACAATCCGACCGAAACAGTAACATCGCTCCAGACATGTTGCATCAAAGTAAGATGACGAATAATAACTGAAGAGGACCTACAATAAGGTCGAAACGTTTTAACAGAAGAGCAGCTATCTTCTTTTTTTATTTGGTCGCCAATAGCCAAAACCTTCATCCAATATTATTAACTGCAGCCACAACCTTTATATCTCATCGTAGTAATGATTATTTCTTGACAATACATTCACATAGTTATAATAATAATTAAAATTTCCTGTACATTAAAAATTATTTGAACGCTATTGACAAATGGCCATCGACCGAAGTCCTTCAGCCACTGTTTATCTTATTTATTTATACATTTTTTGGTTTCCGGTTTTGGATTTATTATTGTTCATTGATTGAGTCGTTTTAGTTGCTGGAAGATTGTATCCGTGGGGTGTTTGAATTTATGGTTATTGGGGTGGGTTGAATGCAAAGAGGCTTAAGGCTATCTAATTGGGTTGCAGCAAATCTTTTGTGTAAATAAAAAATAAATATTGCTCAAATTTGCAGTTAGGTAAAATAAAATTGGAAATTTATTAGTACCCAATTCTTGAATCACAGTTTAAAGTACCAAGCTTGCATATTTCATGAGCTTAAATCCATTCAATTTTAACTATTTTTCTTACACAGTAGATATAACTCTTTCACCATGTAGTGAGCCGCTGAGAAAAGTCGGTACGCTATCTGAAGGTGCCTCGAACAACCCCCGCTATTCCTTAATAGTGGTGCAACCATTAAGAATAATTAATTTCGCATTTGATCATTCTGATCCTTTACGGGTACAACGATATTTCAGACTGTCTTATATCGGAGTATCTAAGTGTATTCGGTAGAGTGTCATCAAGGAAAACGCCGCACCACGAGAGTTATTTCCTAAAACGAAAACAGCATGATAATAAAAGAGTAAATTGCCGGAAGGGGGTCGTGAGTCTCATCAATCAATTTGATTGACGGATGAAAAATGAGGGCGAGAAAGAAATTTTGTTCCTTCGCACTACCATGTCGCGGTAATCATAATAGTATAAATGACGTTAGTAGCAGGTATGAGGGCGTCCAAGAGACCTGTCAGTCTCGTCATTTCCTGGCATGCTTTTTTCGTACACTGTGGAATATCGATTTGTTCGAGAGAAAACTAATTACGAAGTCAACGGAGCAATCAGGTTAGTGGCAGCTGTAAAACAAAGTGAACTGCGCTCACTAGGCTTTGTACTACGGCGCGGAGAACGTCACAAAGCTCAGACGTACGATTGAGTATGTCTCGGACAAACGGCCGTGACTACTTACTCTCCCAGACACCGACTGATCGCTCAAAGCCCGGTAGCAGACTCCGGTACGCACTATACAGTCACTTATACTGATGACTTTGGCTTATTAGCCAGGGGAACTGGTAAAACAAAGCCAACCGGCTGAAGGTGGCCTGAATCAACAGTAACGATTAGAGACCGACTGCTTTATCTACCCGAGTATAAGGTCTTTGACTACACAGGACTCTATGCTCACTCTTCCAAGCAAGGGATCGTTAACCAAAATATTCCGCAAATGTTTCAAGTGAAATTTTTTTATCTTTCTAGTAAACCTAATGAACTGTCGCTATTTTTTATTTTTCTATCAGCCAAGGACAGCATTTTAGTAGCATGCAAGAATTTATGCTAGTTGAGGACTTAGGATACCTTGAATAAATCTTGAATCGAGGAGTCATACGCGAGAAAATCTACAGATATTTACAGAAGTCGTCAATTTATTCACTCTTCCAAGCAAGGGATCGTTAACCAAAATATTCGACAAATGTTTCAAGTGAAAATCTTTTATCTTTCTAGTAATCCTAATGAATTGTCGCCATTTTTTATTTTTCTATCACCCAAGGAAAGCATTTTAGTAGCATGCAAGAATTTATGCTAGTTGAGGACTTAGGATACCTTGAACAAATCTTGAATCGTGGAGTCGTACGTGAGAAAATCTACAGATATTTACAGAAGTCGTCAATTTATTCACTCTTCCAAGCAAGGGATCGTTAACCAAAATATTCGACAAATGTTTAAAGTGAAAATCTTCTATCTTTCTACTAATCCTAATGAATTGTCGCCATTTTTTATTTTTCTATCACCCAAGGACAGCATTTTAGTAGCATGCAAGAATTTATGCTAGATGAGGACTTAGAATACCTTGAATAAATCTTGAATCGAGGAGTCATACGCGAGAAAATCTACAGATATTTACAGAAGTCGTCAATTTAATCACGAGTTGAAAAGGAACACCAAGGAAAAGGTTCCTGGAAGGGAAACCTTTGGAAAATGTTCTTCACAAAAAATGTCTGTTGAAAAAAAGGTTCTTGGTCCAAGGTCTCGAGGAAAATGGTCCTTGGAACAAAAATTTTGATAACAAAAGTTTCTGAGAAAAATATTCAAAATGTATTAGGTTTCGTCAATCAAATTTCAATAGTTAGATTTAATTTTTTTTATATCTTCATGGTGCTTCGTAGGAAAAAACATCAGACGCTTGTCTGATTTTTTTCCGAAGCACCTTCTTTCTTAATACCATATGTGGAAGACCTTAGTTGACGTAAATGCATATCCAAATATTATACATCCAAAAAAATAAATTGTGGTAAATAAGTATCATGTATTGAGACTTAAAGAAAATAATGCTTCGACAATGAATAATTGTGCTTTTAGAACAGTATAGAAGTTAATTTTAAGAATGTTTTCATTTGGGTGTAGCAGACACTTAAAAAACTTCGACAGCTGCTTTGGTCAGTTATGCAATTTACATAAATTCTTAAAGTTCTAAATCCTATTGTTATGTGCTGTATATTCATAGTGGAATGACTGGAAAACTAATAACCACTGTTTTAACTGAAATTTAACTACTACTCAGCCAACATTCTTCATAATTTGGTTTACACTTTCCGCCTCTAACGTCACGATTTATAATTAGTACTAATAATCAGAAGCCTCCATCATTAAAATGAAATTAATATCTTGAACATGGTTGAATCTCATTATTCCCATAATTGCAGTATTTGATTATTTATTATCCGCAGACCGTGAGAAGTTTATTATCTCTTAAGAATCCTTTTTGGTTGAGGAAAAATTTTCAAACTCTTCATTGTACTAAAAAAAAGCTCTTCCGTACAAATTGGGTATCTTCGAACGCCGCAAATATTGAAAAAATGATAGGCCATTACTTTTTGCATTACCATTAATTAATTTTTCCTCTTGTAACATTTGGTTAGTGTTTTTAAACAATACTATTATAGAAATCAATGGGATATTGACCTCCAATTTGATACATATTTGAGCCTGGCCTCTCCTAATCTATATATTAATTTTGATGTGGTATTTAATCAAAAACACTTCCAACGTTCTTCATATTTTTTTCTCATAAGTCTATAAAAGAGTATGAGTATATAAATTTAAAAAACCATATTTTGACGCAACTTATAAAATCTGAAAAATATCGCATTACAACATTAAATATCAGATGATTGACTTCTAATCGCTAGTTACAAAGTGTTCAGTATCCTCCCATTGCTCTGACATTTTTAACGTTTGAAAATATTTGTGAATAGTCTAACTGAAAAATATTCGAGCAAACGAGCTTTGGATGGAATGTATATTTTCACTTTTTCCCGATATGATGGTCTAACGGCAATCAAATAATTCAAACGAAATTGTTTGTGGAAAAAGTAAATAAACGATATGCGTTCCAAATGGTCACATCACTGAATGTAAATAATAACATCTGAGAATTCCACTTAAGAGGTCTGCCCTAATTAGAATTTAAAAAAATCGATTTTTCTTATTGCATTTTTCGAAAGTTACATATTTAAAATATCATACTAAAATTTCATATAGATCCGGGCAGTCTAAGTATACGTATCGCAAACTTTAAACGCGTTTTTCTCAAAATGACGTTTTTGGACGGCTTGTTGATAAAATCTCCGAAACTATCCAACCGACCCTTACCAAAATTTTACCACATGTTCTTTATGACTATAGCTACAGCGAATATGATACGAATTTTGAAATTTTGAGTGTAACAATTTTTTTTACAAAAAACGATTAATAAAAACGTTCTTTTTCGTAGTTTTTAGAAAAATGGCTGCTATTTTGTCATTTGAAAAAAATAAAAAATCGTATGATATGCACTATAGTTGTTTACCTACTGAATCTAAAACCTTTTTTTTTCAAATCATCCATTCCACAGATTTTATCAACAGCGCACACCCATCTTTTTTTGGACCTGTCTTCTCCCCGATTTTTCTGTACGAAAACTGAGTAAAATGAATATAAAAAAAAATGTGTGTATTTCAATAGTGTATTTTTCAGTCCTGAAACTTTTTATATCTACATTTATAATTTTTACCGGTCAAAAAAATTCGTGAAAATAGCCTTTTTTGCCCGTCTAATTAGGGTAGACCCCTTAATACATTTTTAAAGATCGTCTGCCAGATTTTTATAATTTTTGACGTGCTTTTTCGAGCATTACTTGATCGTGCGACAGAAAACAACCTAGATTTGCCGCATAGGGGGAGCCGCAGTAATGATTGCATAGGAATAAGAAAAAACAATTAACGATCGTTCTTGAAATAAGAAAACGCAGGTCCGCACGTGAAGGCAAAGTCGCGTGACTGCCTACCTGATTATCCCTCGCGATTAGGCCAGTTAACCCATAACCCAATTGACCCGGAGGCCTCGGGTGTTTCGGAGTAGGTGAAAGCACCAATAAAACACTTCTCAATCGACTTCTGAGTAGGTAAAAACACTAATAAAACAAAAAACCTCTCGTATGACTTTCGAGTAGGTGACAGCATCAATAAAAAAAACTTCTCAGACGACTTCTGAGTAGGTAAAAACACTAATAAAACAAAAAAACCTCTCGTATGACTTTGGAGTAGGTGACAGCATCAATAAAAAAACTTCTCGATTGATTTCTGAGTAGCCAAAAACGCCAATAAAACGCTTCTTGATCAATTTTTGAGTAAGTAAAAGCTTCAATAAAACGCGTCTCGATTTATTTCTGAGTCGGTAAAAGCACCAACAAACGACTTCTCGATCGATTTTTGAGTCAGTAAAAGCACCAACAAAAGACTTCTCGATCGATTTCTGAGTAGGAAAAAGCACCAACAAAAGACTTCCCGATCGATTTCTGGGTAGGAAAAAGCACTAATAAAACACTTCTCGTTCGATTTTTGAGTAGGTAAAGGCAATGATAAAACAATTCCTGATGAGTTCCTGCGTTGGTTAAAGCACCAATAAAACACTTCTATACCTATTTCTGAGTAGATAAAATCACTAATAAAACAATTTCCAATGGGTTTCTGAGCAGGTAAAAACACCGATAAAACACTCCCCATTGATTTCTGAGAAGGTAAAAACACCTTAACAACACTTCTCCATCGACTTCTGAGCAGATAACAGCATCAATGAAACAATTCTTGATCGACGTATGAACTTTTATAAGACTTTTTGATTAAATAATGTTTTTTTGTTGATTTCAGGATGCTGGGCGGCGTGGGAGGCCGGCACATGTCTACGCGTCGGCGTGGCAGTAGCCCGCTGGTGCGTGGAGGTGCGGGCCTCACTTATGGGGGCCCGGGGGGTCTTGGCATCGCTGGCGATGCCAGCCTCATACCATCCGATGCACCGAGATACACGAGACGCCGGAGGGCTGTCACCACTGGTGATCACAAGAGCTGCGCTCTTATCCAAACTCGGCTCAAGTTCGGCGACATCATGTAAGTATCTTTATTAACATTATACAAGTAAAGGGTCCAGTCGCTGTCGAAAAAGTCTCAAAAGATAAATTCTGTAGATGATACCCTTTTTCAAAAAAGTCTTACATTTAAACCTCATTAAAGAAATAACAAGTATTATCATTTTACAGTCTTGCTAACACAGTGCACTGTGCACCAGAATAGTGTGAGGTAAAAAGTAACCTTTCTCACCAATCGTAGCTTCCAGATCAGACCGATGAACAGATTATAGTGTTCAATGTCTTATTTAACCTGTCAAATAGTGCATCCTGGTCCGAGCACAATGAATCTGGATGCAGTGGGAATTTGATTCACGATAACCAACTGCTTAGTGAGTTTTTAATAAAGAAATATTTATTTACACATTCAAAATCATAATTTTGTTAAAAAGGCCTGATAAAAATCCTATACTTACACCAGAATGCACTCTTCGACAGATAACATAGAACATTGAACACGAAAATTTGTTCACCAGTTTGGACTGAGAGCTACAAGTGGAAAGTGTTAATTTTCACCGCACACCATTCTGGTGCACGGGTACGTCTTTACAAAATTGCAGAATGATGTACTTGATGAGGTTTACATGAAAATAATTTGAACATAAAATACTTCAAGACCGTTTATAAAACTGAACATTCCAATCTGTAATTTTTATTTTCTCGATAAAAGCACCTAAAAATTGTATTTAGCGGTCAATAATTCGAAAATGGAGGGTCAGTATTTTTATCAGATGACTTTCACTTAAAACCCATAGTCCGTGTGTACTTTTACACAAGAAACGATTCGATGTATTTGAATAAGTTTATGTGATTCAAGTACATTTAATTCCGACCACTGAACAATTCTTCTAGAGGTCGCGATGAATAACCTTTAAACTCATTTTCTTCACGGTCGGTATTTCAGGAAACTCTGAGTTTCATCCCTTCGGTCGGTAACTCAAACGCTAGCCTTAGAGTCGCTCTCTGCAGTTGATAGCTCACCAACCACCCCCTATTAATTGAGGTAACGGTGGAAATACAAATGTCTATTTACCCTTGTGGTGGTATTTCACGGACTGTCGGTAAAAATGTTTGTCTTGCTAACATCTGAAAGTAAAGTAAAAAAGGGGCTGTGAAGCTCGCTGCCAGGGGTTGGTATATATGACCGACGACTCACCAAAATTCACCGCAAAATTTACTGCTACTCTAGGTATCTAACGGGTATTTAGCAGTCCAAATATACTGCTGTTGATATTTCGACCCTGCTATGGATATTGCCTCATCATACACTCAGAAAAATTGAAGAAGTAAAGTCAACTATGAAGTGACAACTATAGACTTTTAATCATTTTCACAGTTTTGGTGACTATTTTATGGTTATTAATTGTTTTTACGAATGAAAAAAAATATAGTTGTTACTTTATAGTTATTAATACTATAATTTTCTCTTCGTGTATAGATAAGAAATATTAATTTTCAAAATTGGCAACCTATACCTATTTTATCAATTAAGATAGTAACTCTCTCAATTGAAAAAAGGGCTGTGTGTCCCAGAAAAGATATTTTATTCAACAGCAATTTGGTGACCAGTGAAATACTCTACAATCCATCTACCCTCATGATAAAATTTCAGTGACGTCTTATGAAAACGATAAATTATTCCCGAATCAACTTGCATGCACGTATGACCATACACCGACGGTCACTACTGTTACGCAATGATCTGCTATCTACCAACCAACGTGTTGGCGCTTGACTTTATGAATCTAGTACTACTAATATCTCTTTAACGTAGCTACTTTTCTAAGGAATAAATACTCTGCTTTGCGTATCAATTCCGCCGAATTTGAAATACCTTACCTAACTGGTCTTTTTATACCGCCATTCCACTAGCCACCGATATAAACAGCGTGTTACTTATTCAAGATAAGCCGGTAGAGGAACTTCAGTGGTCAGATAGTATGTCTGACTTTTCGCCGACTTCTACTACTACCACTCAATTATCTACCGTCCAGTAGCCGAGGTGTCTGCACTTGACTGTATAAATCTATTACTACTAACATCTCTCGAGTGTATGAAGCAACTTTTCTGCGGGTAAAATAATTTGCTTTGCGAATCGACGATTTTAAAGTTAAAATACTCTTCTTAATCGTTCTGACTATCCAAGGTTCTACTGACGGCCCATAAAAACGCTTGTCGGTATGTTACCGACTTAAGATGAAATGATAGAGAGTCCCTAGTGGTTAGTTTCCATATTTGACCATGACTAAACTTGAAATAGCCAACCTAATTGCTGTAGTTATCCCGCGATTCCATGGAGCATCGATAAAAATGCCAATCGTGTTACCGACTCAAGATAAGCCGAAAGAGGAGCTCCAGGGGCTGTTTCGGATGTCTGACCTCTCGCCGACATTCACTACTGCTACTCAATCATCTACCGTCCAGTGGCCGAGGTGTCTGCACTTAACTGTATAAATCTACTACTACTAAAATCTCTCGAGTGTATGGAGCCACTTTTCGGCGGGTTAAATAATTTGCTTTGCGAATCGACGATTCTAAAGTTCAAATATTCTTCTTAATCGTTCTGACTATCCAAGGTTCTACTGACGGCCCATAAAAACGCTCGTCGGTATGTTACCGACTCATCATAAAATAATAGAGAGTCTCTAGTGGTTGGTTTCCATGTCTCACCATGACTAAACTGGAAATAGCCAACCTAATAGCTCTAGTTATCCCGCGATTCCATGGACCATCGATAAAAATGCCAATCGTGTTACCGACTCAAGATAAACCGAAAGAGGAGCTCCAGGGGCTGTTTCGGATGTCTGACCTCTCGCCGACATTCACTACTGCTACTCAATCATCTACCGTCCAGTGGCCGAGGTGTCTGCACTTGACTGTATGAATCTACTACTACTAACATCTCTCGAGTGTATAAAGCAACTTTTCTGCGGGTCAAATAATTTGCTTTGCGAATCGACGATTCTAAAGTTCAAATACTTTTCTTAATCGTTCTAACTATCCGAGGTTCTACTAACGGCCCATAAAAACGCTTGTCGGTATGTTACCGACTCAACATAAAATAATAGAGAGTCTCTAGTGGTTGGTTTCCATGTCTGACCATGACTAAACTGGAAATAGCCAACCTAATAGCTCCAGTTATCCCGCGATTCCATGAACCATCGATAAAAATGCCAATCGTGTTACCGACTCAAGATAAACCGAAAGCGGAGCTCGAAGGGCTGTTTCGGATGTCTGACCTCTCGCCGACATTCACTACTGCTACTCAATCATCTACCATCCAGTGGCCGTGGCGTCTGCACGTAACTGGACGAATCTACTGCCGCTGATGCTCTTTCTCTTGTACCGTATGTAGTGCACGCTCGCCAGTTCCGTCTCTATCGATTACTCCTTCGATTGTTTAGCTATTACCCATTAGCTTTTATTTTTAGAACGACGCTCGTGGCGGAGGGGTTTGGGGGTGAGTGGAGGGGTGGCTGTCGTTGGCCGATACCCGAAGCCTAATTGGAATTTCCCTTCGCGGCACCGACGATATACTCAACGAGCTTTCAGTGCCGGTTCTCTCTCTCTCTCTCTCCCACTACCCGCGTTTTTTCCCTTTTTTCATTTTTTTTGCTTCATCTCCTTCATCTCTTTGGCTCAATCCTTTCTCTCGCAGACCTGTCGAGACTCTACTAGACTAGAGCCCGATTACTTTTTTCCCCCGGATCGTTTTGATTTCTGTCGCCCATCGCGCAGCCTCCGGGCCACTCTGTAGCTAGTCTATATAGATAACACGGCAGTCCAGCAGCAGTAGTAGCAGCAAAATCATCGCGTCGATGTCGCTTCGTTCTCGCTTCGACCGAGACTCTCCTTCACCGCGCGCTCCCGTTTCTTCGACCTTTGATCTTCACGCTGCGCACCGGAATACAGACAGATAGGTATTCCAGTGAAAAAAGACGACGACAGAGAGGACAAGAGAGAAAACCCGAGAGATTGCCGCGAAGCGAGACGGACCCTCGGAGATCTCGACCGAGAAATAAAAATATCACCCTCTTGACGATGAGTCTTTCCGGATACTGCAATTGCTATCCGGACTCTATTCAGCTAAATAAATCCTTCATTTAACCCTGTTATCTGACATTTTATTGGTTAACTATTGGATTTACGATATTCCTTAGATTACCGCGCATCTACCTCGGAATTCCATTGGAGCTTCCTAATTTGGGGGGAGGGGGGCGACCAAATGAAGCGTGCGCATGGGAGGAAAGAAAAAAATATATATATAGATATATAAATACATCAGGACGACCATCGATGACCTCGAACGACCTTTTTGATATACTACACTTTCTATGTATAGTTGTCTATCTCTCCTTGCTCGACGTCCACCCGGAAAAAATTTGCCTAGAAAAACATTTACGTATGCGACAGTCGAGACCAACCCCTGTCCCAGCATCTTTCTCTCTCCCTCCCTCTCTCACTCTCTCGCTTTCTCCCTCGACACCCTCTCGTCATCCACCCCCTCTAGCAATATCCGTGGAAAAAGTTTCAAGCCCCCGTCCGCCCGTCCGATCATTCATCTTCCGTTACTACTAGTGGCCTTCTCGTTTGTTCGTTCGTTGGGTCGATCTCGCTTGGCTTTCCATGCTTTCTCGGAAGCTTTCGCGCGATCCCTCTCGCACTCGAACGGCACTCACTGCTGCAGGACGTTGCCTGGTCCGAACGGAACTGCTGGGGATTCTCCACTGCGCCAGCCAGCCCTGCCTTCAACGTAGCCAGCAGCAGCACAAATCGATCGAATTCGCAAAGCCCACGTACTCTCTTCGCTCTCGCTCTCTCTATGTTCATGCTATTGCAATAAATCGTCGTCATAATTATTATTAATAACATAATGTATAGTGGAGCAAGTTGAAGGAATTCGGAATCTTGACTGTTTGAGTCTTAACATCAGATCCAGTCTCGGAATAGCGCTTTATTTTTTCGATGTCATGACGTTTTCTAGTTTATTTTCACAGTTTCAAGAAGTAAATTGATAATAAGAAATTTCTATACAATCGCATCTGAGTTTATAAATGGAATTTTTCTTTCGGTTTAATGTAATTTTATAGTTTATATGGAACTTATAAAATTATTGATTGGGAACAATATGGTATCGATAGATATGAATCGGGGCTTTAAGAGACTATAATTATGTTGTTTTAAAAATCTTCGTTTAGATATTTAATCGTCGCAAGAAATACTCCAGAAATGTTCGGTAATGCTACTTCTTAGTGTTATATTGATTTATAATTTTTTTTTTTTTGAAAATTCGCACACATTTGACATTAGTCTTCATAATTGTCATTTATAACCACCCTCTTTTATTTTTTGTTCCCTGTCAATTAGGCAGTAGTCAATCAGGAAACTTTGTCATTGTGATATATATGAAGGGTGTCAACTATAATATAACCAGAATTAAGTAAGGACTAGCTTAAAGGTTGCCAAAAAATTATCTTCGGGACTACCACAATTTGTATGAGTATGGAAGTGGAATGAAGCGAAAGTTAGGTCTTTATTTTTCATCTTATTTTCATTCTTCATTATGTGATAAAGTTTTTTTTCTCAACGCATGTGTGAGGGGTGCAAATGAAAAGTAATATTTGTAAAGCCCGAGAACAGATAATAGGAGAGATTCTAAACGAATTTAAAATAATGAATTTTTTCCATAATTTATTTGCGAGCATGAGATAGAATTTAATTGTCCTTGAGGGACATTCGAGCGGTAATGGAATAAACTACAGAAATGAGCAAGCAAAAATAGACGCGGTGGAAATGTGTCGGGTAACCCTGTTACGCTAGAATAGTAATGAATGTACAACACTTTTCGGATTTTCTAAGTATATTAAATTGAATAGTGTTTCAGAAATTTGAGTGAATACGAACATAAAATTGAATCTGTTAACCTTAGAACAACAATTGTCGTACTTTATTTGAACGTAAATAATGGATTCGTATTAATTATCGGACAATAGAGTTAAATTGCGGAGCAGATGACGTAAATGTAAATGGTGCAAACAAAAGAAGAGAAAATGAAATTCTGACTCATTGGATATCCCTAAAATGAGATGTCGATACTAACAAATGAAAATATATGAAAAATTCATTTTTCTTACGGTACACATCTTACGAACATATTTTAGTATTTTGATGGAAAGTAAAATGAAAATAACTTCGAAAAACAGGTAATGTAGGAAAGACATATAACATCGATTCCAAAGTACAATTTTAATTATGAATACCAATTAAAGGCAATGAAATTATGAGTGGGTAAATATAGAACATAAATAATGGGGGAACTGAGAAAACGAAAAGGCTTCATTTCGTTCAGAACTCGATTCTTTACACAGCCCGTATTTCCAAGTACCGGCTTCATTCTGAACCGAGAAAAAATTTAATTAAATAATGTCGTGCAATAAAAAGATCCAACCCAATTAAAATGAATTTTTATGAAGATAATGCAAGAAAAATCAAATTCGCAAGTTTTCATCACCAATACCAAAACTTAACTATTTCAAAAATCAATCTAAACAACAGACGTGATCTGAAAAAACTTTTATGCTATATTCAGGTACTGTGTACACTTTGCATGGCGAAAAAATTCCACGAAAAAATGTCATTTTTTCGTGGAATTTTTATTTTATTTAATTTTTTAATTTTTATTTTTTATTTTTTTTTTATTCGTAACGACTTCAAAAAGGTAAGATTCAATAGGAAAATCCATATAAACGAAATAACGTCAAACAAATCGAATCGGCAAGTTTTTGTTACCGTCCAGTTTATTTTTAAAAGACAATCGAAGTCGTAGAGTGATAAAAAAATGACAAAACGAAAAACGTTTTCATCATCCCTAAGAAATGCCCGCTCTTTCTGAATCACATCCCTCTCGTGAAGTGTTCAAAAAATGAAAAAATAACAAGACGTGATTCTCAATAAACTTTAGACTGTATTCAAGTACAGCCTAAGCTCTAAACCTAGAAATGAATTATATAAAAAACTAGGGTTAGGCCGACACGGTCACTGCAGCGCCCGTGACATTTGTCCCTTTATGTAAGTTTTGACATTTGGCACAACCAAAAAATGTCAATGTATGGCCGGCAGCCAATCACAGCACGAAGAATTAAACGATGGCAATGACTGCAAGATTTTTGAGACTGTCGAGATATCTCGAGGAACCAAAATTTTAGTAGAAGATGCAACAAATATAAAAATCCCGAATTCAACAAAAGAAATGATTCCAATCAAGATAATACCAGCCAATCTCAAATTTGCGAGTTTTCATGACTCTAATGACCCATATGAAATGACAAGACTTGCTGAACAATAATTTTCATAGACTATCGGATAAAATCTAGTTATCTTGCGAAGAGATCCAAGTGGTAGTAGAGTAAGAATAAGCACAGATGAAGAAGAGAAGGATGAGGAGGATGAAGAGCAAGGGATAGAGGACCTCGTGGGATAGCTATGTCTGTGTCTCTCGTTGAAACGAGTCGACGGACTCAACTCGAGTCGAGTCGACTCGGGGGCGCCTGCCTGCTGCCGCCGTGAATCAATACCCGCATTGCGCGTGCCACCTCTCTTTCTCTCTTGCTCTCTCGCTCCCACTCTTGGTACCTCGCTCTCTTCTCCTTCCCTTCCATTGCTTCTCCTTTCCCTCCTCCGCTCGTTCTCTGTCTTTCACCCTCTTTCACCCTCTGCTTCTCTTTCATGGCGTCTCTCTTCCGCCCTCGTTCCGTCACGGACTGGAGACAGCCGAGGAGAGAAAGTGATGAGCATGGGACGTGTATATAGGTGGATAGAGAAACACAGAGAGCGTCGAGGTTCGGGCAGTCAAGGGAAGGAAGTATACAGCCAAGCACCTCGTGCGTTGCCGTCCGACTTCGGGGATACGACTCTACGTCTCTCCTTCTTACGTTCTTAATGTCCGTTCTTCGCAACATACGAAAAAACTTACCCTCCTTTTCGCCTTTTTTTAAATCTTTCATTTAAAATTTTTTTATTTTTACAACGCACGAAATCGCGAGATTCGAAAGACTTTCTTGACTTCATCGACGGCGAAGTCGTTGTCATGTCTTGCGATGAACAGCAGCCCTTCTTAATTTTGGGAAATTTACCGGCGAGTTTGTCACATCAACGCTGTTTTTCGGATTAGTTTACCTCTTTTTGGATTTGTAATGAGACATAGCTGGTCGATTTTATTTTCTATATATTTGACTATAAGAACAATGCAATCAGGAGATGTTAGACTTATGACGAGCCGTTCAAATTGAATGGTATAAGATTCTCGAATAATTGCCGAATATGTAGAACAAACAATATTTTTGTTTCAATTATTCGCCAATTTGAGGCATTTTTTATTTTAATTGTTATATAGGATGAGCTAAGTAAGCAGTCAACGCAAAGTCTTTGAGATACCTAGAGT
Source organism: Tromatobia lineatoria (assembly GCA_949699805.1). Taxonomy (NCBI): domain Eukaryota; kingdom Metazoa; phylum Arthropoda; class Insecta; order Hymenoptera; family Ichneumonidae; genus Tromatobia; species Tromatobia lineatoria. The sequence continues at coordinate 20,638,637 of OX453038.1, read as the reverse complement.
ATTTTTTTGAGCGAGTATATTATTTTTGGCGAATCTTCATATGCAGTGACGTAGGTTTAGAGAATACTGAATTTAAATTAGTTTAAAACCCAAAATAGTTCAACAGTTAACAAATAACAAAAAAGTAGAACCTTGCAAATTGCTATGAGGAAGTATATTGATCAATTTTGGCTTCCTCATAAAGAAAGCTTTGTAAAAAGCAAAAAATGATGAGGAATCAATTTGCAAGGTTCTACTTTGCAGGCTTGTTTATGCTCAGAAGACATTTTTATAAAAATTCGAAAAGACGTAAAACTTTTACCGTTCAATGAGCGGCGATGTTTCGACTGAAACATCGTTTGGCAATCAATAATCGTTAAATCATATTGGCGATTGCAGCCGGATATCTCAGAATTTGCATGAGTTATAATATTTGCAGACGTTTTTGAAAAAATTAAAAATGTGATAAGATCAGAACGATTTGACAGAATTCTCGCAAAATTCATTACACACAATGTTTGACGGGTAGCTCATTTATGTACAAAATTTCAGCTCGGTGCCTCTTTAATTGTGAAAGTTATAGCGTGAAAACGATTCTTTCAAAATTTTCGAAATGCTGTGAAATCTAAATTTTCGAACCGATTCGCGTCAACTACAACTCCAAACGGTATTCTATAATAGCCCACTTACATACAAAATTTGAAGAGCATTCATCGAAAATTGCGACAGTTATCGTGTAAACAAAGAAATGTGCACACACACACGCACACGCCCACACACACACATGAAAATCTCGAAAAAAAACATTTTTTTACGATAACAAAGCTTCCTCTACGAGTAAGCAAACGTTATCGATGTATAAATGATGAATCTTAAAAAATGTAGACAACTCAACTTTTCTATTCATTGATTTTTTCTCATACATATGATTTCGTTGATAATTGTTTTAAGTCCTTTAATTTTTAGTCTGTGTTAGAACTTTCAATAAAAACAGAATTTAGCATATTTTCGAATAAGAGTTTTTTTTATATCACTTGCTTGGGGTTATTAATTAAACGGTAATGATATACATACTTGCAGCCGAATTTCTGTTATGGATATTCGGAAAATGGGGAAAGCGCGCGAAATTGAGGCCTGATTCGAATTCCAGCAATGTGAACCTTCACAAATATCGACTGTCTGTGTCTCAAGACTATATGTCCTCCGCAAATTGTCATCATAAACATTTGATCGAGAATAGTCGTATATTATGAAAACTGAATGTTAACAAAATATGGTCGCTGGCTATAATATGCTACCAATTAAACAGTTTCTGAATCAAAAGAGGTTCAAAGAATTTTTTAAATCGAGATTTTCATAATTATGAGGAAATTCTTCAAAAACCATATGTTTTTGAATAAATCTGCAAATCTGTACCATAAGACAAACAAAATTATTTACTGTAAAATTAACATATGTTATCAATTACAATGAAAAAAATTGTAATTAAACTGATAGAAGGCCCTCGAAAACGGTTTCTTCTATTGATCTGTTAATTTTCACTGCTACAACAAATTGGAACGACAGTATTTATTTTTCTAACACTATTTACATAGGGATACGTCGTGATCTTACATTTTTCGAGAACCCTGAATTACGTATTGAAATTATGTTTCTAAAATTGCAATAACTGCACTGAGAGAAATAGATACTAAGATTTTTAATATCCGATATACTAAATATTATATACTATCGGGTAGTATTTGGATAGTACCGTGTATTGTGTGTATTGTAAGGGTTTATTATACGGAGTATACTTGGTACAATCAGATATTAACCATTACTATAATTATACTAACTGTTGCACTCCAGAGAGTGATCCCTATACGAAGCATCCAATATACTATTCGATAGTATATTTTAACTATCGGGTAGTATCTATTTCTCTCAGTGTGGATACCTTCAAGGAATCTGTAGGGTACTCGAGAAAAAATCTAAAAAAATTTAAGCGACCTTCACCGAGAGTATGCTTACCATCAACAAAGTTAAAGCTGAATCTGAGAGGGAAGATACAAACCCTTGTCAATAATTGTCGGAACGACCCATAAATGAAGGTTAACGATACTCACCAATTCCACCAAACGTCCATCTGTGATCAAGACAGAGGTATTTTTATTCCACTCGGGAAGGTGAAATACATGTGTTTGGCATCGAAAGAAGAATGAAGAGTCGAGAAAACGGGTTAGCGACGTTTTGCAATTCGTCCATTAGGAATAGCATGAGCAGTAGCTGGGCTTTGGCTTGGGGGGTTGCTACGTGCAAGTTCCCGATTTTCTTCGGATGCGACGAAAGGTCGGGGCGAGGGAATCTATCGAGCTAGCGAAGGAAAACTGGATAACGTTATACGTAGAAAGCACGCGGCGAAACCTTACTGTGTTCCATCCGCGCGATAAGGAGACATAAATCCTCCGGGCGTGTGCTGTGTGTGCTGCTACCCGCGAGCCCAAGCTCTACGGAGCGTTCGCTGAGTCGCTCACTCGCTTGCCTGCCAGCCAGCAAGCCAGAGAGTCAGCCAGTCAGCCAGTGAGCCCGATCCGTTGGACGGACGTATGTATCCCCCGTTATACATTGTGGAAGACCAATAGATGACGACGCTAACGGGTTCAGATGACTTGACTTACGAAGCCCCATCTCGGCTCGATTTTCTCTTCGCCTTGTGCACATACGCTTGATGCAAAACCATCGGACCATTTCACTCGGACCAAAAGCTCTTCGCGTGCTGGATTATAACGGGTTCCGTCCTTACACCCCTCCCGGCACCCAACGGCTTATAAGTATAGGGTGATAATAGGGCCTCTCGTCATCGTTTAAAATAGTACCGACACACATATACACTCAGCCTATACGTTCTTTAAGCTTTTTTTATATTGGAGGCACGTGTTGGGACAAAGCAACTACATCATAGGGAATGTAACCGACCCTTTCGTCGGTCGATCGGTTAAAATCTGTAGTGGAAGCAAAATAAATAAAGAATGAAAAGCGTGTCCGCATTTCTTACGAGGATTTTGATTTCGCCCGATTGAGTTTCAAGTTCCAACGAGTTTGTGGTCCTTCCGTAAAAAGCCACGGATACTTTTTGAATCGTAATGGTTGTTGGGCTGACGTAAATGGGTTGATGGATCTGAACTGCGAAAGAAACCATGAAATCGAGGCGAGGGAATTATAGGATATTCTTAAGTGTTGGACGAAACTTTTCAGTATGGCATCAAGGAACTAAAGTTGTCGCAACGGGTCATAAGTATAGGGCTTATAATAGGGCCTATCGTCATCGGTTAAAATAGACCCGATAAAAGTATACACTTAGCCTACACGTTCTTCGAGTTTTGTTTATATCAAAGGCATGAGTTGGAAAAAAGCGAGGAGACCTACTTTATGGGAAATACCGACCTTTGTTCCGCATTCTAAATCGAGAAAAGTACTTTACCGACACTGGCAAGATATTGATTGAATCGTGATATTGTTTTCAGTAATAAAATAGCGAAACGTGCCACATATTCTCCTAGGCGATTTTACGCGATTTTATTTTAAGTACCGTCAATCGGATCCCGAAAAGCACGATTAAACCGTTGGAAACATCGTTTTTTAATGGTAGCCTCGAGCAAAGTATTCCCTGTGCTGAGTATTTTTCACGAACTTAATCGTTAATAGTTGCGATTACTATTCGACATGATTCCGGCAAAAAATGAATGATTCGTTACAACGGATTTTAGAAAGCTCGGGTACAGTGAATTGAAAACGTAGTTGTCTCAACCAATCTTCTTTTTCCGTTTTAAAAAGCTCTAATGAGAATCGAAAAAAAATATAAGGTATTTTAATATTGTTGTCAACGATTTCGATCGCCCAATTAACTTGTAAATCCATATGATATCGTGGTTGGTGGTTATAAAAACAACTGTTTTTATAATTATAATTTTTTTCACCCCGAAGTAAATGGGTTAATGGATCTGAACGACAGAAAAAGTATGATAACAAAGCGAAAGGATAATATATGTATGTATGTAGAAATTATTTGGTTCTCGCATAAATCACCCAAGAACCAAAGTACAATAATGAAATGAAGAGAGTATTGAGAGAGGTTAGGCATAAACGAGGTGATAGCCAAGCAAGAGAGGTGATTAATGAGATACTATAAATAAAGGGGAAGACAGATGCCAGTATAGTATATTACGATACTAGTGCGATGAAACTTTTTCGCGACGAGTGTGAGTTTGCAGCACGAGCCGAAAGCGAGTGTTGTAATCACACGAGATCAGAAAAAGTTTCTCGCACGAGTACCGTACACAATTTTATGCCACTAGTGCGAGAAGTGCCTATTTCACGCACGCAAGCGAAGCGAAGTGTCACTTCACGCACACTGTGGTATAAAACATGTTATTGAAGGGCAATATAACCTGGAAGTTACATGTGACTGTAACTATACAACGCTTACGTTATGTTGTAGCCATGTAACGTAGGAGAAACATGTAATTTTTTATTTGTCTAAATCTGTTGTCTAAATTTATTTGTCTAAACTATAAAGTATAGTTCCGTTAGCGCAAAGCCGAAAGCTTCGCTCTGCCTTTACACGAGCAATGCGCAAGAAGCGAGCTTGACCTCTTGTATCGAACCATATTTTTCTTTACGAGTGCAATGCAAAATCCGGGTTTGTCCGCCGTTTACAGACATGCAAAAAGCGGTTAGCTCTCGGATTTACCATAGCAACCTCAAACAGTAGGCAAAACGCTTCGCGCGGTGTGCAAAGCATTTTGCACACCGGTGCGGCATTCAGCTATTTTGGCTGTCTGCAAACGGTGGGCAAACTTGGATTTTGCATGCACGTGTAAAGAAAGAATTCTTAATTTGTTTTTGGATCGCAATCTTATACAGAAGTTATTCTGCTTCGGTCTGATAGATACAAATACTGTTACCAGTCAATTAGTAGTGCACAACAAGTACAGGGCGAGATTCTGTTTACTGTGCAGACAAACACATGAGATTTTTCAAAGCATCGGTTAAGAAAAAACTGTATTGTCTGAAATACGGATTGTGTTACATGCACATTAAAAAAGAACCACTATAATGATCTTGACCAGATTTCAGTAAGAAATATACCGTAATTATTCACACCAAACATTAGATTAAAAAAACCTATACCCGCGTCGTATTATAGTTCTTTTCACCCGCATAGCAATTTATATGAATTCCAAATCCTTTTCCACATTTACAAGCGCGTTCCATTTACGTATCGTTACCATGGATAAACAACACAGTTAGAAGTGTGTAAAAAGTCAGCAGAATGTAAGAGATAGGATATAACAAACTTGCAACACGCTTTGGTTCTTTAGAGTGGGGTAACGCATTTCAGAAGTACGTGCCGTTGATCAGGAACGACTTGCAATAGATCAGTGTATGCACAGCCGGCGTCGATAGCGAATAGGGGATCCCCCTAACAGTCTGCAAATCCGTCTCAGGACGAGGCACAAGTCCATCCCAATTATTGGATACCTTGAACCACTGGTCGCATTTTATTGAATTACTTGCGTAAAGGAGATTTGATTTTGCGCTATGATTGGTCGGCGGGCTTGCATTAAAATTTGAATTTATGCCAAATGTCAAGACTTACAAAAAGAGGACAAATGTCACGGGCGCTGCAGCGCCCGTTTCGACCTAACCGTAATCGTGATTTAAAAAAAAATTATAATTGTAGCTTTTGTTTCGTGATAATAAGCATTCTGACAATTCTATTAAAACGATAAAACGGCGGATGGAAATAATCGAACGATGCGAAAGACAGGTATTTTATAGGAAATTTTGATCCATGCGTTGGACTATTAGAATGATGTACTTACAGCGCGGAAATAAGGGATTCTGCCTTTCCTGTCTGGTCAGTCACTGAAATAAGTTTCAGATTTGTACTACTTTAGTACTTTTTGTTACAAAAACAACAGTTTTTATCCTTGTTTCTCAAATCTTTGTCATACTTTCTGTCTGAAGTATAGTTCTTTCGTTCCAGGGCAAGGCTTATAACAAAAGCAGCTTACACTAGCGAACAAAGAGAACGTGAAGAAGATAATAACAGTTTGGCCATTTCGATCAGTTAAGAAAAGTTCCATTTTTGTACTACTTCAAACCTCTGATTTGGAAACGTCGATTTTTGCTCTCGTTTCTTTGTGATCAAACTATAAACAATCAAGAAACTATAAACATAGTTGTTTGTATGTAGCCATAGACTTTTTATGTAAGAGCAGCACTATCAAAGAGACACTAGATGAGATTATAAGAATCCAAGACCTCTGGACTTAATTCTATTAAAATTACATCCCTCAAGCAGGACGAAGAAACAAATTTGCGCGAACCAGTCAAAGATCCTGCGTTCTGAAAGCGACGCTTATAATCATTCTGAATAAACGATTCGTTTGAACAAGTAAGAAATTGGTGTCGACAGCTACTAAAAAATTCTTCGTAATCGGAACCGATAACTTCGAAGTGCAACCGAAATCTAGGTTAAGAAGTACTAATAAGTAACCAAAAGTAATAAACTCGCGGTCGCTGTGTCGCCTCGGCGGTTCCCAGAGTTGAGCAGCATTGTTTAAGGTTATAACGACAATAAAACATTTATTCAGAACCCGATTTTACCGTCGTGAACAGTTTTACTGCTGAGAGTTGCTGTCCGTGTAGAGATATAGTCATGTTGGATTTGGACATGTGCAGAGGAGGTATCATGTACAACCGAGCATTGTGACAGTTGTTGTTGTATTGAATCGATCCATGTGTAGAATTACCGTTGTGTAGAATCGGTGATGTGTACAACCGAGCATTGTGACAGTTGTTGTTGTATTGAATCGATCCATGTGTCGAATTACCGTTGTGTAGAATCGGTGATGTGTACAATCGGATTATGTAGAAGCGACGAATTGCCGCCATGACTTGGATAGGTGATCTCTTAACTACAAACAATTAGTGGGTCAGTTGCAGAGTTTTCAAGTTTATAATAAATTCTCACACAGTAGAAGCTCAGTGAAAATAAATCGGCTAGCATCGGTCAGGTTTTTCGCAGTTTCCCTGTGCCCATGTGCAAATCCAATACAGTAGTGTGTTACGATGAGTGACTACGGATAACTACACTCTGAGGGCGTCCCAATGATGGAACGCGTAAAGGGGTTAGTTAGTTTGTTAGTGTCTTTATTGCACTAGGACCAGAAAGTCCTGTAGGCAACCCGTGCAAGAGGACAACCATAAAGCGGATCGCCACAATACGGCAACTCACCATCGCTTACAAAAATCCTTAACCTAACTTAACCTAGCTACAACTATAAAGCACGCAGACAATAACGGAAAAATATATACAGAAAGATATACAAAAATATAAAAAAATAATAAAAAAATGAAAAATATACAAAAGTGAAAGGTGAGAGGCAACGTAAGGACTGTAGAATATCCCAATAAGAGGAAGTGCTAATAAGCGAGTGAACAACCGGAAACTTGACACGAAAAGTTGCAATAGCTTGTGAAATAACTGATAACTCGATAAAACAATCAATAACTTGGTAATATAACTAATTCCTCTTTTGATCCTACTCAGAATTCCTCAGCGGCATTTATAAGCAAGCTCTTGATGGTAGCAACTGAGTATTTTTCTTTGTTTTCTTTTTCAATCGTAACACAAGAAGTATAGCTCATCCGTTACGTGGCAAACGTGTCGAAGAAGCGACTTAAATAGCGGAGGGCAGCAAGAGAATAAACTGAAGGTGAACAAGATTACAGAAACCTTCAACCCTTCCAATGGACTTTGCTCAAGCGCTTATGTGAAGCAAGCAAAAAGAGAAAATCATGAATTTCTACAAATACAGACGAAAAAAAATAGTTTGTTCGAATGAAACTGGCCACTTATTTTGTAAATACATTTTTGTTATTACCACAACATTTGTCTCGCTTCAAATTACGTACGGTGCGCTAATCAAATATTTAATAGACATTCCACGTCCGTTGGATTGAATCGAATCAATAAATCTTTTATTTTCGGTGAAGCCCGCGTTACTCTTGTAAACAAGTTCCATTTTTATTTAATACCTTGAGCCCTTTTGTTACAAGATCGGCAGTTCTTGTCTATGTTGCTTACACTTGTCAGAAATGTACGGAAATTTTTATTGATAAACTCGTCAACTAAATTTAATGTACAATTGTGTTATGAAATTCAGGTACTTTTGCAATGCAATTAGAGTGGATTGAAAAATTGAAAGTACTTTTACTTTTATCGAAATTACTGTACCAAGGATGGATTTGATATTACGCTGGTGTAGTAAATATAGTACACCAGTACTATGAATAAAAACTACCAGGACATGTCCATTAAATTTCAAATAAATTTTTATTTCAGTGTAATCGTAAAACCATAAGTTTATGTCTTTTGATCTAGATAAAGGTATAAGAAAGGGGTTAAAATAGCAAATGGCCAAAATAGCGAGAAGCTTGAAGTCTTTGATTGCCCGCCAATAAAAACACACGAGTACATAGAACGAAAAGAAAGAATTTCTGTCAAAACAAAGGAAAAAATGGCTTATTTCGAGGAAATTCGAGTAAAGCTGTCAAATATTTATATTTGTTTATTTTACCTACACTTCCACTCACTACAAAATGTATTGATTACCTGAACAGAACTGTATTAGAGACGCTGAAAATGCAGCGATATATTTTTATTAAACAGCTTGTATCCACTCCATTTGAGGGGGATTTTTTTTTGTGATAAATAATCGGTTTTTCACCGAGCGATGTTTCTTATCCTTTATGCGGTTAAAATTATGAGTGTCTAATATTTTATTAAATACGGCTTACGTCCTTGTAAACCGTACTTCTAAATTAAAGTGCGTCTTCGTCGAAACAGCTTAACTGGTTTGCACGGTACATAAAAACCTACAGAACCAATTGCCTTGAAATTTGGACAGCATGCTCAATCGATATCTTATTATCGCTTGAACTCACTACCAGAAAAGCAACCGGTTAATATTTTTTTATAGCGAGAACTCAGTCAATTTTTTTTGAGTAATCGATAGTGCGAGTTCAAAACACCGCCGTGATGGTTGACCATCTTAAAAATAATTATTATTAGTATTTTTCTGCTCCATCACACGATAGATACATGTATGTGAAGTCAAATGTTCTTGGTTTTATTGTTGACTCGCGTAGGAATAAGTAAGTCAAATTGTGATCATACAATTGACATATCCCAAAAAGGGTCATTTTTGAGATCTGTTAAGACGAAAAGTCTTTGAAAAGTTCAAAGCGATTTTGAGATCGATTTGATGCAAGTTTTTGACTAATTTGAGCGCACTTTGTATCTCATTATTAACAATTTGTTATCTCAAACGGCGCTCAAATTAATAATATCGTACGATTTATAATCCACCATAACATTTTCTAAAACCGTTGCTAAAATCGAGTCCCAAATTGCGCACAAACTAGTCAGCAAACGTGATATCAAATCGATCTCAGGATCACTCCGCAATTCTCTAAGATAATTCGTCTTAACGCATCTAAAAAATAGCACTTTTTGCCATATGTCAATTTTCGATCTCATATTTTTTTTACGCAAAGAAGAATTAATCGAAGATTCCAAAACTGCGCACCAAGCCTGCACGTCGAGGAGGTTGAGGGACGTTTTTGAATTTTTTGTACACAAATATTTGATGTATCAATGAATCCACATGCCAATTTTCACATTAATCGATCATATAAATTAATCACCAGTAATTAGCAGAAACGGTAAAATAAGCGAAAAAAATTATCATTCCAAATTAAGTAAATCAATCTTTTTTGTTTTATCAGGGTGTTATTCTTGGTAAAAAGTTCCATTTATGTACGACACTTTAAGGCTCTTTGTTACAAGACCGGGAGTTTTTATACTCGTTCCTTAGTGATGAGACGAAAAGTATAGCTCTTCTGCTCTGAGGCAAACGTGTGGAAGAAATGGCTTAGAATAGCATTGGGAAAACCGATTTTAGACGAATCGCGTCAGACAGGTATCAAGGGGAGTTCTATACTCACTTATATTCCTTTACTATGAGCAGCCTCGTGCTGCTCGGGTGTTATATATCTTTTATCTCTAGCTTGAGGTCTGCGGTTAGTTAAAGAGAGTGCTGTTCGCCGTTGTATGTGTCCGTTCGTTGGGTGCCTCCTCGTGACGTCACACGCTTGCGCTTTGATCGATCAATCGAATGATCCGATTAAAATCTCGATGGGCGTCGGATTATCGCTCACCTGCGGGCTCGCACTGTGTGCCACTCAGGCTTTTCTCCGATGTCAACCAGTGACACTGTACTACACCTTTTTGCTACTCGGTATATATTTCGCTTGCTCGGACTACCTACTTCACCTTGGCGCGGGGAACCTACCAACGAATCACGTACCACTAGTTCCACGTCGGCGAGGGCAACGACGCCGTTGGCGTCGACGGCGCCGCGTCATCTGAAATTGACGGAATAGTGACCAGGCCCGTTACTAGAAAGTTGATAACTTTTGGTAACAGCAAAATATTGAAGGCCTACCACCTAAGTTCATTTTTTGTAAAAATTGTTTCTTGTGCAATACTTTTTTACTTCCTCAAAGAGGAAGCTTTCTTGGAATGAAAAAAAATATCCACATATATTCGAGATTTTTATGCCAAGGCACTCAGAGAGGTCTAAAACGGACAGAAAAGTGGTGTAGAAAAAATGTCCATATGTATGTGTATTAGAGTGGCCCAAAAGAATTTTTATTTGTTTTGACTTCGCACATCATAAAACCGTCAATTATATCATTCTATTGACAATGGGAGAAGGAAAACATCGTGGGATTTTTTTTAGATGTCGCGCAATGGGTTTTAGTATTTCCTATTTGATTAACACGTAAGCACACCGAGAGTAAATATTTCATTGATTCACGGCATATGCGCCAATGAAAAGAAATACTCGAGTTTCAATACTATTTTTTTTTATTGAATGACTCAAACTCAATGAAAATAAGTGATATTAATTCGAAGAAACATTACTTTAAACAAAGAAATCGTCTCTGTTCTTTTCCCCCACTTGCCCCACCACAGCTCAAAATTTTAAAACATATTTTTCCCTAAACTACTCGGCGAATAAAGATTACATTTTGAGAGAACGTGTAGAAGTACGGCAGCGATTGGCTAAACTACTGGCTCCTTGAAACTCGAAGCCTTTCGTTCGGGAGAACTGAAAAACAAAAAAGTGAGGTTAGGTTCAAGCGAGACAGCCTTATAGGCGGTTAACTTTGGACGGCGAAATTCCCAGCACTTGCTGCCATCAAGTATATGTTTTCATTGAATCAATTAAATTGTTTTGTTATTTTATGCCCATTAAGTAAATGTTTCTTTACAGACAGAATTTAAGTGCACTATCTCATTGAAATCAAATAGATATTTCGTTGAAATCAATGAAAATAGAATCAAACCACCCATTTCTTTGCCGTCAATGAAATCTTTTCTCTCAAGTCGTTGTCTCGAGTTTCCAGGGGATTGCGAATTTTCATAAAAAATAGACGGGTATAAAAATAGTGACATCATATAGCTTTGTCAATTCTTTTTAATTCGGTGTATCATAGAGCATTTACTACCACGCACTTTCAAAGATATTCAACGTTGACTACAAACGAGTGGACAATTCATCAGCATGAAGTTATCAGATTTCGTTATTATTTTATACCAACAGTTAAAATTAGTAATGATATTACATGGTTATTTTTCTATAGTGCTTACAAGAATTTATTCTGGTCTGTTCATAATGAATAATATGGTCTCCGGTATCTCTAGCTCATGTGTATCTTGTTTTATCTTGTGGCTGTTTGTTTATGTTTGAGGTTATCTACGCGTTGGATCATGTTTTTGGTGTTACATTAATCTGTTGGATTGATTATGTTGTTTATTAATATTGAGGACGTTAGTGTGATGTTTATTGTGAACAATAATATATTATTTACCGTGTTTTAGTTGTTAATTTTTCATATCATTAGGCAACATATTTTTCGTGCCTGTTGATAGAAATGAAAAAGGACCCACACCAAGGTCGAAATGTATTTAATACAAGAAATAACCATCAATAACAAAAAAATGGAATAAAATCTTCCAAATTGGCCGCCACTAGCCGATCATCTACCTCAATATCTGAATATTACTTGTTATTGTCACAACCAAACATTTCGCGCCGTGTATTTAGCCAAGATAAATATATAATTTAGTGGCAAACGATATAAAGCGCCTAATTTTGTGAAATTATGGGTTATTCAAAAAATTCACGGTGTCGCATTACATTCGCTGTAACTTGAGATACCAAACCCAAATTTAACATGCAAATATAATTGTGTAATATGAGCTGTACATAACTTAGTGACCAACAGTAATGCGCGGCGTATGCTACTGAAAAAAAGGGAACCTCGGATGATAATACTTCGTACCAGAAATTTAGGTTCTTAGTAATACAATAGCATACTAATTTAAAACCCGTTTGAATTTCTAGCATTGCTCACACTCCTTATTTCAGGAGTGAATCGTCTGTAGCATGATAAAAATTATGCATTTTATAATCAGAAATTTAATACGGAATAGTAAAAAAAAAAGAGTCCTATAAGTAGAGTCATCATAAGTGTATTGGAAAGCATAGTTGATCGCAATGAATGTTACATTGAATATCCAACAGTGTATGTAGTTAATAATTGACATCAATAAGCTAATAAATTAATTGCAAAACGGTCGTTATGCAATAATTTTAATAATGTTATTTCAGAAACAATGAATGGAAGGGTCCGAGAAGACGACTTTTTCGCTTTCGTTTTGCGGAAAGTTACGTTTGCAAGATTTAAACCTAAGACCTATCGACCTACCTAATTACCTAGCACCTGAAGACGCGCACGCTACCCACTAGACTAAGCCGATGACATGAATTTCCGTTACTTTTATTCCACAATAGCTGTTTTGAGGATGACATGCACAAGTATATCAAGTGGATGTAAATAAAACTGGGTGCTCAGGAGGGTTTAAGGTCGCTATTTACAAATCTCGACACAAAATCTGGAATTTCAAACGCTGATTCCGGCGAAAATAAGTTGTTAAGTTTTATCGCCACATATCATTTCTACGTTTGCATATTAGGGTGTGTCAAATAAAAATTGTTTTTTTTTTTCTATTTTCTTGTAAAATCCTGCGAAAGTGTGTATTTGGATCTCCAAATACACCTCCTGCATGTGAAATTGTCGACAAAATTTTTTTAAACAATGTTCTATCGATATTTACCTGAAAAAATAGATGTCTATTGAGCGACCTCTAACGATGATTTATCCGCGATTTCCGTTTACACAAAGTATTGTTAGGTATGAAACTAACACGTAAGCCGTGGTGACCTGAAGAATCTAAAGAAATGTTTAAAAAAACCGAGAAAAGCTGAATTATTTTATGGATTAACGCTCGAAGCATCGAAGTATAATTTGTCGTTACATACGATTCACTTGCAATTTAGTATTTAGTGGTACCGTTACTTTTACGCCGAATGAATTTTCTTAAGTTTTGTTTATGAATGACGAATTTTTAAAAAAATGTTGCAATGGAATTTGGAGTTTCTGGCGATTTCTGAGGCCTAATTATGTATATTTTTTTTTGCGAACACCTCACTATATTTGAGCCGAATAGATTTTCTCGAATTATGTATATGGATAACGAATATTCAGAACAATGGCCTTTGTCATGGCTGAAGTATTATAATTCAATCATGATAACATGGTGGATTTTCAATAATTTTACCGTGGAAAAAAAACTGTCCGACGATTTGTAATCCCATAACGAAAATCGTTTATAACATTTGTTAAAAATGTTATGTTGTATGTAATATGTTGGCTACCTTACCTCCGCTGTAAAACCTTACATAAGTAATAATCTACAAAAGTCATATCCCACATGCATAATATTCTACATAAATTGACCATACAGCAAACATATTTGGCTCCGATAAAAAATCTACACGCGTAACATTCCACAAGAGTATTTACATCGGATTATTTATTTATTTACCTTCTTACGATTCCACATCCGAACCAAATTCGTTCGGTGTTTGAATTACTCATTTCGAATATTACGCATGTAGGATATTACTTCTGCAGAATATCATGCATGTAGGATTTCATATCGGAGCTAAATTTGTTCGCTGTACAAATTACTCATGTAGAATATTACGCATGTGGTTTTTTTGCCGCGGCAGAATATTTAAATCAAGAATATGAACTTTTTACATGCTACCTCTAACATTAATCTCCACAATGTTATCCGGTTACGAGACTCTAGGTAATGTTAAAACTGGGATTTTCGGACATATATAGTAAAATGTAGTGGTACAAAGCTTTCCTTTCAGGAGGGTCAGTGTTAGGGTACTGACCTGTAGGTTTTTCGTGTGGCAAGGAACGAAAAGTAGTTTTGCATTAGGTAGTCTAATGACCGCAATATAAATTATTTTCCCATTGTGCGTACTTGTAGGAAAGTCCATTAAAACCTCTGCAAGAGAAAAGAACATTATCAGAGATTTTAGGTACCACGTTCGCGAATAATTGGTGAAAGATTTTTCCCACACTGAGAGAAATCATCATAGTACAGTTAACTATAAAGTGCCAACTATTATTTTTTAGTCCTTTTATAGTTACGGTGACTATAAAAATAGTTGTGACAACTAATTAAGTGGTAACAACTATGTTTGTACCAACTACAAATGAATAGTTGTCACTTTATGGTTACTAATTAATACCATAATTTTCTCTCAATGCACTCTGTGATGTTTGTCCGCTATCTCAATTCCGAATTACCATCGAGGTTGCATCAAACCCGCAACATTGTTTGCCGATGGTTTTTCATTTAGAGAAGGTGAACATTTGTCTTAGTTAATCGGAGTGCGAATCTCGATTTACTTGACGGAAGCTCCCTAAAGGTTAATTCTTTGATGGTTCTCTATCGTTATATATTTTTGAAGTACACGATCAGCAAAATTACTTAAAAGATTTTTCGGTAGCTGCGCCACATTTTCTCTATTCGCACATCAGATCGGCTATGCAATATAAGCGAGTGGATTGTCATAATCTAGTCACAAGTTCTCTGTTTTCATCATTAATTCTATCAACATCTTCTTTCCTGTCGATGCGAGCAGATTTGCATTTTACCCATAAATTCCAGCAGTCGACGTAACCCTAAATAAAGAACCAAAATTATGATGAAAGTTATGTAAATTTTTGCTCGAAACGAGATGAAAACTTACATCCATACCACGAATCGTATCGAGTCTTTTCAGTAATTCTAAATCCTGCCGATCAATATCCATAATTGCTTCTGGCATGCATGCGAGATTTGTACTCCACATCAAATTCAAATTTCGGAGGTTTATCAACGATCCTCGGTTGAATCTTTTCAAGCTCTTCGTAATATGTTGCGAGGGACACTGTGTTGGGATTTAACATCTTGGATCCTATCTTGTACGTCGAAAATTACTTGCTACATTCATTGTCTGATCTTTTGATGTTCCGAAAGTCAATCAATCTTATCTTCGACATGAGAAAATTTCTCAATAAAGTTGTTAATGCCTGGCTCCAGTGATACATGCCTCGATGGGGTCAGACAACGAAAAAAGAAATAATTAAATTCCACATAAATTCAAACTACTTCTGCAGCACAATTGGAATAAATTGGGATGAAACTTCAGCGGCATTGTTATTGTGGATATAATGGTACGGAATCGATCATCTCAGAGCTACATCTCTTCTCGCCCTCCTCGTCTCCTCGTTGTCCTTGTATCTCTCGTGTCACATCGCAAATCGGCCACCAGTATCTTGCAACGCTCGCGAACTTCTCAAGACCCAAGAGAAGAGCGAGAGAGGTGAGGATCTGCCGGCTGGTTCCCTCTTCGGTTGTCTTGGCCTGCTGCAGCTGCAGCTGCTGGCTCACGGATACACATAGTCCTCGAAAAAGCCGTCGATCTCGGGGTAGGCCCATCCCCCTCAAGTCCCAGCGTTGCTGGTGCTGCCTCAACCATTCCCTTCGCGAGCGAATCGCCCGGAGGCATTTTATTCCAGGTTTTCCTTTTTACTTGCTCTGTGTGGATGTGCTTCGAGTCCTGTGGCTGTGAAAATATGTGTGTCTCTTTCACTCTCCAAGCCAGCCGTTGAGTGGAGCTAGGGAACGCGATGAACGTACCTAAGGCGAAGAAAGGCGAATGGCTCTACTATTTCCTCCCACTCTTCTCTTTCTCCCGTGCTCTCTCTTTCTCTCCCTCTTTCTTTCTCACTCACTCTTCGGCGCCACTTATTTCATCTTTCTCTGGCTGCCACCAATTTCTCTATATTTCTCGCTTTCTCTGCCTGCACCCGTCGAGGCAACGTGATCAAAACAAAGGTGGTCTATACAGCCCGCTTTTTCTCCTATAGCCTCTCCACAATATATATCCACTTTTCCGCTTATACGAGCTATTACGAGTGTGCATACGTGCATAGTATGCAATTCTTCTGTAGGCCTCTCTTTCTCTCCCTCTCTCATTCAATGCACGAAGTGGAAACACGTAGGTAGACCATATACAGACACACATATATGCATACAGGTAGCCATATACACAGACAGTCATATGCACACGCACACGCACACGCACACGCACACGCACACGCACACGCGCACGCACACGCACACGCACACGCACACGCACACGCACACGCACACGCACACGCACACGCTCACACACACGCACATGCTCACGCACACGCACACCACACGCACACACAAAGGCACACGTACAATATAAAAGTCCATACGCATGCATATAAGCACGAATGTATGGGTAATGGTGAAAAAGCATTGGGCGTCGCAGGCCGGAACAGGGATGTGGTAGGGGGTGGTTGGTTGGTAGGCCACCCTCTGGCTCGACTGTGCGGACGCTCGAGTTGGTTCCATAGGCAGCAGCAGCAGCAGCAGCAGCAGAACTACCACTACCACCACCAGTAGTCCTAGAGAGTTCGACGTCCCACATTCTCCCAACCCTCAGTGCCCGAGCTTCCAGTCCTCCTCCTCCTCCTCCTCCCCATTTTTCCTCTTCTTTCGTAGCTCATGCCACCCTCGCCTCCCTCTGTCTTACTCACTCGAGCCTCCTGCATCATCCACTACATCCAAGCTCTCTCGGCATACTGTACATTCTCTTCCTCGTTCGTTCCATCCTCATCCACGGTTCCCCGATCCCATCAGGGAATGAAGGTCTCCTGCCTTCTTTCTCACTCTTCTTTGCTTCTTTTATACGCTGTCTTACTCGGCACACATACCACACTTTTCTAACCGAGCTCTACATGGAGTTAGAAATACCAGTGTATTTTGCTCTGTTCTACTTCTATATACAGACACCATTTGCTTGTTCACTCACATACTATCTTTTCTCTTTCTTCTTCTCTCTCTCTATTACTGTTGGTCTCTCCCTCGATGCATCCAACAGTGGCGCACCTCATTGCACTTATTGTCTTCTCGTGACGCGGCCGCGATTTTTAGCGCCTGGCATAAATTCGTGGGAATATAAAGAGAAGTGGGAAAGGGAGCGAAAGAGGGCTCTCTCTGGCTCTCCGGTTTCGAGGGCGAAGAGGGTGAAAGGAATGGATTCCGGAACGACGAGCTTTCGTACGACAATAATGCAGGTGTGAATGCACGATTGTTCGGAGGGTTCAAGATGTTTAATGCATCTTGATCGTCCTAATACTCCATACACTGTATATTTTGTGACAAGTCACAGAAATGAGAATGCCTAATAGCAAATTCTATTTGGAATTAAAAAATGTAATAGGCAGTTCTTTTCTTGGATACTTTGTTACTTAATTTTTATGTGAATGCTTCGCCGTTGCAGTTTGTATAGTTACTCGGCCTTCAATTTTAATTAAACTTTTTCAATTACATTAACGATAATTAAATGATAGTAAAATTGTACCCTGGAAGTAATTGTGGAAGACTACTAATTAGAATAATATAAGATTTATAGACAGCTCTTGCTAAACTTCTGTTTTTTTTTCATTTTTCACCGCTTGCAGCAGTAGTAGGTCATCAGCATCTGATTAAATATTTTGGAACGATAAAAGGATAGAAATAACCCTTTTAGGCTTCAAGCTATAGCAAAACCAATTTAGTAAAAAGATTATTCAGTAAAATCAGAGTACTAGTTTTCGTTGTAATATAACCTTTTCTGTTCATTTGACAAATTAATTGCGATATAACCGTTTTCTTTGGTAAATATGGAAAAAGATTTTGTTAATGGCGCGAATGTGCGAATTATGCCCCAAATGACATGTGTAAGTTCGTAAATTTGACAGATGTCGGGAAAAATTATAGAATTAGAAGGGACAAGATAACTTATGTCGAAAGTTTGTCGAAATAGCGACGGAAAAAATGTTAAATCTAAACTTTTTTATGGTAAAAAAATGCAACGTGATAGGATGTTTCAGTACTTTTAATTTTGTAGAAGAATAATCACATGAAATTTGGTGCTATAGACTAAACGTTCAACTAAACCGTCTGCGATTCTAATCAGAAACGTTTACTTAAAAGGACAAAAATCTGAATTCACCCTTCATTGTGCAGTTCCTTCTACGGGGTCTTACAGACCCCAGCGTAGGATTAGATCGTGACGAATTGCAAATGAATAAAATATTTCCGCAAGAGTTTGCAGAGGACTTGCGGCAATTCAAAGCCGTTGAATTCATACACGAAAAAGCGACGGTGGAGCGGGGCAGGCGGGCACGTGATTAAGATAATTAGGGTAATAATTCGTAGTCCGAAGAGTCCGGACACGCGATGTTAATTCTAATAATAGACTGGGTGAGCGTCGTCATCGTTTCCCCGGCAATTGTCTTTTTTGACGAAATTTCGAGCTTCGTGTGCTTTTATTGCATATTATCGTATGTATATTTAAACTCCATGTATATTTTAATATATTCGATGGCAGGTATATGCGTTAGTACAATATTCTTTCCGTATAATTTACTCAACAATGCACGCCTGGGCTCTACGGATCTGACGGAAGAATCTCGAGACCGGATCTCGCGCTACTAAGGCTCACCGATGGTAATTAAATTATTTCCTGCATGAAAATTGTATACAGCATCTCAACCTTCGTTATTATATATTGAGAATACCGAGCAGTATCCTGTACCCAACTATCGCTGCTCTGGGTATAACGAAGTTATTTCTGCACGATCGCGTACTCACCCAACGATGCCCCAAGATCTTGAGGCACGTTTATGGTTGTATCTGCGCAAGGTTCATTCTGCTATTTGTCTTATGCTTGTGTGCTACTCATCTCGAGGGATTAGTGCAACTGCAGCTCCATGTAAAAACAAAAAAAAACAATGTCTATAACAGTTATTTCAAGTTTCTGTTGTCAGGTGAGAAAACCTACTTCGAATAATCATTCACATAATCGGGGGTAAGGGCAGGGCGCAAAGTAGGGTAAAACAGCCCCCTATAGTATATATATTGCTTCTTTCGATGCAGTTTACTGGCTGAGCACTGCTCGAATGCCAAAGACAAAAAAAAGACGCATAAATTTCATGATTCGACCAATGTTCTCGTGCTTTATATCACTGGTTGAACGGTTTTGCTTGCGAGAAAATAATCGACGCAAGCGCCCTCTATCAGCGTTAATAGCAGCGTATTGGTGGCCTTATCATTGACCTCATGATTGGCAAATCATCAGTCGGCCGAATGTCGGTTTAAAAATGGCAAACCAATCATTGGCGTGTCCCCAGTAGGCCAAGCATTGGCCTATAATTGTAAAACCATTCATTGGCAGAGTAAAACTCGGCCTCGACTATTGGCCGATAATTAGAGCCATCTATCGTCGATATACAGACATGAGCCCGATCGTCGGCCGCTCTCGGTTGGCACAAAACCTACACGGCCCATTTAAAAAATTTACGAATAATTTCTTTTAACCGCCTTGATATGTTATATCTAATAGGGCTTAAATTTTGGGACAACACACGGAATTATAGTGGTAATGAATTCCGCTTTCGGCTCCGCGATAGCCAAAGCCGTTTTTTCCAGAGTGTCCACAAACTATAATTGAGGTTATGTGCGAGAGAAACATACTTATAGGCATTTAAAATAGAGCGACGAAATTTGCACAGGTGTATCGCTGCCTCTTATATAGTATTTCTTGCAGCCGCAACTTGGATAGGTAACCGCTTAGCCGTGAATAGGTTAGTACAATACTGCTGAACAGGTTAGAGGCAGTTTTTTTGAGGTTCATATATATATGTTCTTTTAATTGGTTATTCCTTAAGTACACCAATTGGCTTTTACTATCCCCTCTTCGTTATTCCCTATTTTATTCCTCAAGACCCCTCTGGAGTGTTGACCGTAGCCACTTTTTCTAATACACTACTGAATCGCATTTGCACGAGGGCTCAGGAAAACTGCGGAAAACCTGGCTGATACAGGCGGTTTTATCTTTACTGATTTTCTACTGTATTAGAATATATTAGAAACTCAGAAAAACTGCCTCACGCTCAGCAGTTGGCGCGCAAACGAGTGCGTGGCCAAGCGGTCACCCATCCAAGTTACGGCCGCAAACAATGCTGCTTAACTATAGAGACCGTCGAAGGCGCACATCGACCGTGCGTCCACTGCTGTCGGTCTGAGGTTCATATATATTTTTATACAGTAGAAATTCAGTAAAAATAAAGCCATCTGTATTCGCCGGGTTTTCTGCAGTATCTCTACATCGCCGTGCAAAAGTTATACACTTGTAAATATAGGTAGGTGACTGTGGACAATAATTTTAGTTGTCCAGGTTTGTCTCTGAATGGAATGGGGAACACAATGACGGAACTAGGAATCTTTGTTTTTTTGTTGTTGTCAAATGTACAAAATTTTTGTAGGTGGTGGAGGACAAATTTCTTTTTATGAAGGTACAGAAAAATAAAGTTGGTTTTTACAGCGTTCTCAAAAAATACTCTCTACAACTCCGTGCAAGAAAAGCGAATTCTGGCTTCTCGTGCGAGAAATCGCAGTTCTCGCACTAGTGAAATAAAATTGTATACGAAACTCGTGCGAGAAACTTTTCCTCAACTCGCTTGATCGCGACACTCGCCTTCTGCTCGTGCTGCAAACTCACCCTCGACAAAGAAAGTTTCATCGCTCTGGTATCGTAATATCCCAGTAAACACGGTATTGTAACAGCAACGTAACGGCTATGTAACTCAATGTAACAAGTAATCTCACGTGTAACTTACATGTAAGTTACACGTAATTTACAATTTCCCACTCAGCAATGTTACCATGTTATATAACATGTGTTACGTAACTGTTACAATTGAGTTACGTTGCCCGTATATTTCGTAGTGTAACAGATATGTAACAAGTAACATTCAAATGTTATATAACGTGTGTTACATAACCGTTACGGTCTTGCAATGTTAGTAGTGTGTTGCAGGATATTACTGCAAGGTAACAGCAACATAATCAAAAAAATTGTTTGTAACTTACATGTGACTTACGTGTAATTTATAATTTCCCGCTCAGTAATGTTACCGTGTTATGTAACGTGTGTTACGTAAACGTTGCAATTTAGTTATGTTGTGTTGTGCAACTTGAATCACACAGCTGTTACTGTTTCGTTATATTGCTAAAGTATAGTCATATTGACAATACATTAGCTTTACTTTTGTGGACTTACAGTCCACAAAAGAGCTTCAAGGGTTGCTAAATTGCTACCCTTGGGAGTCAAAAATATTAGCTGCTACTATTAAAAGTAGAAAAAGCGATTGGCAAATGATGCGAACCGGTTGAAATCTCGGAAGAGTATCACTCCGGTGTGCATATGAAGCTGCACCGTTACGCTGACTTATATATATACGTTAGTGACACGAATCGCTTGCGAGAAACGTTTGAGTCGCAGGCCATCTAGCGGACATCACATCGTGATACACATGTTACGTAACATTAATACATTTTTGTTACATGACTGTAACGAAACTACATTACGTAGATGTTACATATTTTTGCAACGTTTTAGCAATGTTATCACATTCCGTAACTGCAATATGACAGGACTATCCCCACAGTTACATTGCAATCGTTTCAAAGATGTTGCATTACAGGTACACATTTTAGTTACATAACTGCAACACAACTACGGCTTATAACCGTTACGTTACGTGCATGTTCTCGATGTAACATAACCACTGTGATATGCATGTAACGTCAAATGTACATACTCTTGGAACATTCTTGTAACGTTACCACATTTACGAAACTGTAACATGACCGCACTATCGCTGCAGTGACTTACAGTCGTTACATACATGTTACATTACAGTTACACACTTTCGTTACATAACTGGAACGGAACTACGGTATTTAACAGTTGCACAACGTGAATGTTCACGGTGTAATATAACCACTGTAATATGTATGTTACGTATTGTTTGCAATATACTTGTTATGTTGCCACGTTACAACACTACAACAGTGCGTTCCTGTCACGAAAGTGACGTTCCTATTGTTACTCGCACGTTGCGTTGCAGTTTCATAACTTTTGTTATGCAACTGCAACGAAAACATGTCACATAACGGTAACATCACCTGTATGTAACTAATGCAACATCACAATGTTACTCCTACGTTATATATCCTCGACATATCATAAGGGTAACACTGTTACAATCACATGTAACTTCCATGTTACATTGCCGTTCAAAAACGTGTTTACTGGGATACTATTATAATTTTTTCAAAGACATTCTCTGAAACACGTTTTTCTCCAAAACGTTTAGAAATTTGCTAGTCTATTGAAACATCACATTCGCTCAAAGTTTTACTTAAGTTATTGAGATATTTCAATAGTGCGAGCAATACAGTTTTTGCATTATCATGTTTATTCTGTTGACAGCACTAATATAAGACCATATTTCATTCAATTCCCGATTATTTTACTGATTATAGTTCAGAGGTTTTTTCCCTCATTCTGCATTCATTTTTGACAAATATTTCCATGAGTGTGATCTTATGCGATATTCGATGTCACGTAAGTTCACTCGGGCCAATTTTCGTTCACCACAATGACGCGAACTCAATGAACGGAGTCCATTCAGTCGACCGTGGGTTGTACGACTTTTCAATTCCACTTTCAGTCAATCGGGGATTGATTTTTCACTGTCGGTATGTAGGGCCAGCTCTGGTGATTCGTTATTTCCAGGATAGGAAGAGGGTGTTTACGTGCGGCGGTACCGGAAATCGTTGCCCCGCCGGTGTTTCGATTATCTTGATAGGACGACGCGCGACGACGAGTACCCGAGAGTAGCATTGCAGTTGGAACCATTCCTGGTTTGTAGAAATAGAGGGAGAAAGAACGAGAAAGCGAAGCTAAGGTTTCGTGACGAGCTGACAAACGGGCGTGCATTACCTCGTCAACTACAATCCTCTGGGGCAAGTAGTGGCATAGTGCTTTTATTCTTAGTCCACACGCAGCGGGTCTGGTTTCCACTCCTGCTAGAAGCAATGGATTTTTGTAGATGGATTTCCAGAGGCAATGTTCAGCTGTAGGGAAAATAATTGGTATCCTTACCTTCGAACGTCTCGATTCACATAGGAGCCCAAATCGGAAAATTATATGGAGCGGGGTTAAAGTTCCGAATGGTAAATACATGAAGGTCTACGATTCCGAAAATTAATATTTCACCTACATTTTTGACGAAAATTTTTCTAGCGAATTTCATTAAAAAATGTAGGTGAGATATTAAATTTCGAAATTTTAGACTTTTAATTATTTACCGTTCGATACTTTGTCTCCGAGAAGCAAGGGAATTGGGGTTGAAGTTCCGAATAATGAATAAACGAAAGTCTGAAATTCCTAAACTTGAAATCTCACCTACATTTTTGACGAAATTCGCTAGAAAACATTTCGTCAAAAATCCAGGTGAGATATAAAATTTCGGAATTTTCTACCTTCGTGTATTCATCATTCGGAATTTTAACCCTGACCCAATTATGTTAGGTCCGTCATATGGAATCAGGCACATTAGTGACTCCACCGAAATTTGGCCAATACATTTTTTTAAATCGAAAAATAAACAAAAAACTGGGTTTTGCTATATTAAAAGCTTCACCAAATTTTAATTCGACGAAATAGATATCCGATAAGATATTAGAATTTTTATATTTTTATATAAAATATTTTGGGACAGTTGCATCGTGCATACATTTCTGAAAAATGGAAATGTGTAGAATTTCATGACCTACAAGAGAAATTTACAGATCTATATGGAACATTTTGGCTCAAATGGATTCAAATTTTCAATTATATTTTTTCCTTTGCTGAAGGTCTAGCTATGTTTTAGCCGAATGAATTTTCTTAAGTTCACATATAAATAAGGAATTGTAAGATTTAAAAAAAATTGGGTTCCGAGTCATTCCCCAATCGGCCATTTTAAAGCCGAATCATTTTTTTGCGCAAGCCTCGCTATATGTGATTCAAAATCATTTCTCCCGAATATGTATATGAATAACGAACGTTAAGAACTATTTTTCTAATGGCTAACTTATTCAATCATGATGGCATGGTGGATTTTCAATTTTTTTACTGTGGAAAATAGCAATATCTTCCTAACGACACTTAATAACAGTTTAAAGTACAAAAACCACGACTGTGTTGGTCTGTAACTTCGTAAATATCAACGATACGAAAAACTCGCCATCGACTTTTTTGTAGTGCGTCAGACGGACGACAAAATTTTTCTTCAACTATTTATCCTAACTTCAATAGTTTAGCTCAAAAATGTAAAAAAAAACGGTAAATTTACAACATAAAAATTTCAAGACTCTGTAAAATATCAAATATTAAAAATAGAAATTCGCCTCAACAAGATTTTTTGTTCGAAATTCAATGATTCATAAGATGTAGTCATTGATTTTATGAAGAAAAAAATCTCCTTAGGTTGCAGGGAGAATGGATGGAAAAAATTCACTTTCCCGTGTTATTTCAATGGGAAAACATCAAACGCGATGATGGACCTCTAAAAATTGAAATTATGAGCTCTGCTTTTGACAACATCTTTAGTAAGACCTATTCTACAATATTTTGAGCGGAGAGCAAAAAAAAATTCGCTTTTTTTGGCACACTCTAATATATATTTATATCATTTCTTCAAAATAAAAATCTAAATTCTTCATCAAAGGTCGTAATTATTATACTATGATGAAAAATATTTATTATGTTTATATTGGAGACATTTTCTATCTTTCGAAACAGACGCAAGCTTTAATATATTAACACCGATCAAAATTATTACCTCTCTATTTAAAGCGGAAATAGTTTATTGTGCAACAAGTGCGTAAAGCAGGTTATTTCCGCTCGAGTTGCACATACTATTTTTCGTAATAGCGGTGCGTAAATCGAGATTTATTCGGGGTGGTTTCCGGTGCGTAAAGTACTCGTTTTCCGGCACGAGTGCGTAAAGTAAACGAGCGTGCGAAAAGTGAAACTCTACGCACGAGCGTTCATTTTACGCACGCGAAGCCATCCCGAAAAGTCGAGTTCTACGCACGCTATTGCAAAAAGTTTATTTCCTTCGAATAAATAAGTCTGTATAGTTCAAAAGAAAAACAAGAAAAACAGCCACATTTTCTTCTCTGCAGCAATTTGTGTATCATTTCTCGACTCAGAAGCTGTCGTAATATAGACCCTGTTCTACTTTCTCGTCGTACCGAGGTAATATGCATCCCCTCGGTATGTTTTCGGTGGAAACAATGAAGCCGACAGACGCACGTTCGAGGGATTGTCGAAAACAAGCTTAAGACGAGGCGATGCTTGTACGAGTGCGGGAGAAATAAGAAGTGAAATATATACTAATAGCGCTCAAGGCAGAACGAGATAAAATCCCTGAGAATATATGGAGTATTTTTTGCGGGTGGCAGGACAGATTCCAGCAATGCAAAATTTGGCAGCCCATTTTAATTACACAATGTTCGACCCGAAAGAAAAAATATTTTATAAAATATTCAAATGAATAAAGTATCAATAAAATATTTTACATCTAAAATGGAACATTAATGAACTACTTTATTTAATCAAATAAAAAAATCTTCCATTACCGTAATTTTAGAAAGACTTTTAACATTTTTTCATTTCGTTTTCTACGTTTTTAATTAAAATAGACCGCTGAGTTTCACACAGCCGTGGAGGACTCCATATTTCACAACGGTTTGATACAGTACACACCCGTCGCATACTCAAAGACGCACATGTGTGATAACAACAGGTAGACTGAGCACAGAAATAACTCAGCTGCTTGAATTATTGACTTGAGTGAATTATTCCCCAACAAAAAAAAACTGCTAAACACATGAAAAAAAATTGGAAAATATAATGAAATAAAACAGAGGTGTGCATGAAATTTGGTTTTCATCATTCCATATAAGCTAAATTGGAGTAGATCCTGTGGGCACGTTAATCTTTGTAATTATGCACCAAGCGAAGAAATCTAGGAAACGCAGAGAGAACAGTTTCCGAATTAACCTGATTTTTCGGTAAAAATCAGAGTAAAAATATAGAACACAAGTATTTTTTTTTTAATTTCCTAAAATCTCATAGTATTCTATCATCATCAAATAAGATCCGTAACATCCCAAATATAATAAGGTTCTTCCCACATATATATTCCGAGTCACTTACTTATCAAAAGAAAAGTGGTTACTAAAAATAACAATAAATAATTTCGTGGCGAAAAAAACATCAAGAGTAAAAAAAAATCCGTTGATAAATTATAGAATAATAACTCGCCTAAATTACAACTTTCAGGAAAATATACTTAAGTGACTTGTTTGACGAAGAACTTTTACTCACACCGTTTCACACATCCCAACCTTAAAAAAAAAAACAGAAATTAAATCTCACCTAAAAATGAGCCTCATAAACTGCAAACATGTTAGGATCTCTAAAAAAAAGTTTCTCCATTAAAAGTTGTCCTCTAATGAGGTATCATAAAGCTCGAATGCACGGCGCATCGCTGTCAGTATTAAGATTCCAGCAGCAACGAGTGAGATTGTTGATATCGGTGCTTAATGGTGACATTACCGTATCGTAATTGACCGGTACAAATAACAAAGTGAGTTTTAGCCGGAACCGTCGATCAGTCCACGCGGGTTCGTGGTGCTGGTGCTGTCGCTGTTGCTGGATTCGATCGAATAACAAGAAACGCGCGCGCGTGGTGCGGACGTATACACGAGGCATTGCACAGAGTGGGCGACCGCAGGAGGGCGGGCTAAAAAGGAGATGGAGGGCGAATAGGGGTAGGTAAAGCGACGAAGGCAAACGCGAGCGAGTACAACCCCTACTCGGTGTGTATACGCAGCGTAACGGCCGTGGCAGCGCAGTGCCATGGGGGTTAGTCGGCTTATGGGGGAGTGAGGAAGGCTGATGGAAAGAGACAGCATTGAAGCCGAGGGTCGACTTGTCGGGGTTGCCAGCAGCAGCAGCAGCAACAGCAGCGAGCGTTGGGAGGATTGCTCGCGTACGGGGGCGCACAGGGGTAGGGCTGCGGAAATCTGGGTCGCCCTGCACCGCGTGCGGGTCGAGAACTCGGTCAAGTTTTCTGCACCTGCAGGTCACGTCGCGTCGTATGCTTTTGGCGTTATGCTATTGGCGTTAGCTATGCATTCATTGGCTACACATCTATGTATTGACACTTGATTCTCTCCAGTGGGAGACGATTTTCTCGTTTAAACCTGGTTTGCTTAGGAAAGCAACGATGCACTGGGTCTGCAAGTTTTTCGAATCTTTCTGACCATTAGGTTGCTTTTATACTGGCGTGGGACTGGGATCGTGTATTGAATTTGGCTATTTAAATTTAGGGTTTTACTTCTTACACGAAAAGGGACTAGTAGTTTTTTCGATCAATGCTAATATTTGTTGTGTTGCGTGTTAGTTGTTGAAAATGAATTGGGGTTGTATCTTTAACTTTTTCTAATTGGTAGCAAAAAATAGTACATACGTTTAGCGAGTCAATGACGAGTGAGTGACTAACATCAACGAATCGCAGCCACAGAGGCTTTCTACTGGAGAGGTACTAAAACTCGCGTTCTCAACCAAATTGTCTTCATGAAAAACCATACCGATTACTTGTTGTACATGAGTACAGTTGTACGAAACGTAATAAATAAATAAAAAAGTTTAACAACTTGGTTGCTGCAACTGTCGTGGGTGCTGCCCAATATAAATGATTCGTTGCATCAACCAACTGGTAAGTTGCGATTATGATATCAGCTGGTCACTGTTACTAGCGATATTCTACCAACGAGGTTAGAGTTTATTGAACCGACTGAGTAGTTGGCGCTATTCTAACTATGTCGATTAATTATTGGAACTAATAGATCCGTTTTTACAACTACTTTTTTTCAATTCTGGATTTGGCGTTTTTAATTTAAATAACTCCTCAACCAAGTGTACTTGATTACCTGGCGATTAGGAGACAATGTTGTCGTATAAACCTGGGCTGGTTAGGAAAGCGATGATGCACAAAAGTGTAATCTGTGCTTGTCAGAAAATCAGCCATGCACTAGGATCTACAAGCTTTCCGAATGTGCCTAACGATTAGGTTCCATTTCTACTGACGAGTAGTTATTATTTATTTGAGCAGAAAGAAATGAAATTTGGGTCGAGACTTGAAAAATAAAAATAAAAATAAAAATATTGTCACCTTAATACATATGTTTCAAATGATATCAAACAAATGACTTCAAAAATGAATTTATAAATAAATATCTGTGGTAAATTTATATATAACAACTCATATAAGACTTGTATAATAAAATAGCTTTTGGTGTTATGCTTCTGACCTCAAATATGCATTTATTGTATACAACCCTATGGACAATTGATTTTCTGTCAATTGAGAGATTATCTTTTCATGTGAACCTGTGCTCGTCAGCAGAACAACGATGCACTGCGGCCTGCAATCTTTTCAAGGGTGCCTGATCATTGACTCCATTTTCTACTTGCTAGTTACTAGTATTTACGATAGAGATGGGGGATAACATATCTCCCATCTTCCAGATTCGGTCCTAACTTGATTTGACATCTTGAATTTTACGTTTTACTCAGGAAAAAAGTTGAGAAGTATGAGTGGTAAAATATAATAATATTTTAGAACCAATAGAAAAAGTCACTATAATGTAAGTATTTGTCATAATATTTTTACTGAAAATTAAGATATTTCACCGCAGACTCACGATTTTGTGCAGTGCAATCGATTTTGGCTTCGTGCTATTGGCCTCAGCGATGCATTTTCTGACCTGAGCTATACACAAAGCTGCATCACCTATGTACACTGGGCTCTCTGTCCATTGGGAGACAATCTTCTGGTATAAACATGTGCTTGTCAGAAAAGCAACGTTGCACGGAGGCCTGCAAGCTTTTCAAAGGCGTCTGACCAATATCTTCCCTTTTCTACTAGCAGCTAGCGACTAGTATATGTGAAAGATGTCGAGCTGGCATGTAAGGTCCAGATTTGGCTCGGCTTTTTCGTTTTCTCCTTTTACTCAGGATAACAGTAGAGAGATTTCAGTTGGAGGAGATTTATATTTCAAGACTAGGAAAATAAAACCGCATATTGTATAAATATATCTCGTACATTTCGTAATATATACGAGACATTCCATACTAATTCAGCCATCCCATTTTCCAAAGTTCCCGAAAATTGTTGTAATTTTCCAATATTGTAAAAATATATTCTCTTAGAAAAAGTACCAAATTTCAAGAGCCTACGGGGTTTCGTTCACGAGATAAACCGTTTGCTCATTTTTTGTTTGGTTTGGTGACATCTTGATAACTACAAAGCGTAACTTCAAAAATATGAAAATCTTTATTACCTTACGTCCTCTTTATATAATTTTTTTACAAATATTTCACATTTTGTTAAATTTGATTTTAATTTTTTGTTTCTGTTAATCTAAGTTTTCTAAGTGAGGGCATTTCTGTATCGAATAAATTTTATTTTTGTATATCTTCACTGACCTATTAGAAACTCACATGCAGAAGGGTAAAGTGGCAAACGCAGTAATGGACGCGATGTAATTTGATCATCAGTTTTCTTATTAATTATAATCCAATTTTTTTAAGCATCAAGTACAAGATAAAATTTGTTGTACCCTCTCTGCGTTTTACAAGGTTGCCCGTCTTGAGCCTTATGTAGAAAGAAATCCTCATTACATTTTTTCAGTTTTTTAATGATTTAAAAAAAAATGTTAGAGATATTTTATGTATTTTTTTTCAATTTTCCGTTTCATTTCCCTTTTATTATTATTTAATATTAGTGATAGTTATAATCTTACCATCAGTTCACGAGGAATATCACATAATTTATAAGCGATTGTCTGGCAAAAAAATTGAGGTGAAAATCCGAGGCGCAATTTGATTCAAGATTGTTCAACTTAGTCGCTTACTTCAACTGAGAGTAGACAATTTCAAACAGAAAAAAATTATATTTAAAAGCTATACTATATAAATAAAACTGTATTATAGTTACAAAATACAAAATTATTTTAGGAGCAATATCTACTGATATGTAGAGCATATCGTAACATTAATGTACTCTGAGTTAACCTAAAAAAAATCATTTTATATGTTACAGTGATAATATTTTTGAAAAAGTCAAATGGTTTATTTTCTTTCACTTGTGAAATAAAGTTCATCGGTTTGTCAATTATTTCCATGACTTTATTATATCAACATAGAAATAAATTGTTGAAAAATATAATTTTTTATGCGAATTTATGATGAAGCTTACAATTCACGACAAAATTATATTATTCAAACATACCCTGACTTTTTCTATACATACGAGTATTTCAACACAGATCTGCAGGTTCGTGCAGTGGAATTGCTTCCCTGTAACTGAAAATGTCACAAAGTCGCGACTAAAACGCGCGTGGGACGTCGTCGCAGTCATTAGCGTGCTCGTAGTGGTCGGTGTGGCCTGGCCGGGGAATGTCGCTAAAGGACGCGACGCGGTACCTGTTCCTGTGTACCTCTGCGTTCCATTTGCCGTTAAACGAGAAGGAGCGAATTATTCCCCAACAAAGACTTCCAAGAGAGAAAGTATGATATCTCATGTATTGGGGTGCACCTGCACGCTATTCTGTCCGAGGGCAGTAAATTTTATGTCCTGAAACAGGAAGCCTTCAGCTTTCCCTAGTAAAAGTAAAAGACAGCATCGTAACGACCCTTCGATTTTTTCAGTCACCGACTTCGATAATCGATTGGTCGTGCGTGCCCCTGACAAATATTTGTTTGGTCGACTTTTCCCCAACGTTTTACAATCAAGTTGAGTGCAGATGACGGATCACCTCGATTCTTGAACACCGTAGATAAAATTATTCGTGGTAATTAACCAAAATATATTATCAATGCATAAGTGCTCATAAAAGCTAACTTATATAAAAACCAAACTTGGATCATATTTTTGTACATGATACTCAAGAAGGAACTTGTATTATATCCCATAGAACGAACATGAAAACCTAAATTTGTATTTTTTTAACAGTTATATGGTGCAAAAAGAAATAAAACATCTTTTACTTGGCCCAGTTTTATAATCAAAACTATAAATGGATTTAAGCTTTTGAGATCTTATTTTGTTCGTAAAAAAATGTTTTTGGTATGAGGGATTTTCATTTCGAGTCTAATACGACAGTCTTTAATGACAGTCTAGACTTTGTCTTGAAATGGGTAAGCAAATTTGCATTTGTTGACAGGAGATGAAATAATATAGCTGATCTAGTCCCCTCTTCTCTTCGAATTTATAGATTCGGTCCGGTAAACAATTGGCTTTAAATAAGATTTTACTTAAAGCGATCTTGGTAGCTGAAAACATTTTACTGAATTGTAAAAAAAAAAGTGAAAACATTGACATTCCTTCTGGATTCATTCTGGTGCATTTTGTAACCATACATAATTGCAGGTGCTCAATGCTCGAAGTGCATTCTAAAGTGTAGAAAAATTACCCACGGAAATTATATTTTCGTAAATTAGCCTCGGGCTTTCTGGAAAAATGGCTCGGAAAATTGGCCAGTTGAAATTTATGGTTTTTCTGTTTTACTACATTTTTATTTGTTTAAATGTTGTTCACATTTCTCTTTATCAAATTGCCATTTAAGTTTTTGAATGTATTTTTTAAAAAAACATAAAGCGCCACATTTTCACTTTTTTTTTAAATTCAAGAAAGTATCGAAAACCGAAGAAACATTATTTTTTTCGGCGATGAAATTGCTTGGCCATTAAACAGTTAGAGAACTGGATTCACTCAATGACCTTTGTAATTAACCTGAATTTTCAGTATCCGTTTTTTATTCTGCCTCATCATAATATTAAAAAAATCCTAATATTGATTCCACCAATGTGAAGAATTCCTATACGATAAAAAAAAACTTTGTTTCTATTTCCCAACATCTATCCACCCCCCATTTTCCGTTACTCAACAATAATTCGCATCTTCACGATAAATTCCGCAAAGTTGCCAGAATCGCGTGAAGCTGCATATCCGAATGAAGCGCATAGAGAAGGAGATGACAATAATACGATGCCGTAGGAAAGGTCTGCGTTTGCAAAAATCTTCGTGTCGCCTACAGAGACAGTGCCAAAACAGAATAAAATGAGAATAGGCCGAGCGTAAAGCCGGGGACGTCTGATTCGTTCGCATCGCCGATATCAGAACGTATCGTAACGTAGCGTAACGTAACGCAATCGGTTAAGGGTTGGCGGGTAACGGGCGATCGTCAAGTGCTGCGAGTGAGGGTGGAACACAGACAGAGTCAGATATAGATACACATACACATGCGTGTACATATACACACACACACACACACATCCATATACATATATAGATATATTGTGCAGGGAGAGACGACCGATGGATAGAGAGATAAAGGGTGGTGTATGGACTGAAGGGTAAGAGTGAGACAGCAAAAGAGGGAGGGTAGGCCGCGGGGTTCACGGAGTGCGCTGACCTACTGTTCCACATTTACCGTGTTCCAGCAGCCTTTCCCGAAGTTCGGATGCGCGTGCACCACAGTAGGCAAGCAGGCAGGCTGGTTGTCGTAGGGGTTTGTGTTGGTAGGGGTTGCGAGCGGAGTGGGCGAACCCCAGAAACCCAGAGCACCCACCCTGCCCCACGTGCCTCTGCTACTGCCTCTCAGCCACTGCTGCTGCCGCTGCTGCTGCTGCTTCTGCTGCTGCTGCTACTGCTACTGCTACTGCTGGTCACGACGGCTTTAAAGCCGCGGGAGCTTCGCTTTTTTCTTCACCCTACCTACACTCCTCTCCTGGCCTACCTTCTATGTTTCACAGAGCTTGAGATACAGAGGATGGGTGTATACTGCAAGCTTTAGAGGATGATTGTCTGTCTGAAATAGCGGAATGAACAGGCTGAAACAAAAAATTCCAATTCGCCATTGGATGGAATTTACAATTAATTTTAATATTTGCATAACTGGTGCAGTTCATCTGGAATGTTTTTTTTTTAATTGAAATGGATGTTGGAAGGATTAGTGTTTGGGTATTAGTTGTTATGCGTAGTGGACAAGCGGGGAAATGATTTTGCTGGCCCAATCGTCTTCTTGTATTTGACAACTGTGTAGTCCACGTAGTTCTAATTAGGTCTATGCACTTTTGTCTTGATTCAAAACAATGGTTGTTTATCTGTAGAATTTAAGTGGTGGACATTCGCTCAGTGGGGTAAATCTGAAACACCGAAGTACTTCATGTTAATGGACATTGGTGTTGAATTAACACAATTGTTCATTTGAGTTAACATATTGCGCAAACCTATTAGGACTACATAGTTGATGTCAATTCAACAACGCATTTTTTCTTACAGTGTAGTATTATGTATATGGGCTCGTGGATAACGAAACCGAAAATGCGAACTTAAAATGCCATAAAATATAATTTGCTACCTGTCTCAGCTGTAATCGTTTTCACTAATCCGAATGAGAATTTACTGTCTGAAATTGAGAAATGAAATAACTTTTAAGATATGTTCGAAATAATTATTGGTTGGAGCTCGCTGTTATAATGAATTTCAATTGTTGCATTACTGATGTAGATTGTTGTACGGCTAAATTGAAATTGAATCAAGGGTTATCTTGAATTCATTACCAGAATGACTTTGTTTTTTCAGATGAGTATATTTCACGAAACAAAACGTTATTTATCTTGTACGAATTATTCGATTTTAAACCGTCACCACCCGAGCCGAACGATATATACTATAACCATTGGATATAATAATTTTTCCAACGTTCAAATACTTATACCGCAGGGTCAAATTCATATGTACCCAGTTTGAACTTAGATTTGAGCTCACGTATGAAATATCACGTAAAATTTGAGCTTAAGTCCAAACTCGAGTTCAAACTTGGGGCTGTACATTGAACCTCAAATGCTTCTTCCTTATATGACTTTGAAATATGGGATGCATTTCTAATGTAATTCCGCTGGTTTGTATAGTCAATTCAGATTCTGGAAAAATTTACAGACAAAGTGTTTTAAAAAAGCTTTCAACATTTAAAAACGATATTAATTATTGACTTAGCTGCAGCTTTAGTGCAAAATCACCTTTCTCGAATATAAAAATGCACGCAGTCAAAGGGGCAGAAGTGTTTAAATGAAGAAACCCAAGTAATCGTTCTAATCTATTCAATTATCAGTTATGTGTGAACGAAATATTTTTTGTAACTAAAATCATAGATACTTGTAATCATAGATATTCATAAAATC
This sequence comes from Tromatobia lineatoria, assembly GCA_949699805.1. Lineage (NCBI taxonomy): Eukaryota > Metazoa > Arthropoda > Insecta > Hymenoptera > Ichneumonidae > Tromatobia > Tromatobia lineatoria. Next base: position 20,603,829 of record OX453038.1, on the reverse strand, counting down.
GAATGTTGATTCATTTAAATATAACTATACTTTCCTCGAATACATTATATGTTCCCCCTAGGAGCAAGTTCCGTAGATTCAGTTTATAATTTTTTAAATCGCCATGGCCAAAAATGTCAAACGCAAGCGTGTAGCAAACGGCAATCCTACTTATAAGTACGTTTCTTCCAACTATAACCTAAGAAAATAATAGAAGCGCTTACGCAGACAAAGCTTCAGAGCTTTTATTCCCGAATTATTTAGATACATCATATAACGAATTCCCCTAGTATAAGTAATTGAAATATACATATTACGCAAAAGCTGAAATTCAGATCGTTCTAAAATAAGAAAATAAATTCTATTACCCGTTATCCGCTTAATAAATTTGTTATTTTTAGTCTGATGCGACATAATGTGTATGCAGAATCCGTATTATTAGTCGCAACAATCGTCCTTGAACTAATGATGTCCAAGGTACTTTGACATTTGAGTGGAATGGCCAAAATCGGTACATCAACCCCACCTACCAAACGCTGCTCAATCACTCAGCGTGCCTATTATAGTTGCTTAATATAGTCAAGCAATGCGTGCAAGAACGTCCTTTATCATAACATCATCGTGACCATTATCCATATCTGTTCATTTATAGCAGGACTCTGAAACAAAAAATAAGCGTTTCCGGGCCAATTACATAGTCTTTTGGAGTTTGGGAGTAAAAGGTATTGCTGAGGATTGTAGTTGTGGTGATAGTGGAGGATGAGACCGGTGGAAGGGGAAAGGGGGGAGGGAGGAGGGCAAGTATGGAGGACGTGTAATAAAATAATATCGCGTGTCGCAGCGATAGACTCTAATGGCGGCGGGCTTGGTTCTGCGGGGTATACGTATACTATCGAGGATAGAGAGACACAACCAATCTATCCAACGTGCAGAAGAGAGAGAAGAAGAGAGAGGGAGCTTTTCGTAGTGGCTTTTGCTAAAATTCCCGGGGCCCTCGGGACATCGTAGACGCTCCTACGTTTCGTTACAACGAGACTCACGCTTTCGGAGCGGGGCTCGAGAGCCAAAGCGCATGCCTCATCTACCCCCCGCAGTATCGGTTAAACCTACACCGGCAAACACGCGCGTGTCACTCATGTGAATCCGTATCACCTATACACACTTGACGTCTTTACTCTAGTGGCATCTGGCGATGGGGTGGAAAAGCACGGGTCGAGCTTGCGGAGACGAAAAAGGCGGGGAATTTTAAATAAATATTATCAAGCTCCGCAGGCTTGGGTTGGATTTCTATTCAATAGATAAATAATCACGGAAATAATCAAGCTTTTCGTCGATTTTGACGCTCGGTGATCGATATGATCGATGTATAGAAGTTCTTAAGATCTTCAGCAATGTATTTGCTGTTTTTATCTTTAGATCTTCAAGAAATATAATAGCAACAATATAAAAAATATCAATTCATGGTTTCTACTATTGAAAATCATTACTTATAGTTTTTCTACCGCAAATATTCATGGATCGTGTTGATTACCAAACCGCAGACCTGACCTTGAACTGAAATAACTAGGATTTTCGTTTATTTTCCATATCTCAATTATCCTAAACGCGGAAGTTTTGAAGGTCTTGATAAATACACCAGCAGTTGTCTTACTCAACATTTCTCAAATACTTATAATTTACCGCAACAACATGAAAACATATCAACTGATAGTGTCTTAAATTCAGAAAACAGCTATCAAAATCCTTCCAATGAGTAGAATTTGCGCTAGTATCCATACTTAACAAATTCCGAACCCAAAAAAAATCTCCTATAAAAACTATTTACTACCGAATTATCTAATCAGCAACAACAAGAGATATACAAATAAAATCAAACTGCCCTACAATGAAAGAAAATTTAGCACCAACCACTGAGGGCATCTCCAATCAAGAGTCATACGACAATTGGCGAGCATCCCTCGCGAGCTTTTCGTGGCATGCATCCGTGTGTCATCATCGTTAGTTGCACGGCCCTGAGCCTTCAGTGGTTTCCAGTGAGTACGAGTGAGCGCCACGGTTCCCAATAAGGACAGCGAGTGTACGTCAGTGCGAAGGAGTGAGAAAGATAGCGATTGCCGAGAAGGCGGTTGAGCCAGGGGGTAGGGCGAGGGGGGGAGGGAGAGGGAGGAGTGGTCGGAGCAGAAAAGTGGGGTTGCAGCGAGAGAACGTAGTCGAGCGACCGTCCCGCTGTGGCCACGAGCTCGATGCTCGCGTAGGTAGTGAGTGACTTCTTGCGAGCGGACAAAAACGGTTTTTTTTTCGTATACAAAGAAAATTACGGTTGCGTTGTCAGTTTCAAACGTGAGAATCGAGGGGTCGTCGAGTAACGGGTCTAAAACGTAATCGTATATGCGTCAGTGAGAGAGCGAGTGAGAGAAAGCGAGAGAGCGAGAGAGAGAGAGAGAGAAAGAGAGCGCGAGAGAGTGAGAGAGCGCGATAGAAATTGGGATATATGCGCGAAGAGATATCGAGGTGTGTGCAATATAATCGAGGGTGAAACGAGTCGGGGTTGAACGCGCGAACGAAGCGGCACGGTCGGTGTTATGCGCCGGTGGTACAGTGGTGGTTGACAGTGGTGGTGAACGCGGTGGTGGCGGCGACGGTAGCAGCTACGGAGACGAACACGACAAACACGACGACGACGACGACAACGAGGACGACGAAGACGAGGACGAGAACGTGGACGTGGACGGCCAATACTGCTACGAATAACCCTACGACTTGGCTACCGTTCTGCAATAAAGTATCTCACTTTTGCTGAGACGAACAAAAAAAAAACTAGGAGAAGAGCGCTTTAATCGTGCGTTATCAAGACAGAAACAAAAAATACAGGCATGATCTGGCCGTATTGACGAGCCAGAGCAGAATAGAGAATAGAGGAGATAGTGGAGCGAAGGAGAAGGAGGCGGAGGAGGTGGAGGAGGAAGAGAGCTGGAGAGCTGGTGTAGGCAAGAGGGTAGCCCCAGTGATATAGCCAGAATACGGGCCGACCGACTGAATATATATATAATGGGCTGCTCAATCGAGTACAGTGCAGCAGTGTAGTTGCAAAAAGCCAGACGTAACGAGCAGCGTATTTATATATACGTACATATGTATCTGTATATATATATGTAAGTAGGAGGAACGACGGGGAAGACAGGAATAATCGTAAAGACCAACGAAGAAGATAAGGAAGCGGAAGAAGACGAAGCATCGGAAGCAGTTACGACGGAAAGAAGAAGAGAGTTCAGTTTTTGTGCACGCCAAGTGTTGACGCGGTGTGTGTTAAAGTGGTGCCGTGTACGGGGGGTGTCACGGGGATCGCCAGCAGGGCAGAGGCTCGAACGCATGTAGGAACATGGCCGCATCCAGCCCCTGCCTCCCTCTAGAGGTGAGTGAAAGCCACCTGAGAAATATAACCGGAAATATAAGGATTTTGTCGCCTGTGCTTGTCCGAAAGGTGATTACGCCAGGGAAATATGAGGGAGATTTTTTTCGCTGAAAAATTAGGGCGATTATATTGGGGAGGGGGGCCCATAGAGAAATCAGGTTTTTTTTTCTCTGCAAGCTACTACGAGCTTTCGCCTTAGCTTTCTCTGCTGGTGAGGCCCCGATTCGCGAAGCCTCCCACGATATACTCGACAATACACGTTGAGATGTCTCAGCTGCACGTCGCAATTGGATTACAGTGATGGGATGAAAATTAAAGAGATTCGAGACCCCCCGGGGGCATCTCCCCGTGCGTTACCTCGAGGTGGCTATCGGTCGCTGCCATCGAGAGCTTTTCACGAATCGCTGGAGGGAATGAGAATTGTTGTAGCATTTGTTCGCGTTTTTTTTTTCTTTCGTTGATTAACTAAAGATTTGCCGGTCGATCTTGAGGCTTCTGATTGAAGGCTGGAGACTTTGGGGATGTTGTTTTTGGAAGGGCAATTAAGGGTTTCGAGATATTAAGTTATGAGTTGAAGCTTCGTTATCGTTGGATCGGAGGCTTTTCTCCATCGTCGAATTGGGGAAAAACAGAACCGTGTCGAAGCTCCACGTAGGGTTTTCTTTTCTCCCGGGTCTCTCGCCGCGCTAGCGGTTGCGCGGGCTATTTGAAATATGTATTCGGGTTCGTAAGAACACGGCTCAAAATGTCGAGCTTAACTGCAAAGAGAAATTTATTCTTGTTTATTGTTCGCTCGGATCATAGAAGTTATTCCGAAATTTGGTGCGAATCGGTCTTGACATGCGGCCAAATATGGTAAAATCTTGGGTTGTCGCCAAACAAAGCTATGCAATGTTTTTCAAGGGTACAAAAAATATCTCAAAAGTAATAGAAACTTTTTGAACGGTTTTCCAGCTCGTGTGACATTTATAGGGTCAACCAGCAGTAACGATAGAGCCAATGCTTGACAGAGTAACCGTTATGAATCGCTGGCTGCCAATAATAGTTAAACTTTGAACCGGTACTGGCTCCCGGTATTGGCAAGTGTTAACTGAGCGTCAAAAATAATTTCAATATTGACTTCACCTCCAATAAGGTTTCACACGCATGGCAGTCAGTCTTAGGCAGACATGGCAGACATGATTATTCTGATGTCAATGATAAACATAACTTCACTATCTCGCACTTTTCGCATGCCAACGATAGCCGGTAAACAAACATATTTCCTTATCTACAATTTAAACACAATTAAGCACTTAGGGGCTTTTGGAGGGGCCATATTTTATTTTATATTCTGGAGTTGAGATTAGTCAAGAGATGATTTCAGAATTCTCAGTACTGAATTCTGAGAACGAAACTATTTTTTCAATAATAGAAAAAGCTCTCGTTATTTCGACTCTTCCAGATTATCCAAATTATCCAATCTTTAGCATTTTAAACATTCACATAGATCCCCATTTCGAATTTCTGAATTCAAAACTGAATTGTGTAATCAGCAGCCGCAAAAGCTTCCGTGTTCCAAATATCATTCAAATCGATCTGATATCGTTGTGGCTGTCATCCTAACCGCAACTTATCATGAACTCAAATAAAAGAAATCCGCAGAACTTGTTTGGTCGGTCTAGTGGTTAGCGTGTTCGTTAGGTAGGTCGTACAATTCTTATGTTCAAATCCAGTTAACTTCGTCGAAAGCTATTGGAAAAATTAGATCTATTGGCGATTTGATTCTTTCCTTAACAACAGTTGAATGATAATTTTAGAGATACTGCAAAATGGCCGGTTCAGAAGATATTGTTAAAAATTAATTATGGATTATCAAGTTGATTTAACTGAATATTTACGGCCACTGCTTGCCAGATTCTGGTCGTGTTTGATACAATTCTCGCTGACTTCGGTCCCCCATTACTGGGCCAATTGAATGATCTTTTTAATTTTGTTTTTTTTAATACATAAAATAAGGCACGAATGAATTTTCTCGTTGAATTAAATACACACCGAACATATTTGCCATATTTGCATATCCTACAACCCTTTTTTTTAAATATTTTTAATAATTAAAAAATCCGAGGGTAAGTGGCAGATTTTTTTGACAGGTCGTTCATTTCACGTTAACTTTTATTCAGAATGAAATTGCATGAAGCTCGATGAGCGATCTTTAAAAAAAAAAAGGAATTTCTCGAACCGGTCTAATATGCAGCATTTATACTAACTCGAATAACGGCCGATCCTTAACTTTCAAAGATAGTCCGCGATTTCTGAAGTTACCTTCCACATGGAAAATATTCAGAGCTTAACGAAAAACACGGTTTCTTACAATCTAAATTTTTTTACTAAATACTGCGAAGGTTAAAAAAATTCTTGATCCGTGAGCCAAATCGGGGAAATGATTTTTTCCATTATTCTTGTATTCAAGATGCTTTTTTATAAATACCTTGGTTTAGTTTTAAATATTTATAATTTAAAAAATCCAATGAAAAAATCTGAAAAAACTTTACACACATTATTTCTATGTGAAAGAATGACGTAAAAATTGCGAATCATATTGGGTTAAGTGTCATCGTTTAATCATTGGTCGAGTGAGCATGAAATACACCTACTGTATTTTAAATTCGTGTAAGATATCTAATAGAGCTCGAAGTGAAATAACTGGTAATTTTGATTTCATCATTGGCAATCATAACCGTCTTTTAATCGAAGATTTAAAAAATTTCAAAGATTTCGCGTAGACGTCTTTAAAAAAAACATCATCAAATAGAAAGAATAATTTCTCAAGTTCAGCTTGTAGAGTATAAATTTTGGTGGTCAGCGCAGTATTTTATAAAAAACAGATTTGAACATTCACATGAAGGAATGGCGGTATACTGCCGAAGCTACCAACAAGCCCAGTACTCAAACGGGCTTGGCTGCCAAATGTTGTTAGGCAGTACTTTCTCAGAACTGTTGAACCAATGATTCCATACTGCGTCAATTCTGGCAGCCAGTATTTCCAAGATAATATATATTGAAGTACTGGGCGTAACCGCACCAGTACTGTGCCAATATTAGAAAACAAACTTTGGACCGGTGTCATCATTCCAGAGTTGCACCAGCATTGTGTCGAAATTAATATCCAGTACGGACATGTCAGCAACGGTGCTGTGCCAATACATAGCCGATTTGAAATGGTGCTTTTTGTTTAGCTTCAAATATTTATAACTAAAAATCGACGGTAAAAAAATCTCAGAAAATTCCGCATAGATTTTTTATGTAGAAGAATAACATAAGGAATCGCGACCCATTTTGGAAATTGGAGCGTCGGCCATTGGTCGAGTTGGTATGAAATGCCCCATATACATAACTACGGGACCTAAGTTATGATCTAGTAATGTCATCCAGTAATGAATACCAGCAATGAGCCAGTGCTGGATGCCATTTTCGTGCCATTACCGGGACAATGGCCGCCATCACTCTGTGAGCACTGGGCCACTTGTACAACCGTATAAAAACTATTCGAATTTGTATTTGCGAAGGACGAGTATTACTACCGCATTTAGAAAAGCCATTGTAATCTATATTCATGAAAAAGTAAAATTGCACCCATCGAACAATACAAATAAAAATATTTCAACTATCGTGAAGTGGGGACGTGAATGTGCGTGGACGTAATCGGCTGCAAGTTGCAAGCTGCACCTTCCCACGAAGCTATCGTTAATTAATAACCAGTGGGAGTTAATTAGTGGCAGGAGAGCACGACGGAAGTTTATTTTCACGACAAAAAGAGAAGAGGTGGGTATATGGCTGGTCGACGGTATTCGTTATCGTAAATATTGCGTTGGGGCGAGCTTTTAATTTGGACTGCCATCACGGTGGCCCACCGAACAGTCTACGACGACTGGAATGATACAACGCGTACACAATTTATTTATCCACCGAGAATCGTCCGTTGAATTGATGGGTTTCATTAAGGAAATTCCATGTGTACTATGAATTTTGCTTTCCGAGTTTGAAAAAAATATATTTATACCACAGTGTGCGTGAAGTGACTACTTCGTTTCGCTCGCGTGCGTGGAATAGGCACTTCTCGCACTAGTGGCATAAAATTGGATACGATACTCGTGCGAGAAACTTTTTCTGATCTCGTGTGATTACAACACTCGCCTTCGGCTCGTGCTGCCAACTCACGCTAGTCGCGAAAAAGTTTCATCGCACTAGTATCGTAATGTACTATTATGCAATGAACAAATAATATATATAGTTTTCGGCATAGAATTGCGCATAGATAGACTATATACACTTCGTATAAATTTACAGATGAGGCAATACCGATTCGACCTGGGTCGGACCCTCGACCTCTCGGATTTGGTAGAAAATTTTTTGTATGATTGGACCAACTCCAAAAAGTAGTGGACATTTTTTTAAGAGTTTTTTTATTACAATTTTTTTGCGACTTTTCAAAGCCAACATTTCGTTGGCCCAAATTCAAAAATCTGAAAAAATTCTTAAAAATTCTGCATGAAATAACAAAAATTTTCAGCCTGAAACAAAAGTGGGCTGGGTTTATATATATATACAAACGTCTGTAGAATTTATGCAGACTTTATATGACCAATTCTGAATTCAATTCTGTCAAACTAGATATAATTCCTTTACTTGGGTGTTGTCAACAAGATACACAAAAGTAGCTTTGTTATTATCGATAAACTTCGCCAGCTGGTTAAATGTCGCGAAACCCGTGCAGAAAGTTCTCAGTTTTCACTTCGAATACAATCTGAAACGAAGTTTTGTCATATCTTACTTAATCGTTTGCTCAGAGCATCTTATGAAACTTCGTAGTTTTGATTCTAGAATTGTCTTCTGGTCGCTGGTGGCTAAGGCATTGACACAAGTTAAAATGACTTTCCGAACTAATCTTAGTTTGTGACCGACAACGGATAACAATCTGATTATTTTAAGATGCTTCTGCAATTTGGTAAATATTTCTCTATGAGAACATCGGAAATTGACGTTCATGGTTTTTAAAACACGTCTAGGTGTTTGTTAGGCTTGCAGTCGTTGGTTAAAAAATGTAATGTGACTACTTATACTGACTGCACGATTGAATATATGTACATATATAAGTGATAGATAAGCATTTTATCAAGCAAAAAAAAATGTTTATATTGCTCAAGATGCTATTTTGAGTTAACCTGACTTTGTGTCTATTAAAAACGACTGTCTAACTGAAGTAAAATCAATTGCATGTCATCTGTACGGAATTGCAGACGATTTGTTTTAGAAATCTGAGAAAACCTTTTGAAATATTATTGTGATACAGAGGTTCAAAAGCCGGTTTGATGACGAAAATTTTTAAGAAAAGCTCTGGGGATGCTTTCAACTACCTGAATGTAGTAGCTAAAAATTCTGAGGCACAGGGAATATAAGAAAAAGCTTTTGAATTTTCGTATTGCAAAGAATGCATTACACTATAGCCTCCTTAAATTTTATAGGACAATCCTCTCCGAGCTAATATTTTCTGTTTACACTTCTGTGTAAGTCTATTAAGCTAGCACCCCGACAAAGTCTACACATTTTTTTTGGATACCTGGAAATTTGAGGCTCTTTATGGACTCTTGAATCCCACTAGAGAAAAATGTTGGGCTGCACCAAATTCTGACAAAATCAAAATTCTAAAATTCTAAAATGGGGGTGCCAGTTTGCCGGCAAGCCGACGCCATCTTTATCCAGATAAACTTAGGGAATGTTTGTAAGGCTTTAATCGCCTTAATTCAATATTTATAGGCTTTTACCGGAAATTTTCATGACATTTTTGCACGATTATTATAGACCATTTATGGGTTCTCGCACTAAAAATAATTTTTGGGCTCAAACGAGTTCTGAGACAGAAGGTATTCAAAAGTGGGGGTGTCAGCTTGTTAGCCGGCTCTTTATGGGCTCTCTATGGGCTTTTTCAGAAATATGAAGCGCTCGCCTATCAGAACTACTAATGGAACTTTAAGAATTTGCAAAAAAAATTGTTTTTTATTTTTGGAGCTCAGAGTTTTTGTTAGTGGTATTAAAAAGTACGTAAAAAGCCTATAATTATCGTTTGAATATTTCATTGGAGAAATGAATTCTCACATTAAAGTTTTTTTTTCTAGATCTGCAGCGGTAGATCTGACAGGAGTGTTACTGAGTGGAAAAATCATCTTCTATTTTTCAATCGTCCTGGAAAATTCTTAGATATTGAAGGTCATTTCCGATCGAGAAGTATTTGACATATCTGCTGAGCTCATATAGAGTCTTTTTGAATTTCGATTTTCTCGAATCTGCGTGCAGACTAAATTTTTTTTAAATCACATCCAAGAACCCATGAGAAGCCTATAATTTTCAGGTATCTAAAACATTTATTGGCCTTAGTAGGGCTGCTAGCTTAATGAACCTCATCCTGAGTTGTAAAAATATATCATCATTTAAAGCCGTATTAAAGAACTAATTACAGGAACCATTGTTCGAATAAAATGAGATCTAATATAGTTTTGTAGTCGCATAAGTAAAAAAAATAATCGCAACGAGTATAAAAATTTCTTAACAATAGTTATCTGTAATGCTTCTCAAATCGACTTTACGGTAAACTTTTCTTGCGAAACCCACCCGATAAAATTAGAATTTCAAATCGGGTACTTTCATCAAAAATTTGTTGTATACAAACGTCCAGAAAATCGTTTCGCTCATGCTTCGAAAAATGTGTGAACTGAACGAATTTCTTTTGGCGTAAATTCGACCTGATTTTTATTTCCACCTCAAGCCTTATTTTTAAAATATTTGTCAATTCGCCGAATGTACAAATAAGTATCGACTTTTCGAATAAAAAATACAAGAGCGTAAAAATAAATTACCTTTTATATAAAAATACCGAAGCACATTTGTTCTTTAACGAAAACTACGCCATGATATAATAAAACTATTGTTCCTGTCTATAAAACCATGAGAAAACTGAATGTCCCTTTTGTCTTTATAACAGCTTTTCAAAGCTAGAAAAAAATGACCCAGTTGTGGAGCACCTGCTTGGAAGATAGTGCGTTAGAATAAAAACATAGTCTGACCAGATATACGTCTGCACTACTTTCGTGCCTTCCACTTCCACTGGCGCTTGCTCGGCGTTCCCGCATTGACCGGCTGACCTCATCCGAATGTGCAATTGCGTGAGCCCGCTCACTCTAGGCAGCATTATAGTCGGCGGCGTATACCAAACGCGGGCGATTTCAGCGGAGAAACAATTTGACAAGGGCCTCTGTGCTGGCAAGCTCTGTTGTGTCGTAAAGCCGATAGTACGGAACATACCTGTAACTATAACGCTATACAAGCGTGTGGAGTTAGGTCCGTCTATACCGTACGTCGGTATATAGTCAGAGCGCGTCGACTCGTGCACACACGTGCTCAACGGTGGCCCCTTCAATTTGCGAAATCGGTCAGCAGCGTTTGACACGCTTTACTATGTGCGATGGTTTCGCTCTGCTCCGTGACCCAGAGAGTTTTCACCACCGAAATTGTTCCATATATTGCGATCATTTTCACGCACATAACGAACAAATTAACAACCTCGTCGTTGAGTTATAACGGGCAAGAAAATCATACAATAGTTCAACATAATGCTGTATCTTACTACCGATTATGCAATCATTATCAAGAATGATGGAAGTTTTCACTAGTAAAATTGATCGATATATCGCAATGATTTTTACGCACATAACGATCAAATTAACAACCTCGTCGTTAAGTTATAACGGGCGAGAAAATCATACAATAGTTCAACATAATGCTTTATCTTACTACCGATTATGCAATTATTATCAAGAATGATGGAACTTTTCACTAGTAAAATTGATCGATATATCGCAATGATTTTTACGCATATGAGGTTGAAATTATAAACTTCGTCATTAAATAATAACGATCATGAAAATTGTTTTAAAATACATAGTTGAGCATTAATAACTTATTTTATTACCAATTATGGAATCATCATCATAATGTAAGTTTGCACCAGCGAAATAGCTCGCTATATTGCAATGATTTCCACGCACATGAGGTTCAAATTAATGATTTCGTCATTAAATTATAACAACCATGGGAATTGATTAAAAATAGTTGAGCATGATGACTTATTTTATTGCTAATCATGTCGTCATTATTAAGAAACATGAAAGTTTTTACCAGTGAAATTGTTTGATATATTGCAATAATTTTTATTCATATGAGGTTTAAATGAATGAGTTAGTCATTGAATCATAACGACCATGAAAATTGTTTTAGAGTAGTTGAGTATGATGACTTATCTTATTACCAATGATGGAATCAATGAAAGTTTTCGCCATCGAAATTGTTCGATATAATGCAATTATTTTCATGGATGAAAGTTTTCACCGTAGAATTAGATGCTTCCACTAGAATTTTCTCGATGTAACCTACCAATCAACGTTGTCCTCGCCCACGAAGAATTCAATTTTTTTTTAAATCCACCTTCATAAAGAATCGATATTTCTCTTCTCGAGCCCTCAGAAGTTACCCCTAGGACATCTCACGCTTGTTCAAAGATCGTCTTTCGTTGTTAGGTCAATCAAGCTTGAATAATGCGATGTATTCTGCTTATACGAACTAAGAAGGACGGGATAAAAGTTTTTATAGAGTAAAACATTCTCTTGACTTTTGCGATGTATTCTCATTTGACCAAATTACAGATAGACATACAATGAATATACCTATTTTTATAATTACATGAATAATTTAATTTCATCAGGAAAGGTAGAATTTACTATTTGAGGCAAGGATTCTGCACCGAGAGAAAAAATTTCCTTGATTCAAAGAAATTTCTTTGAAACCCCAGCCTAAGAAACATTTCTTTAAAATCAAGGAAATAATAAACTTGATCTAATATTATCTTTTCTTTGAATGGCGAGAAATTCAATGAAATGTAGTGGCATTGAATTAAGGAATTTTCTCCTTGAATCAAGGAACTCTGTTTCTTCGTTTTCAAAGAACCTAACCTATAAAACCGCGTGCCGCGAAATGGTAGACGTTAGCTTAAGAAATCACTCTCCATCCCAGAAAACGTTTCTGTGAGTTTTTATTAATTAATTTTTCACTTCGAATATTTGAATACAGAGGTGGCGCGACAGACGCGCTCCGTCAACCAGTGGCGAACCTGATGCCGTCAAGGAAATCGTTTCTTTAAATCAAAGACACCGTTTCCTTGAATCAATGAAAACGTCTCTTCGATTACGCTCCTCAATTGCAAATGTTTCTTTAAAGGCAATGAAGTGTTCTCTTTGGAATTCAAAGAGAATATTTAATTGAAAACAAGTAAATATTTCTTTGAAATCAAAGAAAAAAATTCAATCCACCTATTTCTTTGAATCAAGGAAACTTTTTCTCTTGGTGTGGTAATCGAAATTTCGACTATAAATGTAAGATCTTGTATAATTTTGTGCGAAATCAAAGTCGACTTACTTGCAACGATCTACGCATTTTGTATGTTCTAATTGATTTTTTTGCAGACAAATTTCATGGCTTTGAGTTTCTCCGTTTCTTTCTAATTGTCATTAATCTTTTTGAATTCGACAATTATTTTGACCTAGATAAGTAGAGAGAAATTGGTACACAATTTATTCCAACGTGATAAATTTAACTCTCTAACTCTTAATGTACCATATTATCAAAATAACGTTTTTAATTACGATAAAAAGTTTTTTTTTTTTATTAATGTTGAGTAATACTGAAATTTCAATAGAAATGCATTGTCTACAATTTTTATGCTAGGTCCGCAAATGGTTCTTGGACTTCCAAATAATTTGCTAGGCTGGCATAAAAATAAGATATGCTGTCGGTGATCAATTATTTTTTTCCTCACACTTTGAGTTCGAGAAAGAAAAACGCATGTAGGTGTGGATATGATGATGTTTATATTCTCATCGGCTTCAATTTTTCGACTTTTCGAATCCAGAAAACTGTTTACCGCATGAGAAAAAAGTTTTTTGTAGCCTCCGAAACACAACAAAAAGTAACCATGAAAATGTATCCCTAATTTTATATATCGGTTTCACTTCGATGTCAACACAGAAAAAACAATTTGACTCGTCAATAACATTGCATTATTTTCTAAGTCACTCACAATTTTTTATTGCCTGCTTAACAAATTGTTTTGCTAGTGCAACAAATTTGTTCACCAGTCCAACAAATTATTTTGCTAGGCTAGCGCATAATACAATGCTTTGTATTTTAGCAAAATATTTTTCAGCTCAGCAAAATCATTTTCTCTATGAATATACCTAAAGAAAAGCACTTTTTAGATTTTAATAAAATGTAGTTGAAATAAAAAAAACTTCCTTTCTTCTTCGAGAGAGCCTATAAGTATTTTATTTGAAATGAGTAAATAAGGTGCGATTTCGGTCATAATGACAGAAAAATAATGGAATTTCTTTGCAGATCATTATTTTTCTGTTATTGTGCCCATCATCTCACCGTCATAAAAGTGTAAAAATACGACTGTTATTGTTGTCGTCATTATGGTCGTTATAGCTTTGATTTAACTATGATAAATATTTGATTCAAAGCAATCTTTAACTCGAATATTGACTTTAAATACTGTTTATTTCATATCTGGATAAATTGGCTCTACTAAAATTGGCTTACAACTAAAATCATTTAGTTGTATTTAATAACGGTCATAGGTAAAAACTAACAAGATAAATTTCATTAAAGTAAATGGATTTCTAATATGCTTTTTCAGCTAAAATAAATTGATCATTTCTCTGCAACCAGAAAAAATATCTAGTTAACTGGAGTAGAACCTACGCATCGGAAATAAATTTTCTTATTTGAATGCTGACCTAATAGACTTGTATTCAACTCGAATAATTTTTCTTTATTTATAAGTAATACATCTGACGACTAATAAATATATATTTAAACCTAAGAAATATGTATTTGATTGCAATATATCTCCATTACTTCGTAGAAAAAAAAATGTTTAAATGAAAGATACATTTCTTCGGGTCGAAGAAAAATATATTTACGTCGAATAATTCATTCTTTCTGTTTACAAAATAAATAAATTTGTAAATTCATTCCAAATGGATCGATTACATTTGTTTCTTTCAATATGTATTTGTGTTTGTTGTCACGTTTGTTAATGTACTTCCAATACGGTGTATGTATTTTTCAAAATCTATTTTATCTAAGGTCAATATCGATTAAGTGGAATTTTTTCAAAAATAAAAAATAAAACCGATCATGAATCCGTAACTGACGAACAGAAAGCGGGAATGCGTATTTCGAGAATCTTTCACATTATATAGTCTCCCATTATAAAAATTCGACACTTACATAAAAGTTGAATTAAACAATATATATTTTTTATATAAATATATGACAAGTCGATTGGACCAAATGTTTTTTATGGATAAACATACATTCGTATTAGAGTTAAGTTTGGTGTTTCATTACTATATCATCAACGAAACGTTGATTTAAATAACTAAGTCAATTACAGCGAAGTAATTTCTTATGATTAAAGAAAATAATTACGTATTGGATTAAAAGAAAGTTCTAATTGATTTTGAACAAAAAAGATCGAATACATGTATCCAGTCGTTTCAACTAGATATTATTTCCGGATAAAGAAAGTATTTAGTAGGAACGAACATAATATCTATTTAGTGTCAACTGCACAGTAAAAACTGCTTTAAATAAATAAATATATTCGAAATAAATAAACTGCAAAATTGAATGAAATACATATTCGTTCCAGGGAAAACAAATTTTCGTTGATTGAAATGAACAAATGTTAAATAGACAATTTCAATTAATATTACTCAATCTTTTTTCTGGGTGTGGGTGTGAAAGCGATGGTAGTGATAATTGCAATTGGCACTAACTGCGTAATAAACAGCTCGTTGCAGGAGCTGATAGACTTGCCGTTTCAACTTTTTTCGAGCGTCATCACTTCTCTTTCAACCCCAATCGCTTGTACAGCTCAGGGGTTGGTATGGGCTGAGCATAAGCAGAGCAAAAGAAGTGGCGGTAAGCGCCACGTGCGAGCAGATGTAAGGGATGATTCGAGTTTAGGCTGGCAGGCCTGGTGGGAGCTCATCACCGACGCGGCCGCGCTTCGTAGGCTCCTCGGTGTGCAGCCGAGAGGGTGAGGGTGTATATTCAGGATGGTGGTCGCCGTTCCTCCTCGTTGTCGTCGTGGTGGTGGTAATTGCGATGGAGAGGGGTTGTGGCCCGCGACGAGTCGAAGAGGGATGCGAGGATGAGGAAGTTGCGCGTCGAGGGGTTGCAGGGGCGGAAGCAAGGGCGGCATGAATGAACGATCAATAGATATATAGTTACCTGGCATCCAGGTACACCTTACGTACATATTTCGGTGAGACGATCTTTCCGCTCACCATCCCTGAAGAAAAGAACCCCGAAGGGAGCAAGGAACTATGCCCTCAATATTACGTTAGCGATACCTCATAATACTGTCTTATAAGAGGTAAAGAACAAAAAAAAACTCGTATCGTGTTAGATGTATACAAGTTATGGAAATTGTTTTACATCACTACCACCAAATAGATTATTTTTTCGAACAAAAAATCCGTTTCTTTATTATCTGCTCATTGAATAAATGTTCTTCTCAGGGCAATTTACCCAGAGAAATGGATCTGAAGGGTTTATTTGAATCGATAATAGGCGGTATTTGAAATGAATAAAATTTTATTCCGATCAGATAGAGTTTATTTCAATCAGATGAAATTTTATTTAGATATAATAAAGTCTATTTCCATTAAATAAAATCCTATTAGGCTGGCCATTAAATAAATAATTTATTTAATTATTTATTTAATTATTAAGCCGGCATTCAAACCTAAGAAATATGTATTTGATTGCAATATATCTTTATTACTTCGTAGAAAAAAATATGTTTTAATGAAATCTACGTTTCTTCGTGTCGAAGAAAAATATATTTACGTCGAATAATTTATTCTTTCCGTTTACAAAATACATAAATTTGTAAATTCATCCAAATGGATCAAGTACATTCGTTTCTTTCAATGTTTGTTTGTGTTTGTTATTACGTTTGTTAATGTGCTTCCAATACGTTGTATGTATTTTTCAAAATCTATTTTATCTAAAGTCAATATCGATTAAGTGGAATTTTTTCAAAAATAAAAAACAAAACCGATCATAAATCCGTTACTGACGAACAGAAAGAGGGAATGCGTATTTCGAGAATCTTCCACATTATATAGTCATCCATTATGAAAATTCGACACTTACATAAAAGTTGAATTAAACAATATGTATTCTTTAGAGGAATATATGATAAGTCGATTGAACCAAATGTTTTCTATGGATGAACATAAATAACTATTAGAGTTAAGTTTGGTGTTTCACTACTAGATCATCAACGAAACGTTGATTTATATAACTATATCAATTACAAAGAAGTAATTTCTAATGATTGAAGAAGATAGTTACGTATTGGATTGAAAGAAACTTCTAATTGATTTTGAAAAAAAAGATCGTATACATATATCCAGTCGTTTTAACTAGATATTATTTCCGGATGAAGAAAGTATTTAGTACGAACGAATATAATATCTATTTAGTGTCCACAGCACAGTAAAAACTGCTTTAAATAAATGAATATGTTCGAAATAAATGGACTGCAAAATTGAATGAAATACATATTTGGTCTAGGGAAAGTAAATTTTCGTTGATTGAAATGAACAAATGTTGAATAGACAATTTTAGTTAATATTACTCTTTATCTTTTTTCTGGGTGTACACTTTTTGAAAACTGCAAGTCTCTCCATCTTTTTCACGCACTTAATTTTTTTTAACATTATTAATATTCCCGTTTAACTACCGTTGCTATAGCAAGTATTATATGCGCATACCTCAGCGAGTTTGCTCTTGATAGTAGCGAAAATCCTGCAACACCCCGAGAATCCCACGAGGAGTATCGATTCGTGGTACAAGGATGACGTGGTGACCGAGTGTGGTCAAACATGTGTCGAACCGTCACCCGCTGGCTACTGCAAGAGTTGATTTACCTAGGTTAACAGAATTGAGTCGACACAAAAAATGACAACCACAATGCCCAATGACCAAACTATAGATACATGTGTAATGACTATTCATTTCTGTACCTTTATTTAGTTCTAGAAACCGTCGCAATCGCATTAACACTCGACAACATATTTTTGAATCTCATTGTTCATCGAGAATTTTACTTGAAAGAGTAATTGACGTGAAAGAAACAACCAGTATAAAAAATATCCACACCCAGAGAAAAATATCAATTAATTAGTTGGATTTTGATAGAATTCCGTTCAAATAAGTAATTTTTTTTTGTCCGGGCGCTTATTACTTTACTTCAAATGAGTATATAGCTTTATTAAAATGCGCATTTTTTGTGCATAGCGCACCTACCGATTGATCTGTATACACGAATGGTATCTTTGATTGAAGCATCATAAATATTTGAATTGAAGCAGTCATTAAATCCAAATATTGGATTTCAATTTAATTTAGTATCTATTTGGTATCTGA
The DNA here is from genome assembly GCA_949699805.1 of Tromatobia lineatoria. Classification (NCBI taxonomy): domain Eukaryota; kingdom Metazoa; phylum Arthropoda; class Insecta; order Hymenoptera; family Ichneumonidae; genus Tromatobia; species Tromatobia lineatoria. Next base: position 20,585,843 of record OX453038.1, on the reverse strand, counting down.
ATCAATTAGCTCGACTTATTACAATTAAAATGATGTAGTTGTAATACGTAACGCTCATAGCTGAAATCTAATAAATATTTTTCCTTCTCAAAGAAAAATGTTTCCCATTTAAATGAACAGAATTCTGATATGTTATTGTTGTTAAAGCTGATAAATCTGGGTGTATACCCATGCGAAAATGCGGATATTACAAAATCGTCGAATTTTTTTTTTCGTGAGCTAATTAATGTTTTTGTATAAGCTTGAGACGCTAAGATTTTTTAAGCACATTTTATAGATATCGTAATATTGCAGATTTAGTATAAGGATATCCTTCACGGATCGATTTTATATTTAATAATTTTGGAACTCTACTAGATTGTAGATATAACCCGGATATAATTTGATAGCCATAAAATAGATTCAAACACTCAGAGAAATAGATACTAAGATTTTTAATATCCGATATACTAAATATTATATACTATCGGGTAGTACCGTGTATTGTGTGTATTGTAAGGGTTTATTATACGTAATGTACTTGGTACAATCAGATATTAACCATATTACTATAATTATACTAACTGTTGCACTCCAGAGAGTGATCCCTATACGAAGCATCCAATATACTATTCGATAGTATATTTTTACTATCGGGTAGTATCTATTTCTCTCAGTGAAGAAATCTCTTTCTTAAGATTGTACAAAAACCTCATTTTTCTTGTGGACAATGTACATTCCGAGCAGTTTTTTTTGTATCTTATTGCATGGATATTGAAACAAACAAAATTACGAAATTTCAACCTCCGTAAGGGAGTAGTCTATTTTTTTTAACAGTGCGCGACAGTTTCTATTTTGAGTGAAAGTATCTTGATGAGCAATTGCTTATCAGGTTCACCTGATAACAAGACATAGACCATTTTTGAACCAATCTACTGAGAATTGATTTGAAAACACATTTAAATTACTTTCACAATTCAATGATAATTATTAGTATTCCTTGTAAAAAAAACTTATTCAACAATATGGATTAAAACAAGCAAATTTTCCCTTCAATAGTCAAGCTCGATACTAAAAAAAAAACAAAAGTGATTTTCGTAATGTCGGCCATTTTGCTGAATTGACGAATTTAAAAAACAGCACCACATACAATGTAATGAGTTCATTCATCCATGAAAAGATAAGATTAGCTGCCATAACCAAAAAATGAGTTGACACAACCAATCGATCGTTCTATTTTCCTTGTAACTCAAATGATAGTGCCAACGAATTCAATGGTTGTCCCAGCCATTGGATTGGTTAGGCTGACTAATCTTGTGAAAGCTGACCGTGCGAATAGTTGAGATGACAATCTGATATGATTGGTGCAACTAATTTTTGAGATCTTTCGTACAGCAAATGGAAAATGTAGTTGTAACAAGCACTTCTTTCTGTGTCGATTGAACCGATGGAAAGTCATGACAGTTTTCTTCTAAATGTAAATAATCCCGAAAAAGATTAGGTCATCATTTATTTTTGACTCGTTGAATATTACCAAAATTCTCGTAAGACAGAATTTCCTCAGACTGGTTTGTGTCTAATATTGCACGACGAGTTGTCTTGAAAACGCCCTGTTAAAATGAAGATTCAACAGACAATCGGTACAGAATCCTCATCAAAACGTTCGAATCCAACTCCAGGAACAGTTTCACAGTCTGTTTCTGCCGTGTCCAATTCCAACGTACAACGTCGAGCATCAGCAAAGACTGCTCGGCCTCCTTGTCCAACCACCAAACACTTCGTAGATTGACCCAAAACAGGTGCATCCAATTTCTCCGAATGCTGATAGACTAATAATAACTATGTCTTGGAATAAGTGATGTAAAATGCTTTAATGGAATGAAACCCACTCTGTTTTCGTTGCTGGTATTATACAAGAAAATATGGGCGGTTGACCTTATGATGAAAGAATTTTCTACACGGTGCCATCGCAAGATTTTTCCTCTGTTTTTATATTTTCACCCTGCACATTTTATATGATGCCAATAAGCACTGAATAATTTTTAAGTCTGTATATACTTTCGGCATAAGTTTAACTTTTTTTCTTCAAAAAAGTCGGTCAATATATTGTATTAAATTACTTAAGTTTGATTTCATACTTCAATTTTAACTGTGTCTTAAATCGGTCTTCTCGTCCCAGAAGAATGATCTTCCATACAAATGACAATTTTTCGACAGTATTTTAGTCACCAATTTTCTGTTAAGGGAAGGGAGTCGAATTGATGACACTTATTGACTGATATCTCATTGGCTTACCTGCTGATGTCATCGAAAAAAGTATATTCTTTAGTGTCTTGAAACAAACATTTTATTTTCCCCATGGTTAACGCTTCCAATTATTACAACTGACCTATAGAAAATGTATGGGTTTCTAAACTGCTTCATACTTTCATTGGATAATCAGTAACAAGTATGTTCAAAATCTATTCCGTTGTGATAGAGAGAATTTTTTCGAAGTGATTTTTTTAATAATTGTGGAAATAACGTTTTTTAGTAACGTTATTTTTATGAAAGTAATTTTTCAATAAACACTCGAACTTACGGTATTTTCCTATTTATCCTTTATCTGAATTCAGTATATTCATGCCTGAAGAGTTCTTCTTATGTATTGTATATGATTTCAAAAAATGTGTGACTCACAATTTCTCTCATGAAAACCATCTTAACAAAATATACATTTCCATAGCTCACTTGCCTTAATGGATGCTTTTTTCATAGGACAAAAAAATGTTTGTTTGAAGAAGAAAAGAAGCTATTTTCTGAAAAACATCAACCTATAAACATGTAACATATCGGCCAATGAATATCAGCAATTTGGATTTGACTCCCTGTCCTTAAAAGGGCCAAGTCAACTAAAAACATTCATGAAAAAAATAAGATTCTGCAAATGATGCACTTCCGCAAAAAAGTCTTACATCAGAACCTCATTAAATACATAACGAGTATTATAATTATGCAATTTTGTAATGACGTACAGTGTACCAGAATTATGTGAGGTAAAAAATAAATATTTTTACTCTTTAAAAGGTAAATATTTGTCGTAGATAACAGATAAAACTGTTGAACAAATTTTAGTGTTCGGTGTCTTATTTTTCTGTTGAAGAGTTGATTTTTCCAAAGTAATGCCAAAGCTATGATTTGCAATGTGGATAAAAAACAGTCTCAATTAAAAAATCATTACACAATTGTCATCAAGAAATTTAATTGTCATTGCATTTTGAATTGTTACATTCGATCTGGAATGTAATCTTTGACACATGAGACATCAGGAAATGGGACTTCTTCGCCAGTTTGGTCTGAAAGCTATAACAACTAAAATATGTCATTCTTTAACTCACACATCTTGGTGTACTTTATATTTTTACAACATCGCAGAATTATAAAAATGCTTGATATGCATTTACTGCGGTTTGAATGTAAATTTTTTTAAAAGAAGTGTATCACTTACATCGTTTTTCTTCTGATGACTTTTTTTTTCTCATGCCAGGAGGATAACCTTTTCGCACAACTAACAACTGTTTGAGATCATTTATTCTACCGATAATCTGATAAAAGAACGCAGTGTATAAAAACATAATGAATTTATGTATGTGACCTACAATAGCCAAATGTTTCTTCTGACCAGGAAAAAAATCTTTCTCGACGAGACGAAAAATACATTTTTTTGTACATTGTATTGAATTCGGGGATCGGCAATATGCGAACAAAAATGTATTTCAAATACTTTCTCATTTCATTAACTATCAATTATTGTGAGCTAAAACTAATTATGGGATTTTCAGTGTCAATTAATAAACTTTTTTTTAATGGTTAAGACGATATTTAATACTCATACGATGTTCCTACAGTAATTTATAGTTATTCGGACCGATAGGTATTTTAAACACAATTTTATTTAGATATTGCACTAAGGGAAATCCAGTACAGTCAACTATAAAGTGACAACTATTGATTTTGAGTGCATGCAACTATTTCATAGTTATAGTAATTATGACAAATTGGTTCCACGATGCAAAAACAAAAGATCATCACTTTATAATTACTACACCATCATTTTCTCTCATTGTGCCAATCACTGAATATATTCTTATAACATAACACCAGCAGTCGAACAATAGTGTTTCACAATCCTAGGCCAGAAAGTTGGATTTCCCGGCGACAGAACGAGAGCGAGAACAGGAGCCACAAAAGCCGGTCACAAAGTCGTTATTTCCGGCCGCAAATGCGGCTCGGAAGACGGAACTTTGGGTTCGGGAGCAAGAACATTAAATACTATCAACGACAATTATGTATAATTTGACATTCCTCCGGTCTTCTTAAAATAATTCACAAATATGCTTATTAAATTAATGCCTACCATCGTTTAGTTCGAATGCGCTTTCGGCAGAATCTTGATCTCTCAGATAAGATGACGCATGCAGACAAATCATTGCTCATTCGCAATCGTCGTTGCTGCAGCGCTCTGGCGCAATCCCAAAAGATATCGCATTCTCTCAGCAAGCACATAAGAGGAACAGTGAAGAGGATGACATACCGAGACTAAGTTCTGTCCCTTTTTACAGCCTTGCGGATGACTTCATCGTACGAAGTGTGTCTGACGCCAAAGGACGAGTTCTCGGAATCCTTGGCTGCGTCACGTTGTCCTCGAAATCGCAAGATCTGCTATTACTAAAGCTTGACTGAGTGCGAGCTGGAATTTCCAGAATGATTCATTTACGCCTCAAAGTCATAGGCATCCAAGAATTCTGACCGTTATTATACCTCCGGGCTTTTATTATTAATTTCTCCAACAGTTACTAAAAGTTTCACTGCCTTTTCCATCATGAAAAATTACTTTATAAATTGTGTTTAACTGTAATGATTTTATCATACCACTATCCAGGTGCTAAATGTAATCTTAATTATGAACGACTCTATCAAATTTTTTATTTCTCGGCCTTGAATTAATATATCGAATCTTCAATGTCTGCGAATAGTCTGAGTGCAGACCTTGATTACTTATTTGGGGCGCCAAAAATAGGCCTTGCAATGTCTGCAAAATATCGTAGGATATATGTTGTTTTTTTATTTATAAAAAAATTTGTACTATAATTAAGACTTTTTTCGTCCGTAAATAAATATTTTATTGTTAGTAAAACTCATTTTTCTAGTTTAATGCCAGATAAATATCGTATTTGTTTTGCTTTAGCCGTGTATGTTCATGCCTATTGGATTAGCTTCGGCGAATGACGTGACTGTTGGATTAGTTTGGGCGAATGAAGATTTGATTATTTTATGGCAATTTTTTATCATCTTTTTATGCAACCGTTTCAGCTACCATCGTTATCAATCTTTTATACAGCAATAGGCGATATATTTACGATAGTTTATTTTTTTTTTTTAGTTTATTTAGTCATCCATAACGAACGCGTCATCGTTAATTATCGGTGCGCGGTCTATATCTCGTGCGCGAGTCCATCGTTGCGGAACGATGTGTGGCCAATCGAAACAGCTTGTCGATGCCATAGCGGCAGTACAGTAGTTACAAAAGCTGAGGCAACGAAGTGCTCGTGAAAACGTCTGCTACGTGACGTCGTTAAAGCGTTTTGTCAATAGCTCTGAACGGGTTAAGTCCGTGGGTAGTGTAACGAGAGAGAGAAACAGGGATTAAGGCCACGAGAGAACGAAGACGAAACCGCGACGATATTGCACGCTGCGACATTCTCGTTTTACTCGTGTCTGACGCATCCGGAACGTTACTACTTGTCGCCTGCAGCGCGCTCGAGCGTACGCGGTGTTTGCTCTTGCAGTGGTCACTGCCATCGTTGTGTCAGACATGCTATTGTATCCACAATAGATTATCACTCGATGGCTATCGTTTCTTGCGATTTTTAACATCGCGATAAAAATTGTTAATTTATCCTTCGCTCAATTATCATTTAAAACCTTCATGAAAAAAAAAAAATAAATGTATTTTAAACGGATTTATCAATATTCTGCGTATATATTACATATAACTTATTATAAATAAGTGAATAAATACATTAATAAATAGCTTACATATACAGTTCTCAATCGCAAAACATAAATTAACGAAAAAAAATCAATAAATACATGTGAGTAATTTAAACATTGATATCGCGATAAAAATTGGTAACCCTGTATTTACCTCAATTACCATTGAGAAACTTAATGGGGAAAAAGAATAATAAATCCGGGTTAAATGTATATCAATTATAACTTACTGAATAAGTTGATTAATACATTCGTAAATAAGTTACATAAAAAAATGTTAATCGTGAAACATTGGTGAATAAAATAAAATCAATAGATATATGTGATAAATATTATTTGTTCAATTTTTTATTATAAATATGAAAAACAAAATTTAATATATTAATTTTGTTCAATAGGCTGAGTTCATCTTATTATTATTTTTTAAATAATATTCAATTACTGTTCTTATTTCCTCATAACATAATCTTCAACTTGATGGAATTTTCTCTTAAGATTTCAATGATATCCGTAAACCTTGATGAAAGTGTTTTTTTTTTTCAAAATATCCAGATGTATATATGTGTAACGAGATGTGAGAATCAAACCGCAATAACTTCGGAATGGGCTGACTGATTGGACTGCAACTGTGTACGCCAGTTGAGCTTTCATCGAACCATTTGTAAGATTGTAACACTTGTTCCGATATAAGAACGCTTTAATTTTTTATGGTTATGGCGTTTAGACTAGTGAGATAAATAGATCGACGTGAACTTATTGGAAATTATTTTACAATTAACGTGACGAATCTCGATCCAATAAGCTAGCGTATACATGATTTAACAATTCTTCCTAAGTGAGATACATTAATTCTATATCATTCTGAATATTTCATTTTCAGTTTCATTCCAAATTTATATTAATTTTCAAGACCTTATGAACAATTCGCCCAGGAAAGTAACAACACCATTTTCATTCCTAAGTTAATAAGAATATTCACCTTCATATATTTAAAAAAAAATATATACGACGTAAATTAAAATAACTCTGTCCAAAATAGCCAAATTTATTTATAGTCCAACGTTTTTCCATTTCCAATATTTGCCGATTATTTATACGTGGAATTACGAAGTATTTTTTTCCGTTTTGTAATGAGAGATGTCGCATCATAAGCATCATCATTCACTGTCGTCACAAAAGAAGTGTCTTCGGAACATATACTTTGCAGTGAAGGACGTAATACACTGTTAAAAAAATTGCAAGTTCTTATGCATGAACTCGTAAATTAAATTCAATCTTTAATTGGGATATAAAGATGACATACTTTTATAGTAAAATTACAGCAAGTTATTAAAATTAATGTAGTTTCATGGTAAATTTAAAGCGTATTATTGAAATTACTGTACCGTACAGTAATTTAACATCGCCATTGTATATAAAAAGGGTGCAAAGAACCTTGCACATTGCTTCCTCATTATTTCGCTTATACACAAAGCTACCTCTATGAGGAAGGATATCGATCAATTTTGGATTCCTCATAGAGAAAGCTTATTACAAAGCCAAATATCATGAGGAATCAATAGGCAAGGTTCTACTTAGCATCTTTTTTTCATGTCGGATATTTCTTAAATCGATATTTCAAGCCGGATATTTTCACCAAATTCGATATCTATTACGACAGGATATTAATTGGACCTTGTAGAATATATGAGCAAGTTTGATCGACGTGAACTCAAATTATAACGAAAACTAACATTTTTCAAAAATTCAAAATTCTTCAAAATTTAAGCCGCATTATGTGGATTTTTGCTCAAATTCAATACTGACCGTAATTTTTCATGGCTCTATTTATCGAGAACTATGCAGCTTATTGGATAAAAAATGGCGACAGCTAGTGAACAGACAGAAATGTTTTAAAATATTTAATATAATTTAAAATCTAAATATCCCTTCAGCTATCTTCACCAAATTTGATATCTACTACACCAAGATATTAATTCGACCTTGTAAAAAATTTGCAATAGTTTGGTTGAATTTAACTTGAATCGAATCCAATACCGACCGTCACTTTCTATTGTCATATTTATCAAGAACTATTTAGCTCAATCGCTCAAAAATTACGGAAGCTAGACATCCACAAATGTTTTCGAAAAATGAGAAGTCTTGTAAAATCTGCAAAAATGTTTGAACTTTGTCGAAAATGTATACATAGAAAGGAGCGTTGGTTCGTTACCGTTATATTAAATTTTAGCTCGATTGCTAAGACCGTTTTCAAGATACAGCAATTTGAATTTTGCAAGCGTATCGCACACGCACATTTTTTACATCCGGACATTTTTTCTAAACCACTTTTCTTGACATTTTCGACCATTTTGAGTGTCCTGACATGGAACACTCGAAAAAAAAAAATGTTTGCCCGAAAACAAAGCTTCCGCTGCTATGAGGAAGTCAAATGTATTAAACTACTTAATACATAAAAATTTCCGGTGCGTTGACATTAAATTTCAAGTAGATTTTTTTGGTATGAAGTATTAGGTGGGTCCGTTTGTATACTTGCTCTCTCCGGACGTCTCTGTATCTGGTTCTCGTTCTCCACCGTCTCTCGGTGGGTGCTTATCGATCCGAATTCCGAAATTCCAACATTAGCGTCGAGTACTCTCGCTCGCTCTTTCCCTCGCTTGGCTAGCTGAGCAAGCGTCAGTGAATGACGTCATCGTGTATCCGCCGAGACTGCTCGTTCTACGAACTCTCCTGACTGTTACACTTTACAGAAAGCCTCATCTCAGATTTATGCCTATCTATCAGTCCTATGAATATCCTTGATAAAACTGTTATCACTCTTTCTTTTCTCAGGGCCGTACGAATCTAGTTGCGTTTTGAATTTTATCCACGTAAAAATTTCAAGGTATCACGTATCAGATCATTGCTACATGTAACATCGGAAAGGGCCTGAGAAATCGTTTGATAAAATATAGGTACCCTTTTGACCATGGACATTTGTACTATTTTTTGCATATTGAAGGCAAAGTTGAGTATCTTAATATATATATATTTTTTTTTAGGTACACATTTAAATCATAATTAATCTGATGATTATTATTCTGCAAGAATTATGTGCATTAGGGTGTGTTTAAAAAAAAACTTTATTTTATCTTTCATCGGCACTATCATGAAATGTTCACGTTGAATCTTAAAATATACCAGTTAAAATTTGAGACCCGTAAAAAAAATGTAGAGGTGCCTAAACGACGTTTTAAATTTTCCATTTGATTAACACGTATATGAATGCGAGGCTTAGCAAATGGACGTCAGAATTCTCAGCAGCTTATTTCCTAAGGACTTCATACTTTTTTTCTCCAAATATAGGTTCATCATTTTAAAGGTTCTTCCGTCATAAGGACCATTTGTAGTGAAATATCAATAAGAAGACTACCTCAGTCATAATTAGCATATTCACCTACATATGTCATAGGATGATAATTCGCATCGACAGTTTCATCTCGCAAACTCAACTTGTACCATATCTTGCATCACTTCGCTTTGATTAGCCTGATAAGAACACGCACATATAAGAGAACATTGGAGCGCAGTTAATTGAGTAGTTTGGTGACAAGTTCCGAGTAATCAACAATCAGAATATCTGCATATTCAATAGCTTACTTTCTTTTGCCTCGGTTTTTGTGAGTGAAGAAATTAATTAGGATGTGTGAAATTCCTGCTGCATTGCAACAATAGGTACACGACTAAATAAAATCTTCTTCATATTTAGAAAAATGTGTTATTTTATCATTTGACCAATAAAAATACCGAGTATAGAATGAACAGGCCCCGAAAATTTGGAATCCGGAAATTTGAACCTTGAAAAGTAGGTGCTCTTCAGTTTGGCCCTTAGAAAATTCACCCTTAAGAAAGAATGGTCTCGGAAAATGGGCACCCATCAATTTTCTGACTTATTACGTTCTTTTTATCTTTTTAATGATCAATTTTCCAAAGGCCAATTACAGAGGACTTATTATCTTGAACCAATTTTTCGAGAGCCAATTTCCATATTACCTCCAGCCAAAATCTCTGAAACTAGCAACATTTGGTTTATATGACGTAAACTCTTCAAAGGATCAAAAAGGGTGTAAATGTATCTTCATGGATTTCGCTATATCTCTTGGATCCGACGAGATAATAACTTGGTTTTTGCTTACTCACCTTATCTAAAGAAGTGCGTATAAACGTAATTGACCCAATTAACCCCTAAGGGAATAGAAAAGGCTGGGATGTAATTTCTCAGTTTGCGCAACATCACTCAGGCCTAACGAGATATCGACTCAATTTTTGCTCATAAATATTATCTATACAAATTCTCAAAAACATGTTTCGAGTTTGCCCTAATTAAAAAATATTTCTTATGGATAATATCGCTTTATTTTTTTACTAAAACGTATAAAAAAGAGTAAAAAGTCGTAGAGTCATCAAAGATCCGGAAATTTCAATATTTTTCGATGCAAACATATTTTTCTGCAAATACCATTTCGAAACACGAATTCAATTTCTAATTAAAAATCTAATTAATTTTATTCCGTTGAGGGGCCTGAGTCACCTAAAACAGGTGTAAGAAAAAGAAATAATTTCTACCACCGTAGTTTTCAGATCAAACGAGTGAACAAATTTTAGTATCCGATGTCTTATTTCATCTGTCAAAGAGTCCATTTTAGGATGAGTGCAAGAACTTTATTTAAGGCCTTTTCGCTAACGTTATGATTTTCAATGTGTAATTGAATCTTTTTTTTAATTGACAACTTAGTAAATATTTGGCAACAGTAAACCCAATGTCGACCGCATTGAGATTTACCAAGTCATTCAAGAGTGCATTCTAGACCACACTAATTCTAAAATGCACTCTTTGATAGATTAAATAAGGCATCGAACGCTAAAATTCGTTCAACGGTCTGATCTGAAACCCATGGCAGGTTAAATATTTTACTCATCCCTTTACACCATTTTGATGCGCTGTGTGTCTTCACAAAATTACAGAATTTTAATGCTTGGTACGTACTTAAGGAGGTTCGGTAAGAGTCTCAAAGTCAAATCAGTGCTACATTGTCGCAATTAATCGTTGAACGTTTAATGCATTAAGTAACCACAGTGGACGGTGATTTCTATGAAAGCATGTACGCTCAATCCATAGAAAACCCAATAGGGGCGGATTTGCATACAGATTAACTGATAGACGTTTCTTTTCATTAGAATACATTCTCGTTCAGCTTTTACCAAGTACAATTTGTAATTCCTTGCCGATTCAAATGAGTAACAGCGCATTTTTATTCTCAAAAGATACTCCACGAATTAATTGCCTAGATATTCCATAGTGTTAATGGTTTCTTGATCGTAGCCTACTTTTTAAGGTAGTTCTGCTGCGACAGTTATTCAAACTCAAAAACTTGATTCTGCAGTATGCTTTGGTTTAAATGTTAATCGTTATGATTTCAAAAAATCAGCGGAAGTCACGGGCGATCAAAAAGAAGAATTGGGTTTGGAAAATCAACGTTTTGAGTATAGCGCGCACTGGGAAAGTGGTTGAGTTCATCTTTAATTCTAATAAATTATCATACCTAGATCAAAGATACGAAAATGATAAATAGTGCATTGTATTCGTCAGTAGATAACGATTTTATTAAGCTAAAAAAACATATGGGTCACGAGACATTTGACAAAGACACGAGCGTTAAAACCAAAAGGCGTACACGCCTCATGAGTTCACTTACTAACAGAACGGTGCTTGCTCTACACTTTGCGCAGCGCAGCGCTGCGCTTATACGAGCTACTATCCCCACCACTGCCACCTTATATAACTACCTTGAAATAGTATATTACACTGCAAGGGCAGAAAGTTTGACATTCCTGCGCTGCCCGTCATGATGCCCGAGGCGAAGCTGAGTGGTTTATACAATTTTTCTTTATAGCCGGTCAAAAGGACGAGAAAAAAAATTGTATGTACCCGTGTAATGATGCCTACCCCGACATTTGCGGCACGAGCGAAGCGTGTGCTGCTGGTCGGGGGGCAGGCATCACATAAAGAAGAAAAGAAAATATAATCATAGTTAAACAAATATATTTATTCAAATTTATTACCATTTTTTCATATAAAGAAGGAAAGAAAATATAATGATAGTTAAACAAATATATTTATTCAAATTTATTACAATTTTTTCATATAAAGAAGAAAAGAAGATATAATCATAGTTAAACAAATATATTTATGCAAATTTATTACCATTTTTTCATATAAAGAAGAAAAGAAGATATAATGATTGTTAAACAAATATATTTATTCAAATTTATTACCATTTTTTCATATAAAGAAGAAAAAAAGATATAATGATTGTTAAAAAAATATATTTATTCAAATTTATTACCATTTTTTCATATGAAGAAAAAAAGAAAATATAATGATAGTCAAATAAATATATTTATTCAAATTTATTACTATTTTTTAAATTTTTGGTTATATAGATGTATGAACATCATCGTTCATTTATTAGACGTTTATTTATTTAGTAGACGAGTTTATACCGATCGGCCGACTTCTTGGGTAAAGTTTCCGATTCAATAATTGATTGCGCCTGTGCATCAAAATCTCTTAATATTTCTTCCTCGTCCATCGATTCATCCATTGAAATCATTTTGATACGAGGATTCATGTCTCCAAAATAAATAAAAACATCACGTAAGCCGCTTGGTGGTTAGGTCAAATGATATACGTGCACGCGTAAATATAGTCAAGTGACTGACGGCTGACTGGTACACAGGGCGTGCGTGTAGTCTTACCAATGCACCGGTGCATTGGTAAGACTACAAAGAATCTTGGACTTTCTGCATCGAAATTGATGCCAAAAGTACGTACTTTCGACCGAGGTACAAGGAAAAAGTATTTTTATATTCGTTAAACCACGGGCTATAATTATTAAGCGATCAATACTGTGAAATATATCATCTCGTCGAGGATCTTGTAAGAAAGTGAATAAGCTATCATTCATTGAAACAGAACAAAAATTACACATTATATTTTGAAAAAAACTGACCGAAAATGTTGAAAAGAAATTATTATCAGTTGATCTTTATGCAAATCCTGCACTATTGGTCTCCCTATGGTTTAAGTACATAAAGTTTGATGCAAATCACACTATGGTTATTTGGTACATTGAACATTCAAAAATGGATTACGAAAATTTTGCACTGACTTGACTTTCAGTGTTGCACCGAACCTCCTTAATGAGGTTTAAATCAACATTTTTTTAAGAGAAGGGTATAACTTACAGATGATTTTTATATTTGCTTCAGGCCTCTGGAATTAAAATAACCACGAGTGTTTTCAAGTGTATACATAGGTGGGCTTATAATCCAAATCAACTTTGGCTCGCATACCAGTGGTTGCAATATCCTAGATTCAATACGTTAGCCGGTATTGTCGATTTAGCATGTATGTGCGTACACCCACTCGAAAGGTAACAAGAGTGGCCCAGATGGAGGGGGAAATGGTGAAATAAAAAATATACAGGACACCCACGTTGGCGGCTACGGGGCTGACGTAACCCACGCTTTTCTAAGGCAAATAGACCGAAAGGTAATTTTGCTGGAACATGTAGGTGGTTATTATGGCTGCTATGGGATACTCAAACTCTCGTTTGCTCTTTGCCTACACCATTTTTACTACGCTCATTCCTCATCAGAAAAAACTCTGTAATCCAACATTTCCTTTCCCAAAGACATCGTCAGATGGTATTCTGATCCTCAAATTGACTCTCATTTTACCCGCCCTTATAAAGAATAATCATACAATTTTCCTTTGCAAAAGAAAGTTGACATATCAATATTTAGGTTAAATAGTTTATTCTTCGGATGATTTTTAATTCATATGATTGAAATTTACGTCTTCGGAAGTGTTCGGATGAAATAAGGGATTAGGCAAATGTTATTAGCAAGATCGTGGTACTTCAAAACTACAAAGATACTGAAACGAATCGGAATTTTCATAAAAACCAATTTTAGAAAAATCATTAATTACGATACTCAAAATACTATCCAAGCAATTTATTTCCTCTACCGGGAAGCGATAGAAATCGCGTACTGGGTCGACAGATAATTGTTTTGTCGTTGGGAAGCGTCCTGAAATTCTCAAGTTCTCAAGTTATTACGTTCGTTATTTGAAGTGAGGGAATTAATTTTCTGAGATGTTCGAGGAGGATTATCATTCATCAACATTGGACGCAGGAAAGGAAAAGACAAAGGATCCACGCAGATCATAATAGATATTTAACAACAGGTCGTTTCACAAGTCGTTCGAGGACCAAATTCCATGCGGTAATGTAATGCTACGCTCTAGTGTGATGCGGACTCTACACTGTAAAAAAAATATTTGGAAATACTGTATAATTACTTATAGCAAACCCGTATAATATATTCCTACTACATTCGGGTAGAAAATTAAATTTAATATAAGAAAGAAAATGAAACGTGAATTCAGAATTTAGGAAACCCCGGAACAACTAATACGACTTTTGTACGTAATTCAGCAGAATTTTATATCAATTTTCCATTACACTCGAGTAGTAAATTTCCGATATCCATTACTGCAAAGGAACTTTCTACACTGTCTAGTAATTTCGCCTACTATAAAAGCTCTTTTCTTTTCTCAAATCAGGTTTTCATGATTCTTGCGCATTTTTTCTACGACATAGTTCAATAATACCTATTTTTAATTGTAATTCACTAAAATTATAAGACGTCTTATCAAAATCTTTTGTTACCGTCAGCATGAAGAAAAAGTACTGCACTTCTTAAGGCTCAATCGCCGAAGAGAATCCAGAACCTTAGAACAGAAGGAAGAAGATATTAATTTGACCTCCTTTAAAAGCTCTTTTCTTCCTTTATATTCGTCAGCCGCTCGTTGGCTCATCGAATCCGAGCAAATTTCCCCACGCTAACTGGGTATCGAATGGGTTATAACAATGGCAATTCCCGGGGAACAATATGAGCGCCGTTGGTGTTCGTCTTGCCCCACAGGTACGGTCAGAATCTCGCTCTTGTCTGTGTGAAGAGCGAGTCATGTACCCTCGGCGCCTGGGCCGACCGATAATGGCCCGATCAATCGGCACTCCAACGAGCCACGCCGTTCCACGACGCATCCGCGAATCGCGCCAACCCCGACCGCACCTGTAGAGAGCGACCCCAACATCGCTATATGAACACATGGCTCGTAATTATTGATTTAACTTCATGAAATCTTATCGGATGCCTAACGATCTTCGAAGGTTATCATTCACCAGCTATTGGTTTGATGTACCCGGCCAGTTCCAACAAAATGTATGCCTGATTGATATGCAGCGAAAGCTCGCAATGAATTTGCAACTAGCATCAGTTATCAAGGGCCTTTGAAACTTTACCCTCTTGACGAAATATCGTTAATCACTTCATACGGAGAGAGGAGTCTGCGAGCAGCTACGAGGCTTTCGGTTCTTAGTTACTATAACTATTGTGACCGGATGACACATGGGATTAACCGTAGTTTTTTTCAACCAGATTGAAGTGTTCACAATTTGTATGGTAATTATTTCGATTTCGCTTTTGAACCATGCTCATTATTCAGATATCTCCGGGCACGGGAGTATTATAAACGTATTGTCTCACATAATATCGGACGGGAAATCTCACGACGGTTGACAGTGCACAGAGAATCTTACGGAGACTCAGCTAGGTCTTCAGAGAGACTTGCACTGACTCCCACAGAGACTCTTACCGAGTCTCACGTGAAGACTTCTACCGAGATTTTCCGAGAGATTCTTACAGAGACTCTCACTGAAATTTTCACAAAGACTCTTTAAGGGACTGTGACAGAGACTCACGGAAAAGATCTCACAGAGACTCAAGAAAAGGCTCCGACAGGAACTTTCAGAAATTCTCGTGCCAGATCTGACCTCACCTGCATGGAGTGAGAATAACGTCGGTATATTAACACATGCCTGGTAATTATTAATTAAACTTTATGAAATCTTATCGGATGTTTGACGATCTGCGGAAGCTATTTCGCAGCTATTGGTTCGATATATCTTCCCAGTTCGATCGAAATGTGTCACTGACTGATATGCAATGAGGGGTCGCAATAATCTGCAACCAGCTTGAGTTATGAATGGCCTCTGAAGCTTCGCCCTCCCTACGGAATATCGCTATCCACGTTACCGGAGCATTAACAGGGACGGTTACAATTGTTAATTTGATGCAGAGCCTTTGCAACCATTTCTTCTGTCTCTTGCCTCGTAACACACGTGCTAAGAGTCTTGATTATTGAATACACAGAGAGTATACTCGTATGTAGGAAGTATAATACGAGAGCATAGCTGTATAGTTGTAACATCAGCCGGAACGACGTTCTTACGATGCGTTCTACTTAACATTGGTCGATTATTGAGAAATCGGATTCCATCATATTGAGACGCCCACGTAGTATTTTTTTATAGCTGAGTTTATAGCTGTGATTCATGATCGTGTGATTGCTCACTTAGTTCACAGAGAAAATTTATATCGGGAGGTGGATTTTCTTGATTAATTGACGACCATTTGTTCTCTGATAAATAATTTGTTATTCATTCATTACGAATTACATTAACTTCAATCAGATAATATAAGTTTAATCAATTAATTGAATACTTTTTGTCTAAGTACCTTCACAATATCGAAATAAATTTTCGAAGAAAATATAAACATAATTTTTTCAAAAGTACGATTGACACGCGATAAAACGTCGTGCCAATAACCAGTACGAAATCTAACGTTGGTTTCACAGTTTTTATTATCCAGTCGTTTATGATTATTATTATACTTTTTTCACAAACATGATATAATAAAAAGCGACTTGAACGCTCATAGATACTCTCAGAGAATCTCTAACCGAGACTAACTCAAAGACTTTTACAGAAACTCTCAGGACTCTCACAAAAACTGTTAGAGACTCTGCCAGGAATTTAAAGTCTCACACAGAACCCATATAGAAAATGCCAGCAGTAATCATAGGCTCAATGGTTGACCGAATATTGGCTACGACACGTTCAGCTGCCCGTACTGATTAAACCCCGAACCAGTGCTAACTCCCATCATCGATCTGTGTTTACTGGCCGAGTAAAAGCTCCCAGCATTGGCCCGAGTAATAGCTACAGACCGGTGGCTGCCACTACTGGTACAACTCCAAACCATTGTTGGCTCCCAGCATGGGCCAATATCCACTGGCCGCGTAAATGAGGTTGTCAGGAATATGCCAGCAGTGTGCCAATGTGAGGAGTTATCGCCTTAGTTCCAATACGTTCCTCAGGCATAGCAACTGGTCTTAGACTGGCCTGAGCCATTATTCTATTGCCGTTGATTAACATAACCTTAATATCGCCCACCGTCAGCATACAAGCAACGATCACCATGAAAACATATTTCCTTACCTACGATATAAACAAAGTTGGGCACTTCTGCACTTCTACATTGAAAACTCCCAAAGAAATTCTCACCATAATCACAAGGACAAAGAATCATAAACGTTCCCATTGCTTTTGATGCTTCTTACTAGCCACTGTCTCGTCTGAAATCGCTAAATTTGTCGTAAATAGGCGGTCGATAAATCCGCCATTCGATGTAAAGCTGGAATGTCAAAACGAGCTTTCGCGGCCAAGCTTTTTTCTGTTAACGACATTCTTCACAGTGTCACTACAATATAGACATTGCTTCACTCAGAATTATGTGCCAAAGCGCCCAAATATTTTTAGGATTGCCACACTAAGTAGAGGAATTATTCCTACATCCTTCTTACCGTATTAACCCGTCCTCGATAACTCAAATAATATCCGAATCATTCAGGCATCAAAGTTAATTTTCATGAAAATGTATTTCCGTACATAGTGGATGAGTTATCGAAGGGCATCTGGGAGCGCTCGTTCCGCTGGGTAATTTGCCAGGATAAGAAAACCCTTTTATCGGGGTCACAGTGTGTGCTGCCATATCAAAAGGACCAACGAATTGGTGGTCTCAGAGGAGGTGAGGTGACACAGCATGTACACGTGCGAAGCGGGTGCAAGGTGAAAGCCGCGACAACGGCGCCGTGGCGTCGAGCTTTACGCAGAGAGACCCACGTCGTCGTCGGGAGCCGCGTCGCCGGTCGTTGCTGACGTCACCCGGCAAAATGGCGCTGACGTGACGTCACGGCGAACCCTCCGGCGGAGCGCGGGGGTTGCGCGTGCGGCGAGGACGAGAGGGTATTGCGGTGCGAGGGGTCGTCGTTACGATGGGCTAGCCGGTGCAAATACGAGTGGCGAGCAGAGCACAGCTCTATAGCTCTAGTCGTGTCGAGGTCTAGTCCCACTGATTCTTCGTCAGATCGTTCAGCTGTTTCGTGTCTGACCACTCGACTTTCACCCATCCTGTCGCTTCTTGTACGATTTTGATGAAAGTACTTATGATGGTCCACCGAATGGGGAATCGCAACAACAACATAATGCTCACCTTCATAGCTTACTTCCTCTCTTCAACTTGTTCTAAACATTTACCTAATTAATCCGTTGACCGCTCGATTTTAATTCATCCGGTAGCTTTTTATACACACTCGACTAACGATTTGACAATTACAAAAAAATGTAAACTATTGCCTTCACAATTCACTCGTTCTCCCTTCAGAATGTTTGAAAAGTTCAGTTGTTTCGTCTCTGATCGCTTAAATTTCATTCGTTCAGTCCATTCTTATATTGGATAAAGATTACCATAATGGACCATCACTGCAGCAATTAGACAAAAAATTCTGAATTTTTCCTTCTATAGTTTACTTAGTTTTTTAAAGATATTTCGAAAGTCTTTGCATGACTCATTAATGTATAACGAATCATGTTGGCTAAACCATTACCATTTTGATTTGAACCAAACGAACCTTCATTGTTTTTATTCAAGAATGCACCTTAGGATGAGCAATTCAGTGGATTCACAACTTGATTTGTTCACTTTCTCTTTATATGCACTGTGATGATGTTGAACCTCCGAATGGACGATGACGAAAACAAATGTTTCTAAATGCTGGTATCCATAGTCTTAGAGCTTTGCAGAATCTTTTAAAAGAATTTGCACGTTTAGTTATCGTGAAGAAAGAGTTTATTTAATTTTTCCAGTTTTTATTAAGCCGAAAAAATTATCAATCTCAAAACGGTTACTGAATAAATGGCATTTCACTAAATACCAACTGTTATTAGCAACATATATATAATACGTTTAATATAAAACTAGGCAGATCATGAATTTTTTAAGATAAGATTCCATGTCATATACTTACTAACGTAGGCCTAGCAATCGAAAGCAGCTCTTCAGCGTATATTACCTAAATCATAACCGAAACTTTTGTATAAATAAGTTACATCTCCATTGAAAAAGACAATTGTATTAAAAACTCTCGCAGAAAATTCGAAATATATCTTCATATCCGACCCTCATACAGTTCGGTATGCGTTTCCACATTCTATTTCGAACAGAGCCCAGTTAAGTTAATTCCTTCTTCAAGGTACATTTTCTGAAAAGTAGCTCATCTCAAGCAGCGTTCAGTACGAAATTCAACTCGTACTTCTGGTACTCGAGAAATCCGTGGATTACTTTCGGAATTTTCTTGAACTGCTGATAGTCAGCGCAAGAGAATGTCTATTTTTAATCAGCAGTATTCTTTTTGGCCGAGGAATAAGAATAATGAAAGGGTTCTTCTGCATAAGCAGATCTCCGGTAATCTTCGATATTTTAATCAGCATCATCGTGAGAGATGCCAAGCGGTCGTCGCGGGCCCGGAATCTCGAAGGATAAACCCGTGGGTCGAGGAATAATCGACTCTTCATTGTTGGCTAATGAACCTGCTGGCCGGGTTCACTCGAGAGCCAACGTTTCAGAATCGATACCCCGCACAGCAGCAGGTCTCGTGCACATACCACTGGTGCGCTGATGCTATAGAGAATCAACGGGGTAATACAGAGTTCTCGCTGAAGAATCCTTCGGCCGCAGGATCTGTAGCACAACCACGCCCGTTCGCCTTGCTAGCCCGCCACCAGCCTCGGGCTCATTTCATTTAACTGGTTCGTTAAACCCGAGCGTCGCGCGATCGGAAGCCAAGCCACACGAACCACCACGTCGAGATAACTCGCAGATAAGCCAACGGAGTTACTGCAGAGTCACCTGCGTTGCGACGGACCGAGAAACTCGTTTGGTTCTTAGGGGAGCCGAACATGAATTTTTCTGGTCATGTTG
Source organism: Tromatobia lineatoria (assembly GCA_949699805.1). Lineage (NCBI taxonomy): Eukaryota > Metazoa > Arthropoda > Insecta > Hymenoptera > Ichneumonidae > Tromatobia > Tromatobia lineatoria. The sequence continues at coordinate 20,565,557 of OX453038.1, read as the reverse complement.
CCAGTAGTCAACGTGCTCTGTGGATATAGCTGATTTTTTTCATGGTTATTCCCGAAAAGCTTATTTGTCGCATTAGGGATTCAGTTCAACACATAAATGGGTAAGCATTTTCTGTTCAAATCCAAAGAGGTTCACTTGATTGCACTCATCCAGAGGTTTAGAAAAAAGGACAGAAACCGTTGATTTATTTGCAACTTGAAAGACAGTACCTGCCGTTTTAAGGCAACCGTATTCGTAATTCTTAAAACAAAAAGTTCGTACTTGAATTATTAAAAAATATAATCTCCAATCGAAAAGAGGATGATATTGATCCAGTGTGCAAGATAAGTGATTTGGATCGGTAGTATTCAATGTCAGGGTTCATCAATCGGTAATGAGCTGAATTATTGGAAAGTTTGGTTCACTGCGGCGTCAGAAGGAATCCTTTTGCTTTTTGGTGGACCGAACATGAATATTTCTGGATTTGTTGCCAGTAATCAACGTGCTTCGTAGATAGGATCGATTTTTTTTACCAGTATCTGCAAAGTTTATTTAGCAAATTATTCAAACAGATTCAGTTGAACAAACAAATAGGTATGCATTTTCTGTTCAAATCTATATCGGTTCACTTGATTGCTCACATTCAGAAGTTTGAAAAAAAAGGACATTGAATGAAGTTGATTCATTTATATAACTCAAATGGCAGAACCCTTTTTTAACACAATCGTGTTCGTAATCCTGTAGAAAAATCTTTGCCTGGCTCATTCAAAATAATAAGTTGCGCTCGGGCCAGGATGGCATTGATGCGGTGCATGGGTAGTTTTCGGAACCGGAAGGATACAACTTTTGTATTTATAAATCGAGACTCAGCCAAATCGGGAAAGCCTCACGTATTTTGACGTACCTCGTCGAATCTTTTACTCATCCGGATATGTAATTACCATTTTTCTGAGATCCTTCGCCAATAATCAACTCAAATGTATGTTGTAAAGAGCTTGAAAGTCTATTGGAGTATGGAGAATTATGCATTGAATGACCCAGTCGGGCTTCCAGAAGTGGCACTATACTATAATAGTCCCGGTTGCCAATACTTCTACCGTGTACCAAGACTCATGACCAATATTGGTACAGGGTTAGTACTGGCTGGGGATATCAACAATGGTCCAGTCCCGAGGGTATCACGGCATGTGTTTATAACACAATACTGATACAAAACAGCCTTACATCTACCTGCCGGTAGATCTCTATGCTTGGACCAATGTTACACTAGTGCCGGATTGTAATCGGGATAACCTCACCAGTGGGTCCATTCCGAGAATAATATCCTATTTTCTGATTGGCCCTTTAAGCTCTGTGAACCAATCAGGGAACAGAACATGCCACTATGTCGGTAAGAGTTCTCTGAGATCATAATTTGGCCTATTGACCATAATTAGACCTACTGAATGTGAAATACAAGAGGTGGTTGCAATGGAAGGCAATGCATAAACTTCTCAACGTTGTTATTGATACTTAACTAACACTAAATATTGTATTAACGGCAGACGTTTGGAACCTAAGACTTCGTCTATTTTGCATTAATATGGGAACCGAAAGTGGGTCAGAAGCTATCGCTGCATGTGCTAATAACCCAATACTGGCACAAAACGGGCTTACATCTATATGCCGGTAGAACTCCATGCTTGTACCAACATTACACTAGTACCGAATTATAACCGGTGAAACCTCATCTGTGGGTCTATTCTGAGCCGAATATTCTGTTTTCTGATCGGTCGTCTAAGCTTTGTGAACCAATCAGACAGCAAAACATATGTCACTATGCCACTATGAGCTCTGAGGTCGTAATTCGGAATAGACTTATAGAACCTAAAACACAAGAGACAATTGTAATGGAAGGCAATTGATGGACTTCTCGAGGCTGTTATTCATACTTAACTAACACTAGATATTGTATTACCCTAGCGACGTTGGAAATCTGTGATTCCTCGTCTATTTCGGATTGAGATGGGAACCGAAAGTGAATTAGAGGTCATCGCGGCATGTGCTACCCAATAATGGCACCAAACGGGCTTACATCTATATGCCGGTAGAACTCCATGCTTGTACCAACATTACACTAGTACCGAATTATAACCGGTGAAACCTCATCTGTGGGTCTATTCTGAGCCGAATATTCTGTTTTCTGATCGGACGTCTAAGCTTTGTGAACCAATCAGACAGCAAAACATATGTCACTATGCCACTATGAGCTCTGAGGTCGTAATTCGGAATAGACTTATAGAACCTAAAACACAAGAGGCGATTGTAATGGAAGGCAATTGATGGACTTCTCGAGGCTGTTATTCATACTTAACTAACACTAGATATTGTATTACCCTAGCGACCTTGGAAATCTGTGATTCCTCGTCTATTTCGGATTGAGATGGAAACCGAAAGTAGATTAGAGGTCATCGCGGCATGTGCTACCCAATATTGGCACAAAACGGGCTTATATATATTTGCCGGTAGAACTCCATGCTTGTATTAACATTACGCTAGTGCCGAATTATGACCGGTGAAACCTCATCTGTGGGTCTATTCTGAGCTGAATATTCTGTTTTCTGATCGGTCGTCTAAGCTTTGTGAACCAATCGGACAGCAAAACATATGTCACTATGCCACTATGAGCTCTGAGGTCGTAATTCGGAATAGACTTATAGGACGTAAAACACAAGAGGCGATTGTAATAGAAGGGAATTGATGAACTTCTCAACGCTGTTATTCATACTTAACTAACACTAGATATTGTATTACCCTAGCGACGTTGTAAATCTGAGATTCCTCGTCTATTTAAATTGAAATAGGAACCAAAAGTGGATTAGAGGTCATCGCAGCATGTGCTACCCAATATTGGTACAGAACGGACTTACATATACAGGGAGGACACGGTGAAACTAGACAGTCCAATGCGGCTCCGTGAGAATTTAGGAAGCCTGATTGGCTACTGCCTACGGCCGCCAGTGCGTCTCATCCGAGGGGCGACTGTGTCCCCACGCGCCATCGGAATGGGCCAGTAAGGGTAATGGTAGGGGCAAGGGACGTTACCTGAGCTGGTAGGGCAGACGCCAGAAACCAAGGTTTATTTACTACTCGGTCTGCACGCATAGAGTGGGAACCGTCGGTTTGACGCGCAAGCGCATTTGCGCTGTCTAGTTTCACCGTGTCCTCCCTGTATATGCCGGTAGAACTCCATGCTTGTACCAACATTACACTAGTGCCGGATTATCATAGATGTGAGATGCACTACGAGATTTTTTTAACAAAATCTGCAATAAGTTTTTTCTACTTGAAGTCTGTGGTAAGTATATTTTTTCGACGGTAACCGATGTCTTATAAAAAGTGGAAAATGCGACTTCGCTGTTCAAGGTCAAATCTTGCACCCTCTATCGAAAATCGATTACCGTCGCAAAAATATACTTATCGTAGACTTCAAGCAGACTAAACTTTTTGTAGATTCTGCAACGAAGTCTCGGAGTGTATCTCACATCGATAATAATCCACATAGATAGAATCAGCGTCGACGGAATTTTGTAGGTCTACTACCGCTACATGACAGACCAGCTTTTTTTTACAGAGGTATGCCACTACAAGGTTATAATTCGAAATAGACCCACTGGACGTAAAATACAAGGAGCGATTGTAATGGAAGGGAATTAATGAACTTTAACACGCTGTGATTCATATTTGATTAATATTAGATATTGTATTATACCAGCGGCGTTCAAAACCTATGACTCTACATCTATTTTGTATTGATATAAATACCGAAAATGTGTGAGGGGTTAGAAGGTTAGAGATTTCAACGTCATGGCATATCCGACATCGCTGTAAGGTAGAAGTACGGGTCGTACGCACTCAGATCCACGTCATTCATGGCCACCATTACACCATCAGTACTTTTTATTTTCTGTACTTCAATACATCGAAGATTTGTCGTCTTATTACAAAGTGTTTTTCGCAACGTACCGAGAACATTGCTTTTTCCTCTAGAAAACCGGAAACATATTTTCCAGAATTTGTGGTCAGTACACTCCAAAAACCACACGTGTTATAAGTACTGTATTCCTTAGCTCTTACATTGTGACGCCTTTTTACACACTGACAAGCATGTTCTGTTCACGTATCGTTACCATGTATGAAATTGAACACAATGAAATTTTACTCAATTGAAATTGTGTAAAAAATCGTCACAATGTAAGAGATAGGAAACATCACATTTGGCATCACGCTTGATTTTGAGAGTGTAACCATCAGTATCAATCTAATTCGATATGGCAAGACTAAATGTTTATTAACGCATAAACAGTTACTATTATCATTAAAAAATGCGGCGCAATTCTGAGTCCAAACAACAACAACAACAACAAAAATGCAAATCCTGTCTGCCAGTACTAGAGAAAGTTACTTGAATAAAAATGGTCTGGATGGTTTGTGGTTCAATAAATTCGTGAGAAATTCACGACAAAAAACATGCAAGTGGAATTTATCACCAGATATCACTGCTTTTGGGGTAAAATCAATCAAACCAAGATCTTTTTACTAAACTGAAGCTGTTGTTGATTGTTAAAACATTAACTGCCGCTGATACTGTATTTGGATTTTCATTCAGTGGCCGCGTTGGGAAGAAGTGCATTATCAAACAAATGTTAAATCACATTAGAGTGTGAATCGATTGGCTTGCGTGCTAAACTGTAGAGCAGCCTTGGTTTTGCGAACCAAGTGGTGTGCTTTACGCAAAAACTCTCACTGAACGATAAAAAAGCGAATGGTATTAATTAATTTCGTGTGCCTGTTGCAAAACAGAGTGGAGAATCGTAGGGAATGTACATATAGTTAGTAGGTACCTGGAGCGACACGAACATTTGGCAACGGCCACCGCACTCGACGTTATATCCATCCTCTGCTGGTGAATCAACAAAAAGCGCCTTTGGCTCCGTACGCCGTTACATAAATCGCAATAAACCATATCCTCCAAGCGTGTATATGTGTGTCGAGAGGAAGAAGTTTGGCTTTTTGTTGACGATTGCAACCTCGGGAAAGCTACTCGGTGCAGCATATATTCTATATAGATTGAGTTACCGTTGATTCGACAATAACCAAGGAAACAGAGGATCCTGCTACGATATGTGATGCGAACATCGTGAGAAACGAAAGATTGCACCTACACTAGTAAGGGGACCAAGTCAGCTAAAAAATGTCAATATAAAACATTAATTTAAAAATTACTGGACCGTTCACGAACAATATTAATTTCCAACACTTACGGTATACATCAAGCACTATGAATGTGCAGTTTTGTGCAGTGATATGGTGCACCATAAGATCATGAAAAAAAAGTTTTGAAACTTCAGATCAAACTGAATTTTGTTGCTAATAGAAAGCATTCGGGATTGAATATAGGATTTTCATTTCTGATGTTGTAAAATAAATATCTCCGGCATCGTGCGACTCAGACCCGAGTTACGATTTGCCAAACTTCCATCAAAACATTAAAAGGCGGTCATTGTCGAAGCATCATAACATCTATTCAATATATATACATACTCTGCCAAAAGCCAAATAAGAATAAAGTTTACATCTGACGTTAAACTAAACGAATCGTGAATCAATGTTGCCAGAGCCACGGTGGCGTAATCGGTAACGCATTAGGCTGGATACCTAGAGTTCCCGGTTCGATCCCGGGCTGTGGCAATATTTTTTCACGATTAAAAATTAATTGTTAAAATATCGTCCGTTCAGTTTGCTACATCGATTTACGAATTGATAAAGCAATTTGAAGGGACAAAAATAAATAGATTCCAAATGTTTGATCTTCCTATACAGGAAGATCGATAACAACGAAATCTCCGGCATCGTGCGACTCAGACCCGAGTTACGATTTGCCAAACTTCCATCAAAACATTAAAAGGCGGTCATTGTCGAAGCATCATAACATCTATTCAATATATATACATACTCTGCCAAAAGCCAAATAAGAATAAAGTTGTAAAATAAAGTTATCAATTTTGATATGTAAAAAAAAATTTCAGCTTCCAAAAACTTACCACATATGTTTTCAGTTTTCAAGAATGTACCACATATGTTAATCACACACCTGTGATTAATTCAATTTCCACCGCAGCCCAAAATCCTATATTCAATCCAGAATGCCTTAATTCTCTCAGGAACAAAATTATCCATCATAAATCATTTTCTGCCATTCGGTTTGATCTGAAGTTTACGACAACCAAAGAGAAATGTAGGTGTTGGGGGATAGACTTCAAAGATTGCTACAGAATAAAATTCCTTATTAATATAGCTTCCATTTCAAGCAACGCGATATACATATAAAACATTTAACAAAAATATACAAAACTATCTGTCGACCAATATTAGAATACGGACATCCTATTTTCATCAATTGCAAAGAAACAGCTATTAAAAAATTAAAAACAGCGGAAACATGTGCGATTCGCCGTCTAACACGCATCCGCCACCCAAATAACCCCCTACATAACCCACGAAATACTCTTCTTTATGAATCCACGAAAATCACACCCATAACATCGAGAATCAGAGAGCTCTCCAAAAGATTCGCTGCAACCCAACTGGATAATCTTGAGCCTCTCAGTATACAACCCACACCGAACATAAACCCTACACTCAAACACCCTACACATACAACCTACCAGCAACTAGGAAGAATAAACGAATAAAACCAAAGTTTTTTTATTTGAAGCAAGGCTGAAGGACTCCGGTCGATGGCCTATTGGCAATGCGTGTATGGCCAAAACCTATTATTTAAAAATATATATATTTAAAAATGTATATATTTAAAAATGTAGATATATTATTTAAAAAAATAAAAGACAAAAAAAATGTACAAGAAAAAAAAAATCTGTAAACGTATTGTCAATAAAACTCTTTTACTACTAGCTTCCATGCCACATCTTTCCTAACATTTTTTCTTACTTTGAATGTCTGTCAAGAAAAGTTATTTAAACTATTTGAAATTTTTTTCATTTTTTGTTTTTCCGATATACTCAATTTGCATTATTGTTAATTAATTTCTTGTTTAAACAATTTCGAATGAAATGACGCTTCAACGGAATATACGTGGGAGTTCTTCCGACGTTTCGCTGAGAAGTTGTCCATAATACCGGTCATCCCTCAGTACTTTATTTCATTTCTAAAAACTTTTTCCGCACAATAATTAAAAGAGCGTTAAAAAAAAGCGAACGTTGTTCTTCACATGCGTTGTCATACTTATAATGCATTCTGTACACAAAAATTGGCAAATTATTTTGTCACGCTTAGTAGACCAGTATTCATAACATAAAATAATCACCGTTGCGTCTCTAGCATACACACATTAATTTCGATGCATGCGCCATCGGCGAAAATCGGAAGTGCATGCATTTGTTATTTGTAACACGGTGGCGCAAGTCACACGATTATTACGATTTCATACACGTAGCTAGAACGTGAAATATCACAAGAACACGCTATTTCACGTTTTCGAAATCAGGAAAATGTAGTTTTAGTTTGTTTTGGAAATACGGTCTAAAATTTGGTAAGTATGTAATCAACATAACATAGAATCTAATTAAAAAATTTAAAAAAAAGCTTTATTTTTTAGATTACTTGGTCCCTTTAAGAACCCACGGCTTAAGACTCGTAATATGTAAATATGTCTTTCTTCATTCGAAATTCATTAAATTAGCGGTTACATTGAATCCAATTACAATTGCATCCAGAATTGCTACACTCATTCCGGAGTGTATTCTTTCAAAGATGGAATACGACATCAAACACTAAAATTTGTTCACCGGTTTGGTCTGAAAGCTGCGACAAGTTTTTTAAAAAATCTTTTTTCGTCACACCATTTTGGTGCACGGTACGTCTCTAAAAAATTGTACAATAATAATACTTGATATATAGTTAATGAGCATTAAGTGTAAGAATTTTCAAAAGAAGGATATCGTATACAGAATTTTGTTTCCTGTGACATTTTTTGAGTTATTTGTACGTCGTAAGAATTAGTTAACTGTGAATCTGGACGGTTGCCGACTTGCGTCGAACATCTTGCTTTCATTTCCCTGTTTAAGTACGGACTTGGTGGGTTATTTGCAAAGCAATTGAAAACGAAATCCGGTTACGTGTATGTAGGTGTTCCCAAATGTATTCCTGTACATGTTATCATTGCCGACGTGACAATGAAGAAACTGAAATTTTGAGGTCAAGTGTATTGGAAAGAAAATAATTTCACAAAATGAGCGTCCTGATATGTGTATTGTACGAAAGTAGTACGTGGTATCAATGAAAGCTGATTCTAAGATAATTGTCATCGGTAATTTCATTCAAATAAGGTTTTCAAACAAAAGGTGCAAATACTAAGCACGTAGAAACACAACAATCAACACCAGTTTTAGGGTTACGAAACTAACACCTTGAAGGTGTTTGTAGCCGTATTATATCAGTGTAATTATCATTGATCAATATTTATTTCACAACCAATATTATCACTGCAATTGTTGAGGATTTATGTAGACACCGTATTGGCCTAATTTTTAACAGTGTATATGTATAAAAACAAATATGAAACTGACCTGACTCATTGACTGACTTGACCTTCAAACAGCCCAAAATGGTGAATCTACCAAGAAGAAATTCGAGGCGTATGTTTCTTTAGCGATGTAAGCACTCAATACAAAATTCTTTTTCGAAATGCGAGCCCTTAATGGGTGAATTAGGGTAAGATGTATTTATACAGGTTCGTCAATATATCTCTTAAGACTGATGAGACATCGACGTGGATAAAATATTGAAAGATCTGATTAAGGGTTGCGCTACAATTAAACTTCGAGGCGGTAAAAGAGAGTAAAATGTGTTATCGCAGATTCCTTTATATATCTTACGTCTGAGAAGAGATCAACCGGGTTTTTACTTACGAGTGGTAAAACTATAGCTTGAGAGTAGGATTCTCCTCCAGTCAAACCCGAAGGAGGTAATTAGCGGTAAATCGCATTTTAGCAGTGTCCTTTATTTCTCTCAAGTCCGATGAAATGTCGAATGCTGAAAACCATGATTCTGATCTTTGTTCTAATAAACCCTCTAGAGAGTGAAAGAACTAAAATGTGATTTCAAGAATTCCACCATTGTGGCTTACCAGGTTCTAGAGTTAAAAAACAAGCAGTAAGTACATCTGCGTGTACTCACGATAATATAAAAAACATTTTCAGCAGGTCAGTATTAATATAACAACGTTTATTGGAGACACTTTTTTCAAATTCACTTTTTCCCCGAATACCTATAACGCTTTTTAAGGACATTTCGACCAAATTCAATTTTTCAATTGTCCAAATTCATTTCAATCCCAGAATAGCCGTAACGCTTGTTTAGAATATTTTTACCAGATTCACTTTTTTCCAAATGACGATAAAAAATTTTAAAGCCATTTTGACAAATTTTACTTTTTTTTTCCGGAATAGCTGTAACGCCTTTCGAGAACATTCTGTTTCAATTCACTTTTTCCCGATTAGCCGTAACGCTTTTCAGGACATTTTTTTGGAACCCTTGCTAAAGATGTTTTTACATTAAAAAAAGATCATAGACTACTTATTTTGGAAAATTCAACGGTCTTACATCCTTAAGGGGATGCAGGATTAGATTTTCTTACCGACTGTGGTCGATAAAAAAGTACGGTTTCGTAGTTTACAAACTACGCTATTACACTGAGAGAAAAGCATATCGTTTATTTAACGATTTCACATGGTAGAACGAATATAGGAAGGCTTGCAATGTTTTATGGTTGAAGCGATGATAATATGGTTCAATAATCGATACTTGTAAGGTTATTGGAAACAAACGTTGAAATCATATGTGTAACAAAACGGCATATTTGAAACTATTAGAATAGTTTTTGAAATTATTATCATTTTAATAATTGCTACTATAATTATATTTGCTATAACCATAAAATATAGACTTTTTTCATGGGAATTATATCAGTGGATGATCCAACTATTTTCTAATGTTTGCTATAACCATAAAATATCGACGTTTCTCCTGGGAATTATAGTTTATAGTTAGATTATCGTCAGTCCAACTATATTATTTTTGAAATTACGAGATTTTTCTCTCAGTGTATTGTCTCAAATTGCACATGGTTATAATATCAGGATAGGCACATTTGCATCCTCTCGAATTTTAGGTGAAAAAGCTTGGAAAATGAAGAAAATCGTAACATTGTAAACCTACCAAAAAGCAATATGGCCGCTCGAACCGTCAACACTGACTTTTTCGTACTATATAAACATTTATAGAAATCAAATTCGTTGAACTCGATTGTACGGCCATTCTTTGGCGTTTTCTGCATAATCTACGAACCTCGAAACATCAATTACAAAATAGCCATCCACACAAAACTATAACTACGTTTACGCGGTTCAATCGGACAAAAAACCCTTCCAAGCGGACATCAGACTGCGTAAACGTAGTTACAAGTTTGTGTGGATTCCTTTCGTGAAATTATTGTTTCGACGCTCTCGAATATTATGCAAAAAACGCTAAAGAATGGACGTACATTCGACTTTAACGTATACAAGTTCTAGAATCTTATATATCTTACCAAACAGGTGATGCTGTCAAATCCTGGTGGCCATTTTGATTTCAGATTACAAAATATACGTTTTTCCCATTTATTGTCGATTATCATCCAATATTCGAATATACGTCCATTCGTATACACTGGTATTACCATCGTGTACAATTTGGTGCATTTGTGTAGCGTATTGACTGAGAATAATGGTAACTACGAAACGTGCGTTTTTACCGACGAAAGTCGGTAATAAAATCTACTCCTGCATCCCCTTAAATGTTCTTTTGCAAGCAACCTTGCGAAACGTGATTTTCCTCAGCTATTATTTTATGTAGATTAAGTAACCATTGACTGAACCATAACCAAGGAAACAGAGAGATCTGCAACGGTATGTGACACAAACGTCGCGAGAGACGAGAGATTGTAGTACGTATATGCGGCGTGAGCTGCAATTCGCCACGAAACGTATACGCGTCCCGCATCTCGTTGGACCTTGACCGATGTGGGGCTCGCGTACGCGTCCGCGCCCCGCGACGATGAATTAATTACAGCAGGACGACGGCGGTGGCAACGGGCCGGCTATTAATTACGCAAACGCGTATTCGAATACTCGTCGTCGTCGTCGACAAGCAGCTCGTATATGCTCGGCCCTGTATGCGGTGTGCGGTATCGTTTCCACGAGAGTACCGAGAGGCCTTCCCACAATCCCCGGACGTCCAGCTGACCAGCAGTTTACTCGGAGCTGACCAGCAATTCGTCTCTGACGACTGCTACGCTACTCGGATGGGTGACCGCCCGAGACTAACACCCATCTTCCTGTACCTTTGCTATAACGTACTGCCTTTTAAACCGAATATACGTTACGATTATTTCAGGCATAATGTATGTGCCTTAACTCGACCCGAGTTAAAATGTAAACGCTCCTTGAGGCAAAAATAGGGCATTCTAACTTGACCAACGGACGACCCTTTATTTCCCAAATATGCTTTGCCATTTTTTACGTCATTCTTCCTCGAGATAAATGCATGTAGTTTTTTTTGAGATTTTTTTTACCATCCATTTGTATTTATAAATATTTTAAGCAAAACGAAAAATGCCTTTTTCGAAACTGAAATTGGTTTGAAACATACTGCGATGGACAACAAAATTTTTAGTCTACAAGCTAAAGTGGAGAAATCGATTTTTTATTTTTTTATTTCTTTTGTATTTTACGATGTTTGTTTTCTTGTACATCCAGCGACACGATATCTTTGAAAATGTTCAGTCTATGCCAACTCGCTAATAGCTGAACTTAACTTAACCGAATATGGTTCGGGATTTTATATGACATTTTTGTGCATAACAAAATGCGTGTGACTTTTTTTCAGATTTTTTTCTTTGTTAGTTTTTCAACGATAAATATTAAAAGGTAAACGAGTATTTATGAAAAAATAATCATACAATACGATTAGGATATTATATCATAGATAATCAGACAATATTTTTTCTAAGATTTTTTCACTTTGGCTTATAGACCAGCAATTTTGTTGTTCATCGCAGTATTGAAAAGAAACAATTAAATTTTTTGAAAAATTGCGTTTTTCGCTTAGCGCTGAATACTTATAATTGGAAAACGGATTAAAAGAAATCTAAAAATCATTCTTCATGTACTTTTGATGTTGAAGGATAATATAAAAAATCGCGAACCATATTTGAGAAGATGCGCTTCGGCCGTTAGTCAAGTTGGTATGGAATGCCTCAAATGTGGCAAAAAATTACGTTTCTTCCCTACGTTAGCAAAACGTGAGACGACGAATTCAAATTTCATACATGAAATCGGTACTATCTAGCAACAATAGGTACACAGTTTCGTCATAATGTGCATGTGGTTTAAATTTTTCAGAAATCTAACTTTGATTAAAAGCAAAACTGCAAGTTGAACTTTTTAAAAATTGCTTCCTCATTATTTTTGGTTTTTTTCACAAAGCTTTTTCTGTGAGGAAGCTAAAATCGATTAACATACTTCCTCATAGAGGTAACTTTGTACACTATTAGAAAAGATTGGAAGTTTTTATTCATATAGGATACTCGTCATCAAAATTTAATAAACAATTGTGGTATAGAATTCCGGTACTTTTCCAGTCAAATTAAAGCAAATTACTAAAATTTTACTACTTTTATTGTAAAATTAACGTAAATTATTGAATATGCTGAACCGTACAATTATTTTACATCACACTTGGATACTAAATTTCATTTACTAGTTTATGAATAAAAACTTCCGGTCAAAGTACACTAAATTTCAAATCGATTTTTTTTACCGTTTAAGAAAAACCAAAAATAATGAGGAAGCAATTTGCAAAGTGCAACTTGGCAGCTTTATTTGTCGCTGGTATAACATTTCATAATAATTCCACATGATTCTGGCTTGTGAAGATTGTTATTGCAATTGTCATGTTTGAACTCCTTATAAAGCTTGCTAAGCGAGAAGAGAAAAATTCATAAGTCGAAAAGACTCTTGTAGAAATCACCAAAAGTGACATAGCTTACCTATTTTGAGAAAACGGATGGTATTTGAAATTTAAACTCGAGGGAAAAGCTGATCAGGATTTACAGAATTATCTAGTCAATCATTAGCCGTATCTGGTAGCTGCATTTCCAATTAGAATCAAGAGTAATTGAAATTTTCGGCACGTCATTAATTACGCAAACGCGTATTTGAATACTCGACGGCGTCAACAAGGATATTGTGTGTGTTCAGTTCTATATGCACAGTGCAGTATCGTTTAACTACAGTACCGTGGTCTTCTCGAGAACATCTAGATGTCGAGCTAACCAACGGTTTACACTGGACTGATCGGCAATTTCCTTCTGATGACTTTTGTCACCATTAACATTTTTATGAAACTTACGACATACTTTTACTATGCATCGGTGTATAAGATTTACATTCCGAGTATAGTAACTAACTTTTGTTGAACAATTGTTCAGCAAGTAAACAGTAAACTTAAATTTTTTTTAAATGAAAATTATATGTTAATTTTTTTGAATGCGCATGAATTTTTTCCGATTTTTTCTTCATTTTAATTTTGATTCTTTTTATTATTTTGAAACATTCGCAGAATATTACAAATTTTGGATATACGTTTTGCAAGAAATATTGAGTGTAGTAGATGGTTTTATGCCGATATACGGATACGACGTACGGATATACGTTTTGCAAGAAATATTGAGTGTAGTAGATGGTTTTATGCCGAACACATATCCAAAATTCGTTATTTCGCGCACATTTTTGAAAATAAAAAAATAAAAAAAATAAAAAAAATCTGAAAAAATAAAATTAATTAACATATCATTTTCATAAAAAAAAAATTAGGTTGACTGATTGTGTAGAACAATTGTTTTTTTTTTCAGAACTTCGTTAATAACATTTTGGAATTATTACTATGCAAAATTTATCTTTTCAGCACGTTTAATATTAATTATTTTATTCGATTTTTATCCCATCGGGAAGTAATCAAAAGTTTCTCTGAATCTCAAGATTGGCGGGACTGTACCTATCATACATCGTTGAACAGTACACAATTTGTTCTTTATAAATTTCGTCGAGTATGGCTGCTTGATTTATTAAGGTAGTTCTAGCGCTAAGTGGTGCTCAATGCCCTGAAAAGTGAGTAATTCGGAGAGAATTTCAAAGACTTCTCAATGGAATAAAAATCCAAAAAATATCAAGCATATAAAAGGTGTTGAAAAGATTCATTTTGCATAATAGTAGTTCCAAAATGTTATTAACAAATAGATGAAAAAAAATTCGTTTAACGAATTATCCGTCAACCTAACTTTTTTTCGAATAAAAATGATATTTTTATTTTTCTCAATACGGATGAATTTATTTAGAATTTTTTCCACCCAACAAAGTTATATTTCTTTGGAGATTGTTTTTCTTAAAAAATGTGTGTTAAGTCACACATTTTTTACGTGATTTTTCCAAAACCAACAATTACGCCCAAGAAGTTTCCAAACGATCGATCGAATAGATTCACGGATACAACTCAAAGATCGACAAAAAAATGCAATTTTCAAAAAGTGCATCAAATTCTTGAAAAAAAAACTATACTTCTTCAGAAAAATTAACATATGAATTTCCTTCGAAAAAAAAGTTATGTTGACGGCTAATCAACACCTGATCTAATGAAGCTTATCTGTTGAACAATTGTTTTTTTTACCACTTGATAATCAAATTTTAGAATTATTATTAGTTACAAAATTAAACTTTTCAGCACTTTTTATACACTCGATTTTTTTCAGATTTTTATTCCACGGAGAAGTGTTCGAAATTCTCTCTGAGTTACTCACTTTTGAGGCCGTTAAGCACCACTCAGCACTAGAACTACCTTAATTCAATTAATTAAGCAATCACAGTCTATATATGTATAAATTAACATTTTTCGAAATTCGAATAGATTCAAAATGATTTCTGTACCGTTTCTACAACCAGTACGGTATCGAAAAACATTTTTTGTTAACTAACTCTGCCTGCTTGCAATTTCTTAGTAATATGTTATTTTATAGGTTACGTTTTGCTTTGTGTGTCTTGAAACCAATCTCTTCGGAATAAAAAAAAAATACGTTCTAGTCGTTTTAAGAAATGTTTCTTTAATTGAAGGTAACTACTTTTCACTGAGTTTGAGATTATTTGAACAAAATATAGTAGTCAGAATCAAGTATATTATTTCATGGGTGAATATTTCCGGAATCAAGGAAATTTTTTTTCTCCGTGTAATACTTTATTGACTAATTAATGAAATGTAATAATTGTAAATGTAATGTTGTAATTGGGACGTTCTTTTTTTTATCGTGACAAAAATCAACGAACTACCCGTAATCCCCGAAGTACCCGAAGTACCCGAAGTACCCGAAGTACCCGAAGTACCCAAAGTACTCGAAGTACCCAAAGTACTCGAAGTACCTGAAGTACCCGAAAAATCCAAACTACCCGGATAACCGAACTGCCCGGTCATCCGAGATATCCGGATTTGAACTTTGCATCAATCACGTACGAATAGTCCGAGTATCCGGATTTGTGAATTACCCGTATGAAAATGGGGGCCCTACTTGTAAACGTCTGTCACTCAATTTTGATGGTGAACCTGACATCCACCGTGATATGGTTCAGGAATATCAGCATAAGCTAAATGAGCCGAGTGAATTGGATGCACATAAAGGTAGATTCATCACAAATTTAATGAAGTGGAATTTATGTCAGAGTCAATTATATTTCTCGCAGCGTTTTTGGAAGTGGACTCATATTGCCGCGTGGAAAATTAATGTTGGTCTTTTCGCATCGTTATCCTGCCAACCTAATCAATCAAGGTAATAAAATTATATCTGAAGACGTGACTGTTACCACGAATTAAATGTGCCCAGATGTGCGCGACCGTTCGACGAGAAACCATTATTTTTTCTGGGTCAAAGTGTATTCAAATGTCAGGTTTATAATTTCTCATGATAAATTCAAACCATTACGATGGTCCGAAACAGATAAATTAAACATTTTATTGAACTTTACGTTAATACGTTATGGGTAAACCGTAAGAATCAAAGCATATGAAAAATCTACAAGATGGCAACGTTAGGAAATTAATGATGTATTTTTCACCGAAACTACCGCAAACTTTGCAAAACCAGTATGAGCTCTTATTCGAAATTGCCATGTGTTATTTATTCACGAATTAACTGATAGTATATAAGGAAAATGTGTGCCAGATTTCATAAAAATTAGTCAAATTGTATTTTAAAAGTAGTGCCAACAGTTTAGAAATATCCAGTTTTGAGGAAAACCAATGTATAGTTCCTCAAGCTCAGAACAATCTGACGTTCATCCACACTTACATCCGAAATACTTGGAATTTCCCAGTATTTTAAGAACTTGATATCATTTTAACATATAGCTATAATTTGTATAAATAAGGTATTTATTTCGATTTTTCAAAGCTCGTAAATGCTGTTCCCTCTTAAGACGATTTTCAAAATTGACCAACAACTTATTGTTCGCATCAAATAGTGGTTCTTATAACTAAAATCAAGAGAAATGTAAATTTCCATTAAGCTTTGATTTCTCATTTGATAATTCACAAAACTTTGGTTTCTTGCAGAAATTTTAGAGTTCATGTCTTACCGATGTCTAATATCATCCAAAGCCGAGAGATCGATATTTTAATTTAGTGACAGATATGATTTTGGTATGTTGACTAGATGAGTTAACATTTGACCCATCGCTTACCTTTCGTGTCATATTTAACACTTGAATGAGACAAAATATCCAACCATAAATTAAATCGCTGATTTCAAGGTTAATATTTTTTAACATTTCCATTGAAGACCTGCACGGCCAAAAATAAGGATGCAAAGTAAGACTTTGCACGTGACTTCCTCATTAATTTTCATCTTTCGCAAAGCCGCCTCTATGAGGAAGTTTATTTATTTTATTTTTGGCTTCATCATAAAGGAGGCATTCCGAGAGATAAAAATTAATGACGAAGCAATGTGCAAAGTACTACTTTACATCCCTATTTCAAATATGGAAATCGAGAACCAAAATTAGTCGAAAAATTCAAAATTACATAAAATGTGAACCGCTTTACCGATCATCATTAAATTTGGTACATAACGGAGCTGAATGTTATTTTTCCCGTGTAGAAAATTTCAAGTCGTTCCGTTGTAATTTTACTTAAATTATAGCAGAACGAATATTTTTCGGAAACTTCCAACTTCCATAAAATTGAACTCCTTTACCGATTTGGCTCAAATTTAATATCGAAGGTCGTATCACGTTACGCAATTTTAATACGTATTAATCTCGTGTTAGAGCGTTTACGTACTTCTTTCAAAGTCCAAAAATTTCTTCAAAAATGACATGCATTAAACGATCTTTCTAGAATTAATACTAATTGAATATTTGCCAATACTATACATGTTACTTCAATTTGAGCCGATTCGGTAGAAGAGCTTTACAAGTTACCGTCATTTGCGTGTTTGCCGATCACACACACACACGCACACACACACACACACACACACACACACACACACACACACACACACACACACACACACACACACACACACACACACACACACACACACACACACACACACACACACACACACACACACACACACACACACACACACACACACACACACACACACACACACATCCCTACAATTTTTCTAAACCACTTTTTTCGACGATACACACTATCTGAAGGTTCTAACATAAAAATCTCGAATAAAAATGTTTCCATGAAAACAAAGCTTCCTCCATGAAGTTTAAAAAATAGCAGATGGTGGCGTTATCGATAGAAAAAATACTGCATTGCAGTGGAAACTTGAGTAAAAATTCTCGTTTATCAGGTGCAAACTTTCATAATTTCCTTCGAATAGCTACACTAGAAATATGATTCTTTCCATATCCTATTCGCCGCTATTTAGATTCGATTCTTAAGTGGCATTGCAGCAAAGTATATACCTTATTTATTGAGTGACTGAGAAGCAATTATAAATTCTTTCGATAAGTTGAAATACTGTCTCGCATGAACCAATTAGTGGAGCTATGTCTCCAACATCTTCTCCAGAGCTTGCTTTCTTTTTCACCTTATTCTCATAAAATTAATAATGATATACTCCACTTTATAAAACGAATTTAATAATTATTATCATTTCTTCGTGAATATTACAGTAGATCTCACCAAGATCGGTTTTCTCAACCACTTCATAATGGAGAAAACAAGGAATTACTTCTGTGCCAGTCCGCAATATCGATAACAGACCTCAACTACCATGTCTGACCGAAGTCTGGTAGCATTGGCTATATCTACCGTCTGCTTCTATGAAATTCAATGACAAGACGCGTAACGAGAGGAGTACTCCGTGGGTTTGACTCGTCCTTACTTTGAGAGCCTTCAAAGTTCCCCACAAATTGAACATTATTATAGCATAGTCCTTTGCGTCGTTGCCTTATTTACTGCGATGTAGAGAACGAAAATTTGCTACAGAGCGAGCGAATTACAATCTTTCAGCACGATGTAAAGTGGCACTTTCATTCACGAACCAATGGCACTAACGGTAATGAATATCACGAGATTAAATCTTGTTTGTGCTGTGTCTTGTGCTTTCACGCACATATTTCCTTTCAGATTTGTCGAGGGCTGCATCGTTCGCAAACAAAGCAGAGACGAAGGTTGAATGTTTATAAAATCTGCACTATCGTCGGGTCTTTGTTGCTGATTAGCTACTAGCATATAATTTCAGCTCTGCCGATATGACGAAATTTTTTATGTATCCGGTGATAAGGTTGATGAATATTGGCTCAATCGAATATCATTCATCATTTTAGCTGATGGTTATATAATCATTCAATTACTCCATACAACCATTGAAATGTTCATCACATATTCTTGGCATAGTGAAGAATGATTTTAATTCTTTAGAAATAGGAGCAAATCATTGTTGCGGTTCAATATAACGCAGATAATTAAGTTTTTTGGTAAAGATAACTATTTGATTGGCTGCTGAAACTAAATTGAAACAATTTTCGTAGATCTTGCAACGATAAATGAAGGAAATGTGTTTTTAGGCTGTGCGACTTTTTTGAGAGTATGTATAATAAACTTATTTTAAATGTTCGATTGACTTTATAACTAGTAAACTCAATAATGTACATGATTTATAATACTTTTTATTACCATTCATAATACTGAATTACCAGTAATAAATAACAGCACTACAGAACTGAATCTGCTCTCGGTGCGCCCAGAGTAATCGTGTGGATTCTGGCAACTACAAATACAGCAAAGTCCGATGATCATGTTCAAAACTCTAAAATGGTTCACAAGAGAAACTGTCATAGTAGGTCTGCACCTCGAAACCTGGACACGGTGTATGACACGCCAAAGCTCCACACGAGAAAAGTTCTAAGCAGCACTGTTGTACACGGTGACACACCGAATTGCTAGACTCAATTGTTGTTCAAGGTTATACTTCCATGCACTCACATTTTTAGAGTGTTGTGTCAAAAGACATAAGTGCCAAACTGGGTCAATGCAGATATCCTCATTTTGACATGCTAAAGATCTACACGACAAAAGTTGCAGACTGCACAATTGTACGCGACTATAGTTTGACACATCTCTACACAGACCCAGGTGGGTTAAGGCGCAGTACTGTCACCCCGAGGATCGAGGTTCGATTCCCACCAACGGCAAATAAATTTACATGTGTTTTTTTCAGCAATTAATATGTACTGAAAACTAAATAACCTCGATTATTTTTCCCACCCAAATTTCGGAAAACTTGACTCGTTCATTTGTTTGCAACCAACCTATCGGGAAATATCCGATAATTTCGCAGCTCTTGTGGGATTACAAATGAATATCTAATAGATAGTACAAGATAAATCGAATTTGATGAGCGCAGATAATTATTTCGTAATTTATTTGTCGTTTTTATAAGTACGGGTCTAGTTGAGCAGCCTCTATCCGGCCGTTATATGGTAAATTGTATCTGGCCCTGATCATGCGCTGCGCTACTTTCCTGCCATCCCGTATAAGGTTTCCAGGCAGGGGCCTTAGATTTAAATTCGGCTATCACGCTGGGGCCTGATATTCCCCGTAGCTGAATTTTTACTCGGGCACAATTATAGTTCATCACAAACACATCTGTACATGATTATGGTTTGATCGTAATGTTTAGTATTGTAATGTCTCGAGCACTTATGTCTATGCTTTTGTCATGGGTGCCCATTGCAAGGACCCCATGGCTCCCGAATACTCCCTGAGTGATACATGTCTACACGACTCTGATGTGACCCATCTCTACACAGACCCAGTTCGACATGCCTAATGTATCAGACTGCATATTTATACACGGTTTCACTTCAAAATAAACATATCTTCACACTAATCCTGTTTGACACACTAAATTTCTACACTGCATGGTTCCACACAATTAGAGTTCGACACATACACATCTCTACACAGAACCAGTTTGACATGAGCCGTATTTATGAGAGAATACATACATATATATTTTTTCTGACTGATGTTGAACTTGGACCATGGCGAACTGCAACGGCGAAAAACTTGGCCGTGTACAGCAATGCAGTGTAGAATTTTTGTCGTGGAGAACTTGATAGTGTCGACGTGGTGCTGTGTAAAAATTTGTCATGTTCAAGTTTTGATGTGCTGACATTTTCCAGGATGGTTCTCACTGTACATAGTTTTTTATTGACGAAAATGACTGTAACAACTCCTGAAGTATTGCGGTCACGTCGTATCGAACTTCATCGTAGTGAAATAGATGTATTCAGAAACATCACGTGACTTTCTGATCACGATTGTTATTGGCGTCGCGTTAGTGTTGTGACGTTGCTGTTTGTTTGCGAAGGTTAGTTTGCGAAGTTAGCTTGTAAAGTTAGTATCTGAAAATGATATTGAAATGATCTGTAATTGAGGATGTATTTCACAACCATGTTATGAAACTTTTACGTAACGATTTTACTTACATTCCTTTTTAAATTGTCAAAAACAAATAGAGTAGAAATGTTACGAAAAAAACTGTGAATAAAGACTTGTGTAGAACTGGGTTCTGTAGAATCGGAATGACAGCCTATAAAGTGACAGCTATTCATTTTCTTATGAACTGTTGCTGAAATGTATACTGTATAAAACATGTTTTTGTTTTAAATTACCTGTAAAGAGAGAATATTTTTCCACAGCGAAAAGTATTCTATTTTATGGGCCAATAATTTATATTTCTTACCGTTCATTATTATCGTACCATCAAGTAATCTAATTATTGTATAAGAAAGTTAGTAATGTCCGACGGTTTGAAACTGCTTGAACAAAGTCTCGGCAACGTTCAAGCAATTTCAAATTAACAGGTTTTGTGCTTTCCACGTCACTCACATACTGGTTCATTGATGTGGTTTCGAATATCAATTTGCCTAGAGAGAATTCATGCTCAGCTTTCATCAACTCTCATGACACGATCAAACCACTAGTCCCAGAGTTCCGCACAGCAAAGGTTTGCTGCTGTGAAACAACGAATCTTCATTGCAAAGTATAAGTCGCTTATCATATAATTCATATGGCTTATCGTTAATTCTGATTGTACCATGCAATAATCTAATTATTGTATGACAAATCCGGTAATGTCCGAAGTTTTTTAAATTTTAATTTGTTTTGAGTCGCATCTACATCAAAGGTCATTCGAGACGATCATTAGCCACTGTATACAGGAATAGTATATTACGCCACTAGGCAGCGAAAGTAGACCATGTCCAACCGCGTGTAAGATTACGACCCGAGCCGAAGACGAGGGTCGTAAACACGTGGTTGGGGATAGTCTACTTTCACTTCCGAGTGGCGTATACTATTTTTCACCATATCTGCAGCGGAAAGTTTGAATTACGTAAAACTCCTAGGACGGGAATTCGAACTTTCCGCGCAGGTATGGTGAAAAAAAAATTAAGAGAAAATATTAATGTGTGTATATAAAAATGATACAGAAAAAAAAATTGAAACTATGATTCAGTTTTAAGTAACACGATAAGTTTTCACAGTTTCTTTAAGATATCGATGTCATGACAGTATTGAAGCACTTTGCTTATTTTTTTTCGCGTCCGAAGTTTTCAAACTACTTAAACAAAGTCTCAGCAAAGTTAAAGCATTTCAAAATTATCATCTTATGTGAGATCCACATCAGTCGGATTCTGGTTCATTGATGTGGTTTCGATGATAAATGAGGCTGTCGAGAGTTTACGCTCACCTTTACGCTCATCAACACTCGTGAAACAATCCAACCAGTGTTTCCAGAGTTCTACACAGCGGAGGTTTGCTCCTGTGAACCTGTGAACCTGCGAACCTTCATTGCACGGCATAAAATGTGTCTTTCCGTAGAGCGAGCGAAACCTCTCGTGAGAATGTGTCTGCACTCTCGTCTCGTCGACACACGGTCGAGGGGCACAAATTAGCTTGTCGTAACGTAGCCGGCGTCATATTTATACGTAGTGAGAGACGAGAGGCTCACAGGGGATGGAAGAAAGAGCAGCGAGTATCAACCGAGTGAGCGAGCAGTTCAGCCAAGCACGGATTATAATTATATCCTTTGAGAATTCCGGGACGACGAGGAGTGAATATGTAGGCGGGCGAGACTCGAGGCCGCGTTTTCCCACTTCTAACGAATAAAAAAAATACGCACACACTTACATGACGGGGAAAAGGATACTGGTAGAATAGGAGATCGAATTGGCTTGGAAATCTTTGCTGGCTAGACAGAACGTCGCATAATAAGGGAGAGAGGCCTCCAGTTTTTTATATGGCCAAGAGTTCTAGCAGATATTCGGTGGTCCGCGGATTTTGTCACCGAATCTCCTCGGTTTTTGACATATATATCGATATATATTTGCATATTTCTCTACACTGTAAAAAGATTTCGCTGGTGTGCATACAACGGCAGTTTAAACAATTGGCTTCAGTCACGCTGTGACTAAAGTTACTGAGTCTCTAGAGTCACAAAGTCACGAAATTCATCGAGTCACTAACGTCACTGGATCATTAAAGCCACAGAGTTACGGAGTCACGAAAAACACGGAATCACTAAAGTCAAGGAAGCGGACGAGACTCAAGGACGCGTTCTCCAACCTCTAACGATTAAGAAGAATATACACCAACTTACATGATGGGCAAAGAAATGCTTGAAAAATATAAAATCGAATTGGCTTGAGAATCTTCGCTGGCTAGACAGAGCGTCGCAAAATAAGCGAGGGGACTTGAGCCTTTAGCTTTTTATGTGGCCTAGACTTCAAGTAGAAGTTCGCTAGAGCGTGTGCCTTGCTACCGGATCTCCAGAATTTTTGGCATATCTGTATATATTTGTATATAAATATATATATGTATATATGTTGCTATATGCCAAAGACTGAGTCAAGACTAGGAAGAGATCAAGACGACGCCAGACTGACGCGGGCATTCCGCCACGAAATTAGACTACACCGAAAGTATAAGTCTTTTATTTTCAGTATTGCTGCGGAAAACTGGGGCTAGTTGAATTTGTGTCGAATCCATAAATTCTATGAAGATTCTCTCCTATAATCACATGAGTGTGGTATTTTTTTCTATAAATTAATTGAACGAGCTTATTTGTTTATACTCATTTCTTTGAAAATGTGATTTTCGAAAATTGTAATAAAGTTCTTATGGGAAGTTCTCAGAATTTTTGAACAATATTTTTGACAAAATTGCCAATTCCGTTTTATACGAAACAAAAGTTTGTTGATTAATCTCATTTGAACCAATTTATAAATATTCTTTTGGGCTTATTATCAATAAAAATCAGTTTTCCTGATACTGCAAAGCATTCAAATTCTTGTCGGATCAAACTTTTGGTTGAAAATGTGTGTGATGCATCCTTAAGGAGATCCGGTCACCCGAAAAATGTCCCTATAATATATTTCGTTATGATGACACCATTGTTCTGAAAAAAAAAGCATTCACAGATCCTTTAACAATGTCTATTAAGCATCATTATTGTGCAATTTTGTACCGCAAAATAAGGACCATAATGCACGTAAATTTTGTTTAGTCGTCGTAACTTGAGAATCAAACCAGAAAGCAGACGGTGATCTCAATGAGTTATTTCGTTCGTAAGTAAGTAGTTCCCGGTCAGGGCATAAGAATATTCTAAGTGATTTATGACAAGGCTTATTAATTTTTATGTAAACACATTCTTACATTTTTAAATATTATTAAATAATTGTTCACTTTGTTCAATATCCACTGCATTCTCAGTTCCTATGTTTGAACCGGAAAGCACTCTGTTATGGGCTAAAATATTCTTGAAAACCAATGTCTGCAGTTTGTTCGAATCTGAAAGGTACCAAAAATGATAAATTTGCAAGATTCGGCCAATCTTGATCCAATCTTTTCGAATCTTCGGCCGAACTTGAAAGATTCACAGAGCATCGATTTCCTCACTGACTAATTCTCCATGGCACATATATTCCAATATCTTTTCTTTTTAAGGGAATGCACAGCACATTCTTTACAGTTCTACCTGAAAAAATATGTTCATTGAAACAATTTTTTATACATGTCACTTGAAATGTTGTCATTATACGCCACAGTCAGGAAAACGATGTTACACTGAGATTGGTTGGTCTAACTAATTAATCGTCTAGAGCATATATAACCAAGTGTCTTATTCCGTGTAAAGGTGAATGTGTGCGTCGACAATAAATATCGATCGTATTGCTACCGACAAAAAGCAGTATAATTCGATAAAAACGTATAATGATGATTTTAATTATTTATTTTCAATTGACAGCCATATTGCACATGACTATATCTCTACTTTTTTACGAACATTTCTCGTCATTCCTTTTATTCTTTCTCTACATTTTTATTCAGATTTGTTATCCATATGCTGCTGAAAAGACCACACGTAAATGTGGCAGTTTAAACATAATTTGTGTCACAATAACAATCAAGGAAGTCGCAAGTCTTTCATATTTTCGAAATGCGATCCATGATTTGATGTAGAACACATAATGGAGAATTGAAATAGAAAGAATAGTATAATACACTACAAGGGCAGAATGTTTGTCATTTCGCGCAGTCCAGGGCTGTTAAACTTCTGCCCGTGTGGTGTATACTATTTTTCTTTATAGTCGGTCGAAAGTACGAGAAAAAAAATTGTCTGTACCCGCGTAATGATGGCCGCCCCGACATTTGCGGCACGAGCGAAGCGAGTGCTGCTGGTCGAGGGGGCAGGCATCATATAAAGTAAAAAAGAAAATATAATCATAGTTAAACAAATATACTTATTCAAATTTATTACCATTTTCAAAATTTTTGGTTATAGATGTATGAACATCATCGTTTATTAATTAGACGTTTATTTATTTAGTAGACGAGTTTATACCGATCGGCCGACTTCTTGGGTAAAGTTTCCGATTCAATAATTGATTGCGCCTCTCCATCAAAATCTCTTAATATTTCTTCCTCGTCCATCGACTCATCCGTTGAAATCATTTTGATACGAGGATTTGTGTCTCCAAAATAAATAAAATATCACGTAAGCCGCTTCGTGGTTAGGTTAAATGATATACGTGCGCGCGTAAATATAGTTTTACCAATGCACGAATCTTGGACTTTCTGCATCGAAGCCGAAAGTACTTTTGCTCCCGCTGATATAGAGGGCGGGCCTGTAATTTTACGAATGCACGAATCTTGGACTTTCTGCCTTGAAATTGATGCCGAAAGTACGTAATTTCGACGGAGGTATAAAGAAAAAAAGGATTTTTTTCCAAAGTTTAGGTGATTGTATTTTCTCATGCTGGCTTGATTCCATTTACTCGTAACCCATCAAGCCCCGATCTTCGTTAATGCATAGTATAATAGTACTACTACTAGTAGCAGCAGTTGAAGAATTACGTGCTATTTATATATACACTTGGAGGATGACCACGTCGAGCTTTTGGCATTCGGTACGAGGGAGAGAAAACCGCAGGAAAATTTTCTCTCGGCAAATTCTCTCGCGAAATTGGGTCTCGTCGAACGCGAGCGCACGACCAAAAGCACCAGGTTTATATAGAGACGGCACGAGCACGAGGCTGAAGCTTCGAAAAGTGAGAGCTTTGTGAGCCTCTAGCCGGTTCCCCAGCTCTTGTAATGCGTCGAACCCCGACAATACCCACGGGTTTTCCCCTCGCCTTCCTTCACCCGCTATTGTCGAGCGTTACAGGGTAGGTTTGTCTGTGCAGCGTTTGTGAAACTATGAAAACGCTGGAGTACATATACTGCATACACTCGACGCTCAAGTGCACGAGCTGATGTAACTTGCAAGAAATTGGCTCGACTTTGTATGATTTTTAGACCGTTTGTGATTTTGTTTTTAATGCTTCTGCACTGATTATTCATTCTGGATGCATAACACGGGCTCAACTAGTACGATATTCCAATATTTTATGACTATTTTTGCTTTCTTATAGAAAAAGCTTTGTTTTTATGAAAATAGATTTTCATGTCAGGACACTCAGAATGATCTGAAATATCTAGAAAAGTGGTTTTGAAAAAAAATTCGAAATTCAATCACTTGTAGCTCAAAAACCGCTTAACCCATGGAGCTGAGACTTGGCCCATAAGTGAGATCGCAGCTCGTCCCTGATCGTGACAATTTTCGACAAACTGTATTCAGCCTTTTAAATCTTGTGGGTTTGGAATTTTTCATGATGAAAATAAACAGCTTGCTCAGCTTCATTGGTGTCTATTTTTATGAAGAAGAGAATAAGCCGACAACCATGCAACCTGTCTAGCAGTTTGATCTAAATCACGCGCATAGTGGAAAATCTAAGAACTTTGATTAAAATTATATTAAAAGGTATACGCGAGTCAGACGACAGTAAAAAATCTTTGCATCGAATACCAACAACATAGTTCGCTGGACATTTTCAAATACAACAGAATTCGGATGACATTGATTTTTAACATTCAATTTTCTAGGACTCACTCCCTCCGCTTAAGATTTCTGCAAAGATGCAAAAAAGTAAAGACAAAAAAAACAGTGGGGTCGCAACCTCTAATAGGAAAGGACGAAACGTTGTAAGAGGTAGTTGCTATGTTACAGAAAGTTTAATTGTATTTCGCGCGGCGAGGACGGTGAACGGCTTAATGACCGTCTCTACATACATACTGGTGTAAAAGTCGAAGAATTTAGTACGGGAAGCAGCAGGAGTGCGATAGAATGTAACCCGGTGGTTCCCGTCACCGTGGAAACGAGAACAAATTTCGTGAACAAAAGAGCCCGGGTTGCCGGATCTCGTCGACACGCCGGTATGAACACACGGGGCCAACATTGCCAATTACGCGATCTAACTGGAACGACATGTATCGGCTCGTGCATGCACTCACCGAATTACTGTAGCAAACTCCTCCAAATAGTCGCGTGCCACGTTCGTAAAACCTGCTGGCAACGAGGATGGTTCGGAGGTCACATTTTTTGTTTTCACCATACCGGCGGCAATTGCGACGCAGCGAATACTGAGGGCCTCGCAGTAGTACAATTAGCCATTGGTCAGACGTGGTTTAACTGTCGCGTTTAACTGCTTCGATTGAAGTTCCTTTTTTTTATTTAGCAATTGATTATTCTCAGAATGACTTAATATCGAATATAACTAGCGGCAATTATGAAGTAGAGTAAACCAAGCGTCACGCAGTAGAATAATTCGCCGTTGGTCAGACGCAGTTGCGTTTAACTACCGCGATTGAAGTTTTATAAATTTTCTTGTTTTATTATGGTAATTGATTATTTCTAAAATATTTTATCATCGACTGTAACTGGTGGCAATTAGGGAGCCGAAAAAAACACAGGGTCCCGAAGTAAAATAATGCCCCGTTGGTCGAACGTCGTGATTGACGTTGCTTTTCTTTTTACTCTCTCAACATATACGGAGTCGTATGAAAAAACAAAGTATTGCCATTTAAAAAATCGACTCTTGGATTTTTATTGAAATACATGTTTTGAGTATCGCAGATTCCAAACAACACATTAATTCATTTCTGTCGGTCTGTTTGTCTGGTCGTCTGTACCATCGAGCAATAAAATAATTATTGAAAAAATGTATGGACCGGAATGAATTTTGGTGTGTTCCTTCTACATTTAAATTGCAGTTTTGGTATTGAGATCCAGTCTAAAATCTCCACTCTTCCGGATACTTTACCGTAAATGTAAAAAATATATATTTTCCAAAAATTCTTCAAAAATTATTTTTCAGACCGCAAGCTAAAATTTAAGCTCCGGTCTGACGTATACAGAGAGAATCATCACCAAATGAGCGATGAAAAAAAGTATGTGATTCAGTGGAGCAAGCAGCTTGGTACTATTGTTTCACATGGAATTTGTATAATGATTAATAATCAAGAATTTCTATTAAGTACAATATGGCTTGTGTTACAGATACACAAAATTATCATTACTGGTATATAAGTGGTTTTCATGGAAAAGATACCAATAATACTTGTCTTAAATATGAAATTCTCAAATCGTTAGTCATTCACATAAGACTTTTGAAACCATCCACCATGAAAAATGTCTACTAATTTAAGAGACCTGTAATGTAATCCATGTTTCACTGATAGACATTTTGTTAACAATTTGTGCTTTTATAAATTTCATGTGAATAATAGAAAAGAAAATAACACAATCTTTGCTGCACTGAATCGCACATTTTTTTTTCACTCCTCATTTGCTGGTAATTCTATCTGTATGCATCATATCAAAACTCAATACCTGTTATACGGAAAGAAATGAGTATTTGGTAGAACTGAAAAATTGGTTCTCACTCCGACTTGTCAAACTATCACGGTGTCGTCGATAATACGAAAAACAGCTGTGAAGAGAAGGCGCTATAATGTAACTCGCGCGCGCCACCTTGCATGCGCGGGTCGGAACTTGACTTTGAATTCGAAAACGCGATCGTGATGAATTGCAGCGAACAACGTAGATTTCAAATAATGTACTAAATTCCTTGAATTTATATTCGTACAGTTCGTCAGTATATACTCTAGTAAATTCACGTTGAAAACTTCGGGCCAGTAATTTGTAATGGAAAAAGTGTTTCAAGGTAATTGCTACAATTATTTCAGAAAATTAACATTTCTGTATTTCTGTTTGATTACAAATTATCACATGCTAACTTTACAAGCAAATCTCGCAAACTAACTTCGCAACGAAAGTTGACTTTGATGGTTCTTAAAATAACATAATATCGACTGTTACTAGCAGAAATTGAGAAGCAGAGAAAACCAAGGATCTCGCAGTAGAATAATTCGGCGTTGGTCAGACGTGGTTGCATTGCATTATCGTGATTAATGATTTTTTTTCTTTTTCGATTTCGGTAATCAATTATTCTCAATTTAACTGAATATCAACTAAAACTATAAACGATTTGAACCTTATTCGCAGCAGAGCTGAGCACATTACGTACGGCACCGTATACTTGATAACGAATGTATTTAAAATACTAAATACTTTGAATACAAGCTGATTAGACTTTTTCGTACTTGTAGTACCGGTTATTGAAAGTTATGAACGTTTTGAAAGTTATGAAGAAATCAACTACTGCATTTTAGAAGCTCTCGGTATCTTCAACATCTTCCATTCATATCAGTTTCGACATTTGATATAAAAGAAAATCCCAATGCATGAACTTTGTTCCGATCCTAGTCTGGCCAATGACACCAGCGAACAGTTAGATTACGAAGAAATCTCTAATAATGAATCTCGCATTTCTCACTCGTAAACTTTTTATTTTAAGAAAATTCATAGCTGTGACTGCCCAAAAATTGCAAAAAATAAACCCAGGATTATTACCCGTTGCAAATTTAATGTACACTGAAAGAAATATTTAGTTGCATACACTCAATTTTCAGATGAGCCATTTATTTGAAAATATTCAAATGAACCTTCTATTTCGATCAATTATTCATTTACTTCTTGGTTTTGTTCAATGAAATCATAATTTAATTGATAAAATTCCGTCTTAACGAAGTGTTTCATCTATTGTAACTAAACATTTTTATTTATTTAACGAAACTCTCTTATTTAACGGGAACATCAAACAAAAACCTTATTCATATTATATCATCAATCCTCATTCATATTATATCAACAATATTCATTGAAATATTTAATATATAGTGGGCAATACTTATTATAATTTGTTAAATATTAAATTTCGTCTATCCCACTTCTCGCTACGCAAGAAAAAATATTTGAAAAAATAATCAAGAACAGGCTTAGATCCGCCCTGAAAGATACAATCCTCGCATACCAATTTGGATTCCGGAACGGCAACTCAACCACTCACCCACTGAGCATTTAGGCCTCCAATACCCAGATGGCAAAGCTTTGCAATGAACGCACGGCATCATTATTTACGGACATAAATACAGCATTCGACAGCGTATGGCACCGAGGGCTCCTATATAAAGGCCTCTTATATTAAGCCTTTAAAGGCCCCGGAAAAAAAAGCGTGACCGTCCTTTAGAAAACCCTATAGAACTTCCACATAAGGCCCCTGATATAATTAGGGAAAATTAATCAGGGCCTGGCAAAACCCTGATAAGATTCCTTCACGGGCGTGCCGAGAACGGCTTCCGCGAGAAATAGTGAAACGCGTCGATCCATCATGCCGGCTCTTCGTGACTACCAGTACCGTCTACCGAGGCGGCGCGACAGACGCGCTCGCGTCAACCAGTGGCAGCCCTGATGCCGTCAAGGAAATCGTTTCTTTAAATTAAAGACACCGTTTTCTTGAACCAATGATAACGTCTCTTCAAGCAAATGTATCTTTAATGGCAATGAAATATTCTTTTTAAAATTCAAAGGCAATATTTCATTGGAAACAAGTAAATATTTCATTGAAAACAAGTAAATATGTCATTGAAAGCAAGTAAAGATTTCATTGAAAACAAGTAAATATTTCATTGAAAACAAGTAAATATTTCATTGAAAACAAGTAAATATTTCATTGAAAACAAGTAAATATTTTATTGAAAACAAGTAAATATTTCATTGAAATCGAAGAAAAAAATTCAATCCACCTATTTCTTCATATCAAGAAAACTTTTTCTCTCGTTGTAACGATACCGCTCTAATAACGCACGCAATATCTATCAAAGACGCAAACCAGGCCCTTCAAGACCTTCCAGGACAATATATTGTAACGATTAGCTTAGCAATAACTTCATCTTATTCTTTTTATCGTCCGATCCCCTGAATACAGAAACCGACTGACTGACTAACGATCGAACGTCTTGACAACGCGTTGATTAACTTGACAGTCTCTGACGAGATCCAACCAAGAATAGACGCTTAACCTTTGACGCGACTTCTCTTTTTGTTAATAAATCCGCTTTCGTTACCTTTCGTTATTTATTATTTCTTCGTAAACGTAACAATATATTAAGTAGTTTAAGAAGTGGAGATTGAAACGAAACCCCACTAAATCAAAACTTTTGCTACTCAATCACTATATCACAGGAAACTCACCGCTTATAACAATGTACGATAACTCGATCACGCCAGTAACTTCGGCAAAATATTTAGGCTTAACAATAGATAACAAACTTAACTCAAAAAAGATACACAACAATCTAAAACAGGAACAATCGCACGCGCAAAACATTTTCGGGTGATAACGTATAAAACAAAACAGATAAAAATTCAACAGGGAACCAAAATATATAAATGCATTTGCTGACCCTTATTGGAATACGGCCACCCGCTCTTTCTCATCAACGACAATCCCACCATGAAAAAATCGCCATACGTCTAAAACAACTGCACTCCGAAAGCTCATCAGAATCAGACACCCGAACAATCCTCTCCACAAGCCATCAAATCTGCTACTATAGCCTCTAGAGTAACGCCTCTACCAACAAGAAACAGCAATATGAGCGCGGATTTAGCATAAAAACAACTAGTAATAAAAATCGCTTCATTATGCGATATCCGGCCTCTTAACATCACTGCAAGACACTAAAATTTCCACGCACACAATAATAGAAATGCTTATATCCCTACATCACATGTTAAGAGCCCCTTTCTCACGAACACAAACATATTCAACACACATACGAAAAGAAAGACCGAAGAGCCCCGGTTGTTGGCCCAATAACCGTCGACCCAAAAGAACAACCATTTTTCTAAAACGCGACCCATGTATAAAACAAAATGTAACCTATGTGGTTATTAAAGAATATGTACTACTACTGCGACTATAAAATTGCTTCAGTTAAATGGATTTTCAGATGAAACATATACTCAATTTATTTTGATTAGTTAAGCGGTTCTATCGGTTCAAATAAATATTGAATACATATAATCATTCATCTATTTGACTCGACACAATATATCGTTGGTTTAATAATCCGTATAGAATACCATACACGTTTTGAATACGGTGGTACTTAAGTCAGTTCTATATATTTCAAATTATTAACTAGGTATATTCAATTTTTATTTTCTCTCCGTTTAAAGGCGATTGAGCAAAGTGCCATCACGCATGTTGATAGAAGTATCGAAGAACGGCGACCTATGAGCGCTTGGACTATATTCCGTCCCCGCTCGTCGTGCACTGTAAATATATATACGCTCGTGAATTTATTGCATTACAGCTCGCAGAGATGGGAGTGAGAGAGGTCGGTGGGACCTCAATGGCACTTGTGCAAGAGTGAAGGGGGCCTGGGGCACGCGCTTCACCTCGTCTGTAAAAGAGTCTCGGAGTTAATGCACTCAATTAAGGCCCCTGCTCGTCGAGCTCCTCGACCGTTACGTCCGTCGTGCTATCGCACTGTACCATTAACAGCAACTTCCTCGAATATATCGTATCTCTCGCCTGGCAATATATCGAAGTGCCTCACTCGATCAATCGATATCTTTCATATAACGTCATGTAGAATTTCATGAATGCCTTCAGCAAGGTCGAACTTTGCTCACGATTTATGTCACAAGTAGCGCCGTCTGATCACGCGGTAACTGATCATATACGTCAAAGTGAAACAAGTCGAAGGGCATCCAGAAAAGCGTCCTCGTTGAAATCGGCAAGGGTGCTGCTGTTCGCTAAAGCCTTTTGACCGAGATCCATCTTTTTAACGAAAAAAAAAAAAAAAATCACGTTAAAAGTCGCGCACCTCCATCGCCGCATAGATGCAACCCGTTACATTTTGCTCCTCGAATATTTATCACCCCCTTCAGTCCCTTAATCGTCGTTTTCTCATCGTCCAACAGTCTGTCTAATAGGGAAATTTAATTCACAAAGAACGCGTGCAAAGCCTCGACAAATTGGCCGTTAAAAATCAAGGCCGTAGAAATAAAATATGAAGATGATTATTAATATTCCTATTGATGTGCTTTCAACAGAAGAACTTGTTCTTCTCTATAATTGAAGAATTGGCTACACTACCCCTCCTCCCGCCATTTTCAATTGTTCAATTATGTGCGATTTTTAAAATAGGATCACGAAACGAAGAACCATTGAATTAAGTATGACGATTTATTTTCTGCCTCCAGGTTGGCAGCAGCGCAAGAGGCGGCACAAAGGGACCCTGGATACGCGAGTCAGTACAGGAGAAGGCAGAGGTTGGCCGGACTGAGTGGTCTCGGTGACTGGGCTAGCTTTGGAGGGGAGGTAAGCTACTTCAACCCTCTTTATACACAAATACACTCCTATTACGCGTTGGATTTAGTGTGTATTAAGCTCAAGCTGCAACCATCAATATATAGGTATATATTATATACGTGTAAAAAGTACATTGTATATGTGGCATTCAATGCAGGTTCGACCTGGATCTGACCCTCGACCTCCCTGATTTGGCTTGTTATTTTTTGTACAATTGGTTAGACCTCAAATGCACCTCAAATGCACCTCAAATGCACACGATTTGACCTCGACCCCTCTGATTTAGTTCATCATTTTATCTAGGCTTAGTTAGACCCTCAAGTACGCAAAAAAAAAATTTTATATTTTTTTTTATCGCACTTTTTTAAAAAAAAAATTTTATATTTTTTTTTATCGCACTTTTTTAAAAAAAAAATTTTAAAGTGACATATCGAATGCCATAATTTAAAAATCTGAAAAAATTCTCGAAAATACTTTGTTTTATAACAAAATTATGTAGCTTATAGCCAAAGTAAGGAAGATTTTTCTTCTAACAGTTTTTAGACTTTTTTTATTTAAAAAATTATTAAAAAATATAAAAATTAATGAATCTACTACAGGCGATTGTTTAAATGGTTATTTATATAAAAGCACATTTTTTCAGATTTTTTTCAGATTTTTTGAATTTTTTTCAGATTTATCCGAATTATGCGAATTTAAAAAAAATATTTTTAATAAAAGGAATATCGAATGCCATAATTTAAAAATCGTATTCTGTAGATTTCACTAAGAATTATGTATTCTCACAGATCACAGTTTGTTTCGTTACACAAATATTTTATTTGATTACAATGGTTTGCCTTTTGATAAGAATGTGCACCTTAAATTCATACGATAAAGAAAATAACTTTGTTTTCATACCTTCCGGCTCAGGTATAAAACAATGTTGCTTCTGAGTAACGGGAATTGTTTTGCCGCTGCAAACCTCTCATGCAGTTCCTTTTTAGCAGCCTCGTAATCCTCAACTCCTGAGAATCTTTCAGCTATGGACGGTAATGATCCTCCGTAAAAATCTTACCGACTTTGACTATGAGCTAAAAGATTTTGATATTCAACCAAGTATTTTTCAGAATTTCTTCAGATTTTTAAATTAAGGCATTCGATATAATATTTTTTTGAAAAGCTGCATAGAAAATATTTAAAAATAAAATCTGGAGCATTTGAGGGTCTAACCAATCCTACGAAAAATTACGAGCCAAATCGAGGGAATCGAGGGTCAGACCCAGATCAAATCGGAATGGAGTTCCTCATATACATGTATACTTGGATAAATATTTATACACAAACGGTGGATACAAGATTGCACACTATTATAATAAAAGCAAGCTCGGAAGAAGAGATACGAAATACATAGTATGGAGGCACATAGTCCGACGAGCTAGTCGAGAAACTGTAGTATACATGTGTATATAATAGTGATGATATACTCCCGTATATGTAATGCAATCCAAAGCCTGATTCATCCACATCCGGTTCCGCACCGAGGCAACGTCCAGTTCTCCGTTTTCAGCGTTTCGCCGTCACCTACTACGTACCATCATATCCATCCCTTTGCCCTTCATTTCCCGGCGCCCAACCAACCCTTTATCCGCAGCGTCCCTTCGTGCAGCGAATAACGACCTCTTGCGAGAGACCGCCCATCGCGCAATCTCCGCAAGAACTTTTTCTTCTTCCTGTTCTCCTTCGCTTCTTCTTCCGCTTCTTTTTTTTT
Source organism: Tromatobia lineatoria (assembly GCA_949699805.1). NCBI lineage: Eukaryota > Metazoa > Arthropoda > Insecta > Hymenoptera > Ichneumonidae > Tromatobia > Tromatobia lineatoria. Next base: position 20,529,989 of record OX453038.1, on the reverse strand, counting down.
TCTTTTTTTTTTCTTCGTCTTCTTTGTCTCGTGCTTTTTGGTCCGGACTAGTTACACGACGACGGAGATCACGCAAGTGCCCATTCTTGAGCTTCTTACTCATCGTAGGTCTACGTTTACTTTGAAAGCTATACGGCAAGAGATGAGAAAGGGGAAAAATGCTTGCGGCCTTCTTTTGTAAAAAAATGCTAAGGCACAACGTCAATGCTTCATTTGGGGATAGTTTTTTCATTCAGTGTCTTGATATATATATATATGCCGACTTTTTTTCATTGTCTCATAATTTTACACTGAACATCCACAGTTTCGACGAAAATTAGTATGGACTTTTCACCACTGATGACATTAACTTCTATTTGTATCCGAAAACTGAGCTAAACATAAAATATACGCAAACAAGGCAAGATATGAACAAGAAAAAAAATATGGGATTTAAAAAAATTAAAGTGTCATCATTTTCTTTATCGATAGATTGAATGTTAGAGGTTTTAACAGAGATTATCATGGACTTTTAGGCAATGGTCCCAAGAACTTTCATTTATACTATTTAACTAGACTAAACAAAAATTGTTGTAGCCTTCTTTTGTAAAAATATTAAAAAGCGACGTCAATGTTAAATTTGGGATGGGTGGGGATCACACTTGTGGTGTGAATATTTATATTTTTTCATGCAACTCCGTACGAGAAGTGCTTACTTCTCACACACTCCGCTTCGCTATCAATCGCACTTCTCGCACTAGTGAAATAAAATTGTGTGCAAAACTCGTGCGTGAAACTTTTTCTCAACTCGTTCGATTGCAACACTCGTCTTCGGCTCGTGCTGCAAACTCACCCTCGTCAGAAATAGTTTCATCGCACTCGTATCATAATATACTATTATGGACGTGTTATTATTCTGGTATGGACTGCCAACTTTTCTAATTTTTAGATTGGACATCCAACGTTTCGACGCAGAATATGAATTTTTTCAGAAAGATGACAATAATTTATTTTTGCTAATAAACTGGTCTAATAAAAATATCTTACGCAAGCGAGTTAAAATATATTAAAAAAAGAGTTACATTTTGTTATAAAAGTGCCCTTATTTTTATATATGGATCATTCCACCAGTTATCGACAAGAGATTGTACCTTTCCTCTCCGATTTAGGTGTAACTATCCCAATGATGAGTATACCCTCAATGAAGGTCGCTTAAATTTTTCCAGATTTTGTATCAAGTATCCTACATGTTTCCTGAAAGTATCGAATCATTGCAATTTTTGTTTCAATTTCTAAAAACGGTGAAAATAAACAAATAGGTAAAAAAAAAAATTTCGGGGGAATTCCGTTACTCCAATTACAATTCCATTCTTATTTTTGAAAAACTAGCAATGTTTCACATAAGATATGTGAATTCCGGAGTGGCATCTGAATTTATAGCCGTGAGCTAAAACAGCCCAAGTTAGATTTTGCGTTAAGACTCATATTTATCTATATTTTTTTCTGTAGCTTAGGATGATTATTCGTCTGTACATTTGAAGGTGTATCCAATCGCACAGAAGAATTTACGTTAGATATAATTTTTTATGAGTCCTGATAAAGTTGATAAGCGGTTCAGAGCCTGCTCTGAAATTCCCATATGTAAGAAATTCTCAGTTTTTAATTCTAATTTTAATTTCTAATTTGCGGATTATCACTGCTTCAATAAATTCGAAAAGAAACGACTGTATTTCTGCTAAGCTAAAACTGTTTTCCATAGGGATACGGCGTGATCTTTAATTTTTTAGGGTCCATTAATTCTTTATCAAAATGATATTCCTAAAATCGCAATAATTCGATATCTTTGGAGAATAAGTTTTTGCATCGAACGTCTAACGTTATACCGAAGATTGGTATGGATTTTTTTACCAATAATAGAAATAACTTTTATTAATAGACTGGACGAAAAAAAAGAAGAAAATGCTTGCAGCCTTCAATACTAAATTCATTGGTAAATGTAAATTGGTAATTGTAAATGGTAAATAATTCGATGAATATACATTGTATGTTATAATCACTCGACTTATCTTCATTCTTAGATTAGATACCCAACGTTTAGGCAATTAATGGTATCGTATACTTTCTGTCATCGATGACAAAAACTTTCTATCAGTGTTGAACCATGTGTCTGTTCAAGTATCACTACTGTTAATACTTTTTACGATGTTAATGTCACAAAAACGTGCATCCAACCAAATTTACTTTGAGGCAATCGAATTATGCGGGGTCAGAGAAACTTTATTTAAGCCTACTTACATTCAGTAAGCACAATAAAAATTTGTATGGGACAAGAATAATCTGCAAAGCCTTACAGATCAGATATGATTACCCTAAGGTAACTTTGTGCGGAATGAATACAATTATTTCCTGAATATCGGTTATATTTCATGCCATTGATCACATTTCTTCATCTACCAGTCTTTGGTTGGTCTCATATGGACGTTAAGGTTTCGAGTGGTTAGCGCCGTATTATCAATACTATAATTGTCAAGATTAATAGTTTGGCAAACAAATAAAATTCAATTTAAAAAAATCGCCATAGAGAGACGATTTCTAAGTACGTGATTTTGCATGCCGCTCGTATAATTTACGAAAAAGCTTATTGGCCATCTCATACGCAAGATATGACATTGATTCTCACTAAGAGTAAGTTCGGTTAGCATCATGCCAAAAAATTTCTCTGCGTGTAGAATAAACACAATTATTTCCTAAATATCAGTAATATTTTCTAAATTATTCCTATTTACTTTCATCCACTCACCAGTCACCATAAAGTTCATATGCTATAGCACCGAATATTTAGCACTGATAATTGTCGAAATCATCATGTTTGCGAATTTAATAAGCTTCTAATCAGAAATCAATAATTCCTCTCAGCAGTTGAAATAAAAAATTCGCCTGCTTAGAGAGCCGCTTCTTAAGTAGGCGATTTTGCATTCGGTTCGAATAATTTACAGAGAAATTCTATCCCATACGCCAGATGTGACATTGATTCCGTCCACATATTATTCCAAACGAATTTTCCATACTACAATATTGTCTACGAGTCGCTATCCTGAGATCAAAATATTCAATGTATCCACATAGCTTGTCACAAATTACCATACATCAGTAGCCCTCTTCTGCCCATTCGTCGAGAGTGAGCCTTCACCGCTTCCTTTTTCTCCACCCTCAATTCATCCAATCGAGTCTCCAAAACTAGAAACTTGCGCAGAACTCTTGAGTGTGACAGTTTTGCTAATTCGGTTTAAAGAATTCCCGATAAATAAATCCAGTTACGAATATACTGGACGGATGTCGCTGCCACTTTTTCAATCGATCACGAGATTGACCGGCATATGTAAGGGGAGAGTAGAGAGAGTAAAATGTGTCACCGGGCACAGTGAGCCACTTGGAATTTCTTGGTGCTTTGCCGTGCATAAATAATGTTGTTTTTTTGTTGGGCACTGAGTTAAATTGAAATTCATCCGACGTGAAAACTTAATAATGACATCTTGTAAGTAATTTTTTTTAAATAAAAAAGATCTGGTAGTTACAAAAATGAATATTTAAACACCCAGTAAAAATGTTAAATTTCACTTTCTTTTAACAAACCAACTCAAGTCGTCGCTCGTAAAAAAGTCCGATTATCGTGGCGTTGCTTAGTGATGATAATTTATTGAATTTAGTTCGATGAGTAATTATTTTTCGTAAAAAACTTTGTTATTTTCCTATCGGGTTTTTGGAGTACAATGGGCAACCGCGCGTTTTACACAATATAGGGTGAGATACACCACCATAAAAAAAGTATGCTAAGATATTACTTTATTTCACTCGGTGTGAGAAACGGAGTTTCCCGCACGCTTTGCGTGCATCAATCTACATTTTCACATCTTGCGAAAAAAATTTCGTGTGATACGCAGGCGATAAGCATTTTTTGACACGTAAGATTACATTACTCGCCTTTGGCTCGTGCAATTAATTCACACTCGTCATAAAAAGTTTTAACATACTAGTATTGTAAATTACTATTGTGATACTAGTACGAATTACCGATCTTTTCAACGGAGATTACAAAATATACGTGCACAAGGCGGATCAAGACATACAACGGTACGAAGTTAAGTCAAGTGACAAATTTTCATGGATCTAACGAATTTTTCGGTCAAAACTGAAAAGCGACGTTAATCTTATGTCAATGTAACATTTTTCTATATGCTCAATTGTATATGACAACAACTGTGTACAAATGGACATACGTAGTTACAAACAAATTTCAATCATTTTGTGGTGGCTCTCTCCCTTAAAGTTTACTGATGTAACTTTATCGTGTTTCTCATGCTTTTTTTTATCTCTATAATTAAGGCTTAGAAAGCTGATTCTATCGTGCACTGAGAGAAAATATTTCATTGATTCACGGCAATCTGCGCCAATGAAGAGAAATACTCGAGTTCCAATACTATCTTTTCATTGAATGACTCAAACTCAATAAAAGAAGTGATATTAATTCAAAGAAACATTTCTTTAAACCAAGAAATCCTCTCTGTTCTTTTCTCCTACTTCCCCCACCACAGCTCAAAATGTTAAAACCTATTTTTTCCTAAACTACTTGGCAAATAAAGATTACATTTTGAGAGAACGTGTAGAAGTACGGCAGGAATTGGCTAAACTACTGGCTCCTTAAAACTCAAAGCCTTTCGTTCGGGAGGGACGAAAAACAAAAAAGTGAGGTTAGGTGCAAGAGAGACAGCCCTATAGGCGGTTAACATTGGACGACGAAATTCCCCGCACTTGCTGCCATCAAGTATATGTTTTCATTGAATCAAAGAAAACTGTTCTTTGAATCAATAAAACTGTTTCTTTATTTTATGCCCATTAAGTAACTGTTTCTTTACAGGCAATGAAATGTATTCTTTAAAATTTAAGTGCACTATCTCATTGAAATCAAAGAGATATTACATTGAAGTCAATGAAAAAAGAATCAATCAATGAAATCTTTTCTCTCAGTGTGATTTTCATGCTATTTAACATTATTAGTTGGATTAGATACAAAAATTGTTAGTTAAATATTTAATGGTCTGAATTTTTAGTTTTGGGCATATATGAAAAAATATTCGACTCATAAAAATTATTTTATTACGCTCCATTTCAAGTACGAATTCTCATTTACAAATAAATTTTTATCATTTTTCGGAAACTCTCTATGATTAAGGTTTACCAAGGCAATTCTCTCATGATTCCCATGCTTTTCGACATTATTAGCTGGATTAGATTCCGAGATTGTTAGTTAAATATTTTATCGTCTCAGTCTTGAGTTTCGAGGGTATAGGAGGGTAACAGGCAACTGCAGAGCTCGCGCAAACGAGAGACCAAAGCTTTGCGAAGAGTAGGAAAGGGTGGGTTCACAGAGAGGGCTCGAATTAAGTCGTGTGGTCGCGCGACGTTGGCCCCGGGAATTCTCGAGGAGAACGTTGACTTTGGCGGGGGAGTAGTCGCTGTTCCGAGAGTCTCGTCGCCGAGTCGGGCAGCTGTGCACCACCACCGACGACAACGACAACGACGACGACCTTAAGCTCTTACAAATAGTTGCCGCAGCAAGCTCCCCAGCAATACGACTACCGATACGACACACCTCGAGTTCTCTTGTTAATGTGATCCAGTTACATCGTAACTTTGCCAAACAACTAACAGACATTAATGCCAAGTTGTAAATCTATTTCGATGCCTTAGAGTTCGCCGTGGCTGTGCAATATCGTCTTACGATGCAGCTACACGAGAGTTTGTAAGAGAACAGGAAGACATATATGCCAAATAATTATTGAATTTGATTAAGGCCTACGTATCGCTCTCCCATTCAGGCACTTTACCTATTGAGAATTATTACGCGATGGATCAACAAGTTTGTCTTCTACAACGCCTCAACATTGTCGTTATAGAATTATAGCGGGATATTACTAATTTGTAGACAATCAACTCTTTTTGGGTGAATGGTTATAGAACAAAAAAATATATCTCACTCATGGAAACTTTATTTCTTTCTTACAACTTACAAGTCCTATGTTTCATGTTTTTTCACAAATTTGTATGTACAAAGTAATTTCATTTTTCATTTTTATTAATTTTTTTCAAGCGCAGGTCATTAACAAAATTTCGTTACCCTTTGTTTTGTTAGGAAAATTGCGTTGATAAAAAAAATGAGCTTGTTTTTATTTGAGAGGAAGAAAGTTGTTTGATTTTTTTCGTATACCCTATTTTTAATGTTTACTGGTAGCTAGAGAAAGGAACAAAGACGTCGACGAATCTGAAATATATTTCGACATTCTTTGGAATCATGGTAATTTAAGCTGAGAACTGAAAACCAGTTTTTTTTTCAATTACGTTCCGTGCGTTTTATTTCAGAAATTTTAACAATAGAGCCTTTTCAAAGTCGTAAGACCCCCTTAAATTAGAAAATAATATCGCAAAATATAATGGCAGTTATTATTTTGATCTTAATGCGCTTATTTCTTTTAAGTAATGGCTGCTTCATAGATTCAAAATGAAACTCTGCACATTTCATTATATTTTTACTCGCGGTATTTGTTTATTCATTTAGGAAATAACTTGTAAACATATTGATTAGAAAATCTATAACGTTTGATAAGAGAAAAACATTTTCTACAAAAATGTGAAAAAAAACATCATGAAAATTGAATTAATGAAGATCATAGACGATTTTTTTTCCCACTACTTACTACCTATAATTATTCATTTGTATGAACTTTTGGAATGTCTCTATCTAAAAGTGAAAACAAATAGTACCAATAACCGTTTATAATTTGTATATTCCCGTTGCTATTTCGTTACGTTATCGAATTTTTTTTTATTTGCAAAAATAATTTCTACAAATTATTGCATTTGTCTTCAAGTCATATTATATTGAATTTAACAAACAAAACAATCGTTTTACGAATATGAATGAATATCGAACATTTCTTTAAGATTTAAGTGCACTAGATTTAAGTGCACTATCTCATTGAAATCAAATAGATATTTCGTTGAAATCAATGAAAAAAGAATCAAACCACCTATTTCTTTGCCGTCAATGAAATCTTTTCTCTCAGTGTGCAGTCCACTAACTAGCAAATGTCCCGACACGTTTCTCACAAGTGATCGTTCGCCTAGCGTACAACATACGCTAGGGTACAGAAAAAATTCCCTGCAGGATCGCAATTTCAGCCGTGATTTCGACCACGATTACCAAAACAAATCACGGCACGAAAAATTTCAAAACCGCAAATTATAAATATGGCTTCAACTGCTAAAAAAACCCAGCTGAACCTGGTTTGCACAACCGAGGGATCAACCAATCACTGCAGCTTGTGATGGTTGGATTTCCAGTTAGACCTTGGCTTGCATAACCCAGGGATTAACCGGTCGCTTGCGTTCGTGCTTGTTTCTTGCGCCAGTTGGTCTTTCGGTTAGCACAACCGTAAAAAACCTTGAGACCAATAGGACGATGCTTCTTGTGACGGTTGACTGGTGTCTCATCAACCCGCACACCAATCTATTCGCAAGCTGCCATCTCTCGGTTAGTTTTTCGGTCGTTTTGATGAGAATTATCAGTTGGTTTTGTGGCTTATACCGACCAGGATAAAAAAACGGCCTTTTTTTCGGGTATTCACGGTTGTTTTCACAATTGTTCGATCTGCTAAGCTATACAACACCAAAACGGAAGAGAGATTTCCTTTTGGTGTTGTTCGAGAGAAAGAGAAACACAAATTGTAGTCGCGTAGTTCGTCACTATACTCTAGTACATTTACGATAAAAACTTTGCGCCAATAACAAATATAATGAGAAAGTTGCGTGTTGCGCATACGCCAGTGATGGCATTTCATTGCTTTTTTTTTTTAATTAATATGCGAAATTCTGTTTTAACAGGTACCTGGTCTGCTGGTCATGCCTCCAGGCCGGGATCAGGGTGGAGGGGCGGGTGGGGGCGGGGGCAACAAGGGCCCCTCGTCCCTGTTTATCCTTAGCGACGATAACTGCATACGTAAACACACCCGATTTATAATCGAGTGGCCGCCCTTCGAGTACGCCGTCCTAATGACCATCATCGCAAACTGCGTTGTACTCGCCCTCGAGGAGCATCTGCCCAAGCACGACAAGACCATCCTAGCCCAGAAGCTCGAAGCAACGGAGATCTACTTCCTCGGAATATTTTGCGTCGAAGCGAGCCTCAAGATCCTTGCTCTCGGTTTCGTTCTCCATCGTGGCTCTTACCTTCGCAACATCTGGAACATCATGGACTTTTTCGTCGTGGTAACCGGGTGAGCGATTCCAAACATTTTACTCTCGAATAAGAAAACAAATAAGTCACAACTAAAAAAAATAAATAGACTCTCGTCTAAGTGTTTTAAAAAATATAGGGTATATGCATCAGTGAGGCTATTTTTCTTTTTATTACATATGAAACATTCCGAAACAATTAGGCCACCTGATTTTTAAGGGTTCCCAGAAGATGTTGAAATATTGCAGTATAATAGAATGTGAATAAAACAATAAGAATTGTAGTGTTTTTGAAGTTCCAATTTGAGAGCGAAGATATCATAAAACCAAAAGAAAAATAAGCGAAGGGTTTATTTCGTAATCGTAACACCGAAGGCTCTTGAAATTCGATACTTTTTGTTTAGGGAATATATTCGGGATTGCAAAATTACAGCGTTTTTGGGAACAATTAGAAATCGCGTGGCTGAATCAATGCCGGATGTTTCATTTATATTAGCAGTATCTTGCAAGACTGCATTTTTATTTGTTCAATATTTTCAAAATATAATTCTATAAATAATTTGTGATTCTATGAATGTTGATGAAAATCTTGTTATTCGTTGAGGTGGTTAAAAAAACTTTCTTTCTTGTTTTATTGATCTGCTCATCGCCATTTTTTATACTTGTCAGAAACGTGCGCTTATCCGAAAGTCAGATATTCAGAAAATAGAAGACACCGGGTTTTTATCCAATTTTTGAAAATGTCATTTTGTAAAAGAATTAACGCTTATGTGAAACGTGAAAACGTGGCATTGTTTTTCATTTAACTTTCGCTAATCTTTTCGTCAAAATTTAAGTAAAAGAAATTTCGAAATGAAAAGTGTTGCATTAAACGACTTTGTTCACCTTTGCTTGAATATAATACGTCATTAGTATTTTCATAATGATAATTAAACGATAGTGGTTAAACATACGAATATTCAACGGTTCGAATGTATTAATGGAACATATTTAATCAATTTCCTTCCAATCAATATATTCAAAAGAAGAAAAAAACGTATAGAGGCGTTTGCAATTTCACAAAACCAACAAGCACTGTTCTTACTTTTTCAATTCCATGAATTGAAAACACTTGAAAAGTCATTTATGATTTTTGTGCCAAAATCTGTTTTTGGGGACAAGCACGAAAAATGCTATTTGGCTCAACAAAAAATAATGTTTTTTTAACAACCCTAATATTCACAATGAAGAGATCAGGAAATAACTAATATTGCTGAAATTGATACATCTACCCTATAAAAATATACTCTTTGTCCTTGTGAATCCTCCAACCTCTCTCGACCCTGAATCCCTCAATATTTCATTTAAAATTTAATTCGTCATGGCCAGACAAGGGTCAATTTTATCCTCGTTATTCGTGGAAGATTTCATAGAATTATTCAAGTACATGTCGAAACGGGCATATCGAGTACAGCTCAGTACCTCGAGTTTCTGTCATTATTGACACTTATTGTTTATGTTCTGACGATGCATTTGATCGATCTTTCATATCACTTAGCAGTCGTGAACTGTTTCTTCCCGATAATCACACTCGAATGGTTTTCTTCTTTACGTATAGTGTTACTTATCCCACGCTCCTCATAGGCGACTTTGAGAAAAATGCCAGGAGTAAAAAAGGCCAGCGATTATACGTCGCGATGGAGGAAATGAGAAAATGATATCAAAGAGAAGAAAAGAAAGAAAAAAAATAACACTTTTCCTTCGCCTAAAATCACACTTGGGTGGTTTTCTTCGCTATGTGAAGCATTCCATAATAATTTGCACAGTTTGAAACCCAAACCTCCTCAATTCGCTCAATATACTATTTATTTGGTTTTTATCATTAAATCAAATATTCGCGATTTCTATTGTATTTTTATTTTGAATTATTCATGATTCCTAAAGAAAATTAAACGAACAGCATTTTAAAAATTCAACTTCCATTAAAAACATGATATCGACAAAAATAAAATGGCGAATTTTTGGCCCTTGCGACGGATATAAATAGTGAAAAAAAAACATGATAAACGTCATATTAATCATATTTGTCTACAATTTGTATCCCAAGCTACGTTTCAGCAAAAAAAAAAGTTGCTTTCTATTTTTGACAACATTATGTTCCTATTGAAATAAGAATTTTTTTTATTGTTTATTCATTTCGTTTTTAGAAATCAAGAATAGTTAACAATAAAAAAGTAATGAGAATCACCGATAAAATTTTACAATATCAATATTCATTACTGATTTTGAAACATAATCACTTTTGCAGATAATAATCGGGTTATCATTGATTTTTTGACGATCAACCGGACAAAAAATATATTGGGCGAATAAGCTGCTCATTCGGTTCCGGTTTTAACCTGTATAATTTGTCATGGAATGCCCGATGTACATTGCAATTTATCTCGTTTGCTTAGACGACTCTGAAAAAAAAAGCCAAGAGTGAACAAAGCTAACCTTCATACAACGTGACAGAGAAAATGAGAAAACGATATTGAGGAAAGAAAATAAATAATAATAAAATAACAAGACCTGCGCCGTTTAGAAACTCGCGCTTTTAAAAGCGATAAAATTGTACACCTTTGCCATACCATCCACTCACTCTATTTCTAAGTAGGAGTTAAGACCGTGCGACTGGGAGAGACCGCGCGGTCAGAAACCGCGCGGCTTCTCTTCCTCCCAGCCCGCGTTACCACTTAAGTACAGTAGCCTAGGATTAAGGGTTATACGCGCGGGCGCGCGAATGCTCTTTCGCGGGCACATAGATTCTAGAGTGATCCTTGGATTAGGTCGATGACCGTGTTCGCCGAAACAAATGTGGACGTCGACCTCCGTATGCTACGTTCCTTCAGGGTCCTCAGACCGCTAAAGCTGGTTTCGAAAATTCCAAGTGAGTCAGTCACAGTTCTGAAAAAGCACAAAAAGATATATATATATATATATATCTTATTAATGTTATAACGAGAGTCCGACTAACACTAGGATTATTTAGTTCGTTGCCTCGCTTTTTATTTAATTCGATAATTCATTAAAAATAAATAACTAAAAATTAATTCTTTAGAGGATTAGTCGATTATTTAGTTTTTGTATGTTTGTTCGTCCGTCCTGGCGTTGATTAAAAACACCCAGAGTGCAGAGCAGCAGCAACCCTTTATTATTATGTTCCTCGTTATTATCTTTGTTATTATGATTTGTCGTTTTTATATTGGGCCTACTGATACTTGCTAGCCCTATAACGAAGATATTGCCACTAGGGGTTGTGTCGGTGTCTTAGACGAGTTGATATATATCATTTAGATGAATACATAATATTCAATCTTACATAGACTATTATTATTGTACCACACTTTGTTATACAATACATTATATATACATATATGGTATTAAATGCAGTGTCTATCTCTCTTAGAGAAATATTAAGCTAGTTTAGCACCACCATTATTATTGTGAAACTAGAACAGTGGTGGTTTGCCCAGAAACATACGATGATCAAAGCAACTGTCATTCGTAATATTATTTATTATTTAAAATAGGGGCAGAGGGTCGTTGTTAATGATATAAACGTATATAAGTGTGCCTATAGAATGAACATTGTGCGCCTCTTTTTGAAAATGAATAAATATGCCATAGGTACTGCTAGAGAGTGATCGTTGCCAGAAAATATAATATAAGCGTTTATTATTGTCACTAAATCTAATTAATAGGGTAGGTAGTGTGACTGGAATTTTATATATATACGCCTGGATATTGGTACTGTATTTATCATACAAACAAGAAACACACATTAACACTGGTACTCATATACATTCCACACGTCAGTATACTGGCCTGAGGAAGTCTCCACCACCACAACTATATTTAGCAGCCTCTATCTTTAGCTACAACACTGAATAATAGAGTTGACTATACATTGGTAAATACGTGTTCTAGACCTGTAACGTATTCCGTGAGCCCGTGTTTGCTAGAAATCGTACTTAGGCACCTGAACCCACTCTCCGCGAGCCAACCGGCCTCCCCCAACCCTTTCTCCTTCTCCTTCTCTCTCCCTCTCTTTCTTCCTCACCTCCTCCAGCGACCTTCGACCTCGTGCACCAACCCAACACCGTCAGCCCGTCTCTTCGTAAGATTTTCTTCGCACCGACAGAAATCACCCTCGGTAGTACGGATTCGTATAGCTGGATGTTGGACTTGACATTTTTAAACGCGATATGTATAGTAATTCTTTTTTTTCACTATATCGCATTATCTAGCACGATTAACCCTTCGCGTACGATTTACGCTTATACGCATCATGACGAGTTGTCGTATAGTCGCAAGAATTGATCGAGTTTTTATTATTTGAAAAAAAGGAATTCTTCTTGGAGTATGTTATCAAGACTTAATTCGTACCATAGATTATTTTTTATTATCAATATATTGTATATAGAAGTTATGGATTTTTTTAAATCATATTTGGCTACGATTCCGTAACTAAAATTCAAGCCTCTCGTTTGTCGAACGAAAGTTTCTCTAAAAATCTGAAAAAATTCCTAAAAGTACTTTGGATCTCATCAATCGAATGGAGTTCGGGAAATTTGTAATTATTAGGTTTTTAATTTTATTATTGAGAAATACAAAACTTCACTATCTATGCTGTCACTGATAATAGGAACATTTTGAAAAATAATTCGACCTCATCCACCAGTCCAAAACCGTCACCCCATCTCTTCGGAGGATATTCTTCGCACCGGCAGAAATTATCCTCGATAGTACAGATTCGTATAGGTGGATGTTTGTCTTGCCATTTTTAAACGCGATATCGATAGTACATCGTTTTTATACTAAATCCCATTATCTAGCACGATTAACCCTTCGCGTATGAGTGACGCGTATACGCGTCATACAAAATCCTGTCCATCCGGTCGAGTGACGCGTATACACGTCATGAGGCCTTGCGGTTTTACAGTCGCTATGACTAAACGAGTTTTCAATCTAAATAAAATTAGTTCCACTTATAGTAATATTATATATTACTATATATAGTAATATTAAGACATATTTGCGTACGAGTTCGGCACTGAACTATAAGCCTCTCGTTTATCGAATGGAAATTGCTAAAAAAAACTGAAACAATTCATAAAAATACTATAACATTTCGTCTATGGAATAGTGTACAAGAAATTTTATATTATTGCATTTTTTATTCTATTATCAACAACGTACATAACTTTATTACCTTCGGCGTCAATGATAATATAAAAATGGAATAAGATTTGAATTCATTTAAAAAATGAACGAATGTAAAATGGCTAACAGAATAATTTTATATGCTTCAAGTTGCAATATATAACCATATTGATAATAGCCGCTTTTAGTCAAAAGACTACACAAAGCCAGGCAACGTGAAAAATCATAACTTTATTGCTGTTCAGAAAATTCTAATCCAGTACATGCTAAATGCATTCACTTTTTTGAAATTATTTTTCTTTTTTTTTTTCATTCTCCTACGTCTCACTGTTTCCAAGATAACAATGATTATGTCAAACTATTGTTGTAAAAAGCTATGATTTTTATCGACTTTCGATTAGTCTCATTATTCGTAGTACATAAGAAAGTAGACAAATTATTTCAGATTTTTCTGTAGTGGAATATAAAATTGATAGCGATTGATTCAGATGAATGAGAAAAAATCGAGAAAAATCACACTTTTAGTCATCTACAAATCGATAATGAAAAAAAAAAAGATAGAACCGTAAAATTTTGCACTTGGCCGTTCATCGCACAACATACTATGTTTCATAAGAAGCTTTGTCTCGTTTCTTTCCGATTTCGGGTTTAGATTAAAAGCCACTGTTGTTCAAATATGAAGTTATTAAAGTAGTCGTTGCGACCCATACTAGTCAAATGTCAAGCTGGTCGAGAATATTTGTAAATCGTGAACTTAAAACAAAAAGCTGCATTCAATTAACCACTGTGACAATAAATACGTATTTCTGAATACGTTGCATTACTGCAGGAAACCAATTTTATCGGTAATAGTAACTTACAGTTGCGGATTTGACTCAATCCTGTTTTGTAATTTGAATTTCGTGGCAATAATTTCTCTTAATGGACAATTACTCTCGAATTTTTTCGATGATGCCGATATTTTTGGCATTATATCTAATCGTAAATATTAGGGAATCTCTTTCACATTTAATGTGATACAAAAGTTCAGATAATAAAGGTTCATTTTTGTTCCAAACTTCGAAATCGGTTATTTTCCCACAAGCACCGACGAATAAGCCTACTTTTTTGCCGTATTCATGTTTATTTCCTTGACCAGTCAGCCCGATGACCAATCTTTGAACTTCGTAATCGCCACAAGACGATCTTTAACTATATTATATTAAATAGATAACACTCAAAGTTTACAGGCGTCGAAGCGCAAGGACTACCTTAAGACGCGCCAACGGATCTGCTTGCAACGCGAAAGCTCTGTACTCAGAGCGAAATGCGGCAACGCTCTCGGCCTCTGTAAAGTACAAAATTGTTCCCTACCGCGACCGTAACGCAACGCGCTTAGCTGAGTTCTCATTCCTGCCATAGCGGTAACGCACGTGTTAAAAACGCCGCCAAATTTCTATCTGTGTAGTCATTACGAAGAGTCAACAAGCAGTGTTACTTTCAGCACCACGTTGAAGATATTTAAACCTTTTTTTCCGTTCCGCTCCATAAATGAGTCTCGAATTTTAAGACAATATGCGGAATTATAGTAGAAATTGGCAAAGCTTCCGTCTCCTCTTAAAGGAATTCGCAAATTGCAGACCCACGGCAAAACAAACGCTTTACACGCTCAACATTCGGTCGTTTTCATTCGTCACATTTCTTTAATTTATAACGAAGTCGTTTATTTTTTCAAGATTCATTATTTTCTCACTTGCAATTAAAGGTTTGATTCGGTTAAAGTTATAGTAGCTTTGGATAAAGGGAAAATAATATGAAAACATCATGCTTACACATACTAAGCACTTCAATTTCGAGTTAAATTAAAAGTAAAATTTTACCCATAACGTACATTTAAAAAAATGGTGGCAAAGTTTCAAGTGGGTCAATTTTTGCTTATGAAAATCGCTTATTCCTCCAAACACACTATTTTGGATTTCTTACTTTTTTAATTTCCTTTTACCAGAGCTTTTTAAAGTCGGTTTGCATTAAAAGATTAATCATGTTTAAACTTCTTATACGTAATATGGAGATCAATTCTGTGGAGAGTGATTTTGCGATGCATTTTTCAAGCAATATTCAACAAATGTAAAACTTGAAGATTTCCCAAAATGATCATATGTGCGTATTCAGGAATAAAAAATCGTTACGTACGAAAATGATGAAAATTAAATATATTTCACCAAACAGTTATTCAAAATCTATATATTAACAACTGAGAAGTATTATTATTGTTCAAAATCAATTATACTTTCGCCACCAATGACTTCGATTTTTGCTCTCTCATGCATAGATAGCTTGGTTTTTCTTTCAATGTTTCTTCGAGATTTCCATATCAGGATACTTAGAATGGCCCAAAATGAAAAAAAAAGTTGTGTAATAAAAATGCACGTATGCAGGTATGCATACGTGTATGTGGGTGTGAATGTGTGTGTGTGGATGTGAATGTGTGTGTGGATTTGCAAGACTCCCAAAATTTAATTACTTATGACTCAAGAAACGTTCGAACAATTTAGCTAGAATTGGGCGCATAAGCGAAAAAAAATTCCCGTTCCGATCATTCTGATTTTTTAAACTAAATTTCTGCAAAAATGTCGGTTTTATGCCTTTTATGTATTGTCAAAAAATAGGCGTGATCACTCCAACTGTCGTGAAATTGCAGCTATTGGGCCAA
Organism: Tromatobia lineatoria; assembly: GCA_949699805.1. Taxonomy (NCBI): domain Eukaryota; kingdom Metazoa; phylum Arthropoda; class Insecta; order Hymenoptera; family Ichneumonidae; genus Tromatobia; species Tromatobia lineatoria. The sequence continues at coordinate 20,513,845 of OX453038.1, read as the reverse complement.
ATACTCCATAAGTATAGATACATTCAATCTTATTTGATACCAAATTTTCATAAAGTCAATAAAGCGGTTCCAATTTCATTTAATTTTGAATGCATGTTAAAATTCACATCATCAATTATTAACATAAACTGGAAGCTACTCAGTGGCACTTAATATATACAATGTTGTTTCGAACTTTATAGGAATTTGGTTTTCCTATATTTTTTTTCAACGATTAAAATTTAACAAATATGCAAAGTTAAATCGTGCACATTGGTCCCTTGTTATTTGGCACTTTTTGCCAAATTTAATTTACGTGGAAGTTAAAATCGATGAAGTTTCTTATAGATAGGTGAGGTCTCGAAGTTCTAATACAACTAAACTTTGCTTCAGAATGTATGTCTTCAATCTTAAAAATGTTATAAATATTATGCGCAATATTTATAAAGTGGCGGCCTCCATGGGTGCTGATGTATTTTCTGATCGTCCATTTTGTTCCTAATTCGGTGTATATTGGAGGTAATTATGAGAAAATTATAAATCATCAATCAAAAACAGAATGAACTTCGTTTCTGTATAATTCTAAATGAATATCGAGTATTTAGAAAAAACAAGATTGGTAACTTCAATTTAAGCGCAATTTATGGTCATTGCCATTATCATGGCAATGAATGAAATCCTACCATGCCATACGCAAAAAATTTCACAAAACTCCGTAGTTTATTTTCATGCTACGAAAATAACCCGATTTATATAACAATTCGAGGTGGAAATTTTTTCGTCCCATGAATTGACCGGATTTAGAGGTTTAAACCGTTACCTTCACGTAGAGACTCAATTAGAGCAAAGTTACGACTGTTGCATATTCATCTTATCTGCAAATTCGAGTGAGCAACGTTGTAGACGGAGATTTTAATCCTCGTGTAAAGAGAGTACAAGGGTTGAGGTTGGTGGTGAAAAAAAAAGCGAGGGGGTGGCGCTCGATTCCAGTGGATGAGAGTCGTCGGTGTATACCTACTTAGCGAGGAGTATATACGAGTTCGACGAACGCAACGGGCACCTCGAGAGCCTCGGATCGAGATATAGACTTGACTTATGCTTAGAGTGACGTGTACTAGAAAAAAAAAAGAAAAAGAAAAGAAAAAACAACCTGTCACTGTGAAAGTGAAACTTTCATACATACTTAAGACTTAGCCCATAGAGAACTTAGATTCATAGCATAATTTTATATGTGGAAAAAATAGTCTAGCGAACGAAACCCTATTAATCCCCTTTTCCTATTTGTCCCCAATATATATCTGCACTTGCAGCAATTTTATAAGACCGCTATTCTAGTACATGATAGAATAATAATTTCATGAAAAATGTCAAGCAAAAAACGATCATCCATTCTCCCAACAATTCACCCCAATGTCATTCCCACTCTTCCCCATAAATAGACTGACTAACCGGTTATTAGGCTAGTGGATATAGTGGCTAGTTTGTAGTTTAAGTAATTAAGTAGCGTGAAATTAGAGTAATAGAATAGTAGGTAGTAAAGTGTGGCGGGTGTGTGTGTGTTTGGGGCAGGTTCATCACGGCGTTCCCGCAAGGCATAAGCCTGGATATGGATCTGCGCACGTTGCGTGCAATACGCGTGTTGCGACCGCTCAAACTAGTCTCCGGCATACCGAGTGAGTAGCGTTTCAATTATTGGCAAGAGTCCCAAAAAAAAAGGCTAAACGAAAAGAATATAGCAAGTGGACAAAAGGGAGAGAAAATGAACTGTGCAAACGAACGGGAGAGACAATGGAGCAAGATTGAGCCAGGCGAATAATTCAAGCACTCACAAAGTGATCAGACTAATATTTCGTTTTTAAATCAAAGCTTTATTTTTTTTTTAAATTATGATTCGGAAAAATCGGGAGCATTGCTGATAAATTAGCCTACTATTCACCACCTGTGCTTGCTACGAATTATTCTCATAGCTCAAGTCGTTGACAACATTTTTGAGTCTCCCGTACGTCCCTTAAAGATCACATCTAATTAACTTGGATTTCTTTCTCTTTTTTTCTAACAGGTCTACAAGTGGTGCTTAAGTCAATCATCAAGGCGATGGCACCATTACTGCAGATCGGATTGCTGGTACTTTTCGCCATCGTGATATTCGCCATAATAGGTCTCGAGTTTTATTCGGGCGCCCTGCACAAAACGTGCTACAGCATAGAAGATATCAGTGAGTATAGGAAGCTTACATTCATCTATTTAAGATGAACGTACCAATGCTCGAATTGGACATCCTCATATTCAAGCTTTTACTATACGGCCAAGTGAAGATTTGTTTATACAAGAACTGAAACCAAAGTTAAACTCAGCTTCCAATTTCTAACTTGTTTATTAAGCGTCGAAATATTCAATAATTTTCTAATTATATACTAAAAATAAAGAAACCAAGCCACTTGTGCCGAAAATACTTGTATTTTCACGCGCCATTCATCATGTGCCTGTTTCCGGATATTCAATGTTCTGATCCTTAAGACAATCGTTAATATCAATTATTCTGATGTACAAACTCAACCGGTTTAGAATGAAAACGGAAATTCCTTGGCTATTTTGTCAAATATGTTAATAAAAATATATTTCTCCGAAAAAGAATTCTTAAAGTAAGCAATGTAGCAATTGACTGAACTAACATCTTAAAAATTTGTTCAGTGTCCGATAATTGGATCGATCATTAGGAGATGTTCGTACTAGAGTCCAGATACAACATTCGTTCGCCTTAAAAAAAACTTAATAGAAAAATGAACCTCCATACCTGGACGCAAAAATATTTTTCCTGTACATAAATCAAGAAATGTAGATACGACTTTAAATTTTGATTTCGGCTTGATTATAATTAAGGAACTACTATAGCAATGTAAAAACGCTCTAAAGGTAGCTACTTTCGGGAATTTTTTGAAAATAAATTATAACATCGAATATTTTTCAGCTTGAGGGATGTATTTATTCAGAAATGAACCATTTTGAAATTTTTTTTAGTGCAATAGTAATTAAATGCAAGCAACTTATGCGCTATCTCCTCGAGGCTCTAAAAAAACAAGTGGCGTCACTGCTGCAGTAATTGCGGCCGCTAGCGTGACTAAAACAAGAACAAAAGAAAAACAAAAGCGTTGTCGAACTAGTAGGTATTTCTTATACCACGAACTAGGATTTTGGGAAAGTATTGAAATCTGACACAATGGCGAAGTTTTGAGACAAAAATTGAAATTTTGCGTTTGAGAAATTGCTGTTTTTTTACATTCCATATTTAAATTTTTTATCCAATCAGAAAAATCTCAGTTCATGCTCTGATAATTCATGTTCGGAATACGCTATTCAAATAAAAAGTGTATTGTTTAGTTTCTCATTGAGTTAGGCGTGCAGAAAGTTTGAAAAATACCGTGTTCATAACGATTCTCAAAATATTTGAGACCAAATTTTGAAATCTTAGCTTGGTATTGGTCTTGGTATTGTGAAAGCTATAAGCTAAAAAAATACAAAACATTTTTTTTATTCTCCTGAAGCTTTACACCGGTAGAGCTTTTTAAATTCGTAATCAATTTAAATAAACTAAAAATTGTCCAGAGCTGTGATGTGACCGAGCATTGGTATCGTTAACTTAAGTATTGTATATGTAATGAGCGATAAACGAAGAAGGGATGTGTAAGTCGAGGTATGTCGTGATTGCTGTGATAGAGGTATTAATGTAATGCCAATTTTCGCCGGGCTTTACTTGGAAGAACGAGGGAGAGGAGAGTAGGAGCAGAAGCAGCAGTGCAGGGTGCACCGCTCGAATCCCTAGCGACGTTCCATTACGCTAACGTCCTCATTATTATAATTATCGTAATACGTCAGTAGACGGTCGCGCTGCTGCTGCCCCTGCTGCTGCTACTGGTGCTGCTAGTACTACCAGCTAACAAAGAGCACTTTATCGCCTGATAATTCTCCCTTTGTTTGCTACCACAAGCGAGTCGAGGGCAAGTGGAGATCTCTGCGGTTCGATATAATCGATTTCACCCCGAGTATCCTCAATGCACTGTTATATGCAGCAGCACCTTTCACTATCGATCGCAAAATACACAGTGTCATAACTAAGATTAGCCAGTAACTTGATTATACAAACAAAGTACGGATGACAAATGTTTTGAAGAATCCGCCATTAACATCCAGCCCGCGGATTGTGGGAGTTCCATAGATTAGTAGAGCACGATAACATGATAATCGCATGATAAACTTTATTCAGGACTTTCACTAATGATAATTTCATTGGCACGAAGGAAAACATTGTGAGAACTTAGGATAAGCATTTTTGGAAAAAAAATGACAGTCAGTGTGTTTTGTCAAAAACTGCATGAAAACGTCGCCGTAACCTTTCCAACACCTTTAAAAATCCGGATTTAACTTCATAACTATTAACTCGCAGAGTTCTTAAGTTATAATTTCCGCTCTAACTTTAATCTTCCATATGCTTTGAAGCAATATCTACAAAATAAGGAAAACAATATTTCAATGTTTCAATTTCATACGGATTTATTAGAGTTTGGAGTGGAATTGGAGTTTTATTCGTTTTTTTTTGTCAATCCTCGGAAACGTTATTTCTTATTTCTATCAACTGGCAAAGTTACGGGAAAGTAACTTGTAATTTTCGCTGTACCGTTCGTTCTCAAAATTTTATGTGAATTGCAGCCATAATCGCAAAATAAAAAAATCAATATTTTGATTTTTTTATTTTATACGGAATTGCTAGAATTAAAATTACATTTTACAAAGTAGAATTGATATTACACCCGTTTTTGCAAATCATCGGAAACATTACTTTTTTTATTCATTATATTTGTGGGCGCGGTCGTTACAATGAATTGTATATAGCCAGGTGACATTTGTTCATGCAACACACAGCAGAACTTTTTGTCGGCGATAGTATTCAAATGTCTTCGTGGTAGCATTCTGCGGTATAATTGGACACTATTAAAAATATTAGCGTCAGGCAGTATTCTCTATTCTGAATCTAGGTTTCCCTTCTATCCTTCTTTTTGCCTATGGAATAACTCTTGGAAAATATGCTGTCCAAGCTGTATCACAATTTATTTATTAAATTACGTATGCAAAAGCAGTTACCTCTCATTGAAATTTCACTCAATAATGGTTAATGCATAAAAAAAATATGAGCCGAGTAAATGATCTGGTAGATAAAGACGTCAAAGTCATTGATAAGATAACTATGAAGAAAAGCAAAGAAATTAATTCTGCCGGTTGAACGTGCTCTCCAACAGGTTTAGAATCATAGTAACCCTTTGAGATACAGGGAAATAACGCCCGTACTTCTATTTCTCAGTTTTTAATAGATTCACTCAATAACTCATCATTAAATATGAATCCTGCAGTTCAATTTTTAGAAATTTCCGCCTTAAAAGTAACGCGAAAATAAGCCCTAGACAATACATTCAACATAAGCCGTCGAAAAGATTAACGAAAATAATTTCTTAAATACAAATATCCTAACAATCGAAAAATCCACAAAAATTCATAAGGCTCTATTTTCGGTGACCATTTATCCTGAGGGTTAATTGTCTAGGAGCTAAATTCTCGGGAGCCGAATTTCTCGGCTTGTCTCAAAGACCAACAAAACAGCGTTAATTTACTTTGAAAAGAAATAACGAATAAATTAATCCCTGTCATGATAGTAATCCATTGATTGGTTTATTTTCAGGTGTAATAGTAAAAGAGGGCGATTTGCCAAGCCCGTGCTACACGGATATCGAATCTGATGCACCGCCGGGTGCCCACGTATGCGACTCCAACAGTTCGGTTTGCATGGATCAGTGGGACGGACCAAACGGCGGTATCACCAGCTTCGACAACATCGGCTTCGCCATGCTCACCGTCTTCCAGTGTATCACTATGGAGGGCTGGACTGCCATATTGTACTGGGTAACGACAGAGATATGTTCCTCAGTGTTGCGAACTCGTTTCTTGTCTTTTTCTTTTCCACCTCAATTTCCGCAAGTTCGTTTGTGAGAAATGCGGTTGCGAGCACTCAAAGAGATGCTGCACCGTTATCTGGTGTGTCTTTCTTTATATATGTTCTTAATTATTTACTTATAAATGCTTGGTTGGTCTCCGTATTTATATATATCTTCTAAATTTAATTCTCAACGTTTTCTTCAATCGCTTATACGTAAATCTTGCTTTTCGCGGGACTTTCCTTGGTGATTCATTGATGATTTTCCTACTCTGGAACAGTCTCACTGAAGGAAAAGTCCTGTTTGCGTGGCATTTTTTTTATTTATGTGCATATATGTTGTGTACTCGTGGTGCCTATTACTTTAATTTTAAAACAATCATTGGCTTGCGATTCTTGTCTTTTACCTTGCCTATAAAAAAGATAATAATCTCTCAATATTATAATTTCAAAATTATTGGACGTTTTATGTGTTTCCTTATTTGTGTGACAATTGGCATAATATATGGGTGATGGAACGCCCCGTGTACGGATTGAACGCTCGTAAGATGAATTCATCTTTCGAAGAAGCTAACACTGATGTATATATTGACTTCGCTCAGTATGACACTGTCAGTTTCAACCCTTTTTATTATATTTGTCTTTGCCAATACACGTTATCAATATCTCGATGTTACGTGTGCCTCGAGGGACGTGATGTGTTCAAGCTGTTGATAAACTGAAAAAGAATGAACATATTTAGAATAAAAATGATTTTATATAAAAATACTTTCCACGTCCTTCGAGTGTGAGCTTTGCAGAATTGCCTTGAAAACGTTACTAGAGAATCGCAAGAATTTCGCGTTTCCATGTAACATCCTTGAGCCTCATTTCTCATTATCAATGCTCTTACATCAAAGGATAAAAACATTTTTCTTTCATGCGCACGAGTGGCTAAAATATTGTTATCAATAACAAAAAATGTTGCAAATAAATAATCGCTGTTCATTTGTACATTAACGTCAAGTCAACTGCATTGGTTCAGAAAGAATTGCTAATGAGAATGCTTGTCAAGAATGATTTCAACGCAAATTCCGACTGAGCTCGAAAAAAAGATTATGAATGGTGTGAGTAAGTATAAGGGGATCTCTGTGACTGCTGATAATGTCCATAAACGTGGTCTGCTGATGAATAATTCTTTAGAGAAAAAAAAGCCAACTGTGTTCCATGTATAATTGGTGTCAAAGCTAACGGAATCAACTCAGAGTTCACAAGATTCTGCTAAAATTTTACAGACGAACGACGCTCTTGGCAGCTCTTTCAACTGGATATACTTTATACCATTGATCGTCATCGGCTCCTTCTTCATGCTGAATCTAGTTCTCGGTGTGTTAAGCGGGTGAGTGCTACACTCCTCCACCGAATCTCCCACCCCTACAATAATTTAAGAACGTTTTCCACCTCGTTAATGGGTCACCATATCTGGAGACTCTTGTCTCGATGAAGAAAAAAACGAAAATAATAATAATAATAAAGGAGAAAGAAAATCGCGTAGTCGAGCACTCGTGGTTGATCCGGGGACCCGCAAAGCCGCCCCTTCGTCGCTACTCTTTGCCCCATCGAGACTTCTCTTCTTCTTTTCTGCCGTCAGGGAATTTTCTAATGAAAGAACTCGGGTCGAAAGGCGAGCCGAATATCAGAAAGCAAAGAGAAAGCATCTATTCACCACTGCATTCAGTTCCTACTTAAAGTGGATCACTCAAGCAGGTTTATAAGTTAACGGATGACTTTTTTTCGAAGCCCCCTTTTCTCGTTATCCAGAGTAGAGTAATAACGCCAAGTGCGAGAGTGAGCGCCAGTGCTTTTGGTTAAAAAAAACGAAAGAAAGGAAAACAGGATGTAGAGCTGGAAGCTAGAAGCGGTCGAAGCCGCGATATAATGCCAGAGTATTGTCCGGTATAATTCATTTTGACTCTTGACCTCGTAATTACTTTTTTATAAGCGTATTACTCAATTAATTCCATCCAACGAACGTTTAAGATCGGCTCATTTATTTTATTTGTCCTTTAGACTTTATTAGCTGTAAACCTTCTTTACAAAGCTTTAACGGGCGATTTTAAAGAATCGAAATATACATTGACGACTCTTTGAACAAACAGTGCATTTCTAAAGCATAATAGATATGTGGATTCTAAGTGCCGACTTGGGTTGCACTGTCTGCTGTAGAATATGGCGGTGATTAATTTTATGTTGCAGTTCAGTCTATAAATTTTGATAACTCATAATGTGTCACGCAGTACAAAAACTTAATCCACCTATTGGGAATAAAATTTCGAAAAAGTTTGTAATCCTGTCTTATATTTTCAAATGTAGACTCTTTGTAATCGAGACAAAAAACCAAGCAAGAAAATTTAATTTGTACTTTGAACTTTAAAATCGTTACTTTATAGCTTTCTGAGGAGGGTTTCAGACTCATAAAGTTGAGTAATGAGTAAAATCGCTGCGCCGATTATATAAATCCTTAAATAAAAGAGTTACTACGTTCCCGAATAATATGTCCTCCACAAGACTATTACTCGGGTTACTCTGAATCCCAAGAGCAGTAGAACGCGCATTACCCTCGAATATCCCACGCCCTCAGCGGGCGAAGCTTAACCCTTTCCCTGCAGCACTGTTATCAGTCCTTTGTAACGCTTGTAGAGAATTTGCGAAGGAGAGAGAAAAAGTGGAGAACCGACAGTCCTTCCTGAAATTGCGGAGGCAGCAACAAATCGACAGAGAAGTCAACGGCTACCTCGACTGGATCTGCATAGCAGGTTAGCGAAGAAACGAGAAAGAAGAAATGTGATCGAGCGCTCGCGGTATATCAGATATATCTGATTGCGCGGAGCGCTTCGTGTCTCTTTGGACCTTCGTATGAATAATACAAATATATATATATATTGGATGCTAATAATAAGCTAGAGACCTCGTAGAGACTCGAAGCTCGGCTAGTGATCGTTAGTTGTAGGGCTGTACATTTTTCTTTGCTATTCACATCCGAATATTCCTCTTTCAGAGGAAGTTATACTCGCTGAAGAGAGGACGACTGAAGAAGAGAAGATGCACATAATTGAAGGTACACGCGGGGAGACTTTTAATGGTATAAATATGAAGAGCGATTAATAATTAGTATCGTATTCGCTCTTAACGATTGCACCGATATTAAACGTATTAATAATTTATTTTTTTTCTCATATTTATTCCAGCAAGAAGACGAGCCCTTAAAGCGCAAAAGAAGAAGCTCAAAAATCTCGGAAAGAGCAAGAGTACAGATACGGAGGAGGAAGACGGGGAAGACGAGCAGGGTGATGGTGAGTTGTATTTTGCCCGTCCTTTGATTTATCCGTCTCGTATCGTCTATTGTTTCTCGTTGAATTTGCGAATTTTACTTTCTTCATTTTACGCAATATCGTTAATTTCCATATAGTAATCGATGTCACGACTTACATATTTCCGGAGAGCCAAAACGAAATTATTGTTTATCGGTCAATGATATTGGCATGACTTTATATCGCGTTCACACTTGTAATTCCCATCGTCGAGCGATAGGGATGGAGGGAATTGTAAATGAAAAAAAAAGGAACAATTGAAAAAACGCATAGCCCTCCTTACCTTGTCAATGAACATTCTAAACACACGCTATCAGATGCTCCTCTTGTTTCAGTGCCTAAGAAAAAACTGAAAGGTAACTACAATCAGGAATGCAACATTACTGTAAAGCGTAAACAATGGCTACATTATATTTTGTCTAACTGGTTGTGTTTTTGTTGAGAGGTCTTGTGTATCCAGTAAAACAGATGTGTATCGTGTGATTAATTTCGTCTCAATTTATCTCTCCGTATACAAGATATATCCTATTTCACTATCTTACGGTCGTTAACTCTTTTCTCCAAGCTACGAATATCAATCGCTCCATACACATCTATGAGTTGACACACAGTAAATCGTACTACAATACACAGATATGCGTATATCGTTGATTACATTATCGTTAAATCCATTAATGTAAAAGTATAAATGGCACGTGTCGACTCGTCAATGAAGATTTCCCGCTTCGATTGAGTTGGCCGTGTCGATAGTAGATAGAGTAAACTTTGTTATTATAACATTCATTGCCAAAATCACACTCAAACACACACACACACACACACACACACACACACACACACACACACACACACACACACACACACACACACACACACACACACACACACACACACACACACACACACACACACACACACACACACACACACACACACACACACACATGCAGCAGGCTAATCGACGGAGAGCACAAGACTGAGCTTCGGGTTTCTAAAATTATCTCGTTTACAGTCAATCGCGAGATGGACGCTACAAAGAAATTTAAGAACGGACCAAGACGATAAGTCGCATCGAGGTGCTCTTCGGATCCATAGGCTCTGTTGCTGCTGATTCGTTTGTTGACTGACCCGTAATATTTGAAAAAGAAAAAAACAAAAAAAAAATACTAAAACAAAGAGATACATTTATGGTCGGAACTGCAAAATTCCGCAACTTGCTACGTATTAACAGATTTTCATTTCTCCTAGGTATTGCTTGCTGTTGGCTGCTAGGGATTAATAAATATACCAATGATTTCTTTCTTACTTTCGAGAACGCTTGAAGGCTAACGGCACGCGGCTCCTGGACACCCTTGTACTAATCACAGCATGGAGTTTGTCTGCATATTTTTAATTTACATGTATTTCAGGTGCCGTGCCGCCAGCCTCCATATCCCTAAAAAAAAAAAAAGAAAAGAAACCTGTACCTTTGTTCTTATCGTTTAGGTATGCCAGGATGAGGATGGAGCGCTGATTTAATGTTTTAGCTGAGACCCGCTATATTAGCTAGCGATGCTAGTTTCTCGAACTGTAGTGACTTATAGCATTTTTCGAGCGATTGATTCATTGAGTAGCAGTAAAATTATGAAACTTACCCCCATAGATGAATCCCTCAGATTATTATTATTGTTATTATTATTGTTTATCATTATTATTATTATGATTATTATTATTGTTATTACATGGGCTGTACCGAGTCCACGGGTCCTTACATGTAACGTAATCACAGCATTTTTTGACTAGTTAATCGAGTAATGCTATAGAGTATATCATAGTGATTCCTGCTTAGTAGTAGGTCCTGAGACCATAGAATAGACATAGCATATGTATTCGGCATTCATCGATATAGTCAATCGTCGAAAAAAACCATCGGAGTTTAACGAATTTTTATTTCAAGATCACATTTGCCTTAGAAATCATATTGGAATCTTGATTCATTCGAATATCGTGCAATTTAGTAAAACCTTGAGATAACCTTGTTTGAAATAGTACTTAACGGTGAAAACCTCTCGAAAATTAACAAGAATGTACATTTAATCGGGAGAGAATGGAAGCAAGAGTCAAAAGCGTTCCACCTTCCTTAATGGTACTATAAAATCGACTCGTAAAATTCGCCCAGTTTTATGCGCAATGTCTGTACCGACTCTCGGCTACTGACTTGCCTTTTCGGCGAACACGGTACGCCATGGAAAGCAACCGTGACGTTTTGTATAACAATGATAATAATGCAATAAAACAATTGAATTTTGTTTCTCGTCGCTTCGACATTAACAATAAACTAAGATCCTTCGTTTATCGCCCTCTGAACGCAGCCATCAGTCATCATACACCGAGAGGCTAACGAGATATCGCTTTTGACTGAAGATGAGATCTGTGCTTTTGTAGGGTTCTCGAGAGCTTCCTACCTCAGGTCGAGGGTCGGGAATCAGGGTGCCTGTCTCCAATTCTGGCGCGCTGAGAAGAGATTTAGGTTTTGGATACGACACACGGTGAAAACACAGACTTTCTACTGGTTTGTCATCATCCTCGTGTTCTTCAACACTGTCTGCGTCGCTGTTGAACATTATCATCAACCGCAGTATCTCACCGATTTTCTCTGTAAGCGATTAAGAGAAACTATTACGAAACGTTCAATTATTGGCTATTATAAACTTCTGTTAAAGATGCTATTAAGGAACCAAGTCACCTAAAACAATTCAGAGGAAAATATTGTTTGCAGATGATACCGTTCTTTTAGAAAAATCTTAAATTTAAACCTCATAAAGTACGTATCAAGTAATATTCTGTAATTGTGTAATTTTGTGAAGACATACCGTCCAACAGAATTATGTGAGTTAAAAAGTTTTTTTTTCATATGTCGTAGCCTTCAGACCCAATTGGTAAGCAAATTTTAGTGCTCGATGTTTTTTGCATATTGAATAGTGCATTCTAGCCTGAATATTTGAATTTTCATTCGAGAACATTATGACAAAGTTATGATTTCAAATGTGAAAATAAACCTTTTCTTATCAAAACCTCACTAAATAATTATTTACAATAAATCCAATTTCCACTGCATCAAAAATCGCTATACTCAAGCCAGGATTCACTCTTTGACAGATAAAATAAGACATTGAATATTAAAATGTGTTCACCGGTTTGATGTGAAAGGTACAAGTAAATAAAGATTCTTTTCACCTCACAAAATTCAATTGCACTGTATATGGTTACTAAATTCCTGAACTATAATGATTGATATGTACTTCATGAGGTTTAGATGTAAGATTTAAAAGAAAAAAAGGATTTTTTTTTCTAATGAGTTTTTTAGATGGCTGGGTCGCCTTAATCGAAGAAAATATTAATCTTCTAGCGATAATTGATTGTAATATTGCAGTTTACACCGAGTTCGTGTTCCTCGGACTCTTCATGTGCGAGATGTTCGTAAAGATGTACGCTCTGAGTCCGCGGATCTACTTCGAGTCGAGTTTTAATCGGTTCGACTGCGTCGTCATTTTGGGATCTATATTCGAGGTGATATGGTCGGCGGTGAAGTCCGGCTCCTTTGGCCTCTCCGTCCTTCGTGCCCTACGACTTCTAAGGATATTTAAGGTCACCAAGTACTGGAAGAGCTTGAAGAACCTCGTGGTCTCTCTGCTCAACTCGATGCGCAGTATAATATCCCTCCTCTTCCTGCTCTTCCTCTTCATCCTCATATTTGCCCTACTCGGCATGCAGCTTTTTGGCGGACAGTTCAACTTTCCGACTGGCACGCCTCCCACCAACTTCAACACGTTTCCCATCGCGTTGCTAACTGTCTTCCAAGTGAGTATAACGCTTAATCGTATATCTTAAAATCCTTTAGAAAAGGCCACATTCTTATTTCTTTTTTTTTTATGTCATTCGTTATAGCTAGAGAAAAGTAGCTTCACATGCCAATTGCGAAGTGAAAGAAATTGCAATCTTTGTCTTTCCTTCTTCGACTCATGATTAGAACATTATTCTACATTATCTTTTAGGCAACAATATAATACGAACAATATAATCGATATGATGCTTAGTGAGCCTCAATAAAATTGATACCTTCAAGAGATGTTGGCAGATTACTCATCTGTGGCGAGAAAATCAGATTGCCATCTACATATGACCTAGAGTGGTTCATTTGAAACTTTTTTTTTTGATTCCCAAGTTACAAAGCTGTAGTTAATACTTTTATAGAAATCCGTCAACACCATAAGTGCGAATAGGATAATATTAATAATAATAACATAATAATAATTTTCATTTACCATTTTAATGGTTCGATTTGGATTTCTTATTTTTTTGCCACCTGAAAAATGGTGAAAGCATCAAAATTTCCCAAGACATCAGTAGTGACTTCCAGATCTTTTTTTGTACGCATTTATGATGTAGGAGGACTTATTTGAAGTATTTGGCTCAGTATTCTGAGTTGAGTATTCGAAAAAAAAATCAAAGCTTGAAATGAACTTATATGGACGTCGTGACTCTCCAGAGAATTATCTTATCTAGCAGACCCTAATCGCTGATGTTTATACTTTTGCTGCTTAGATCCTGACCGGCGAGGACTGGAACGAGGTCATGTATCAGGGCATCGAATCTCAGGGTGGCCACAAGGAGGGTGGCATGATATACTCGTTATACTTCATCGTGCTCGTGCTCTTTGGCAACTACACCCTGCTGAACGTATTCTTGGCTATCGCCGTTGACAATCTGGCGAATGCACAGGAGATGACTGCCGCTGAAGAAGGACAGGTTGAGGAGGACAAGGAAAAGCAGATGCAGGAGCTTGAGAAGGAAATGGAAGCTCTGCAAATGCCGGGGGATCCAAGTGCGCCCAAGGTGGAGATATGTCCGCCTAGTCCGACGCAAAACTTGTGAGTATAATGAGCCGCTCGTACTTTCTCCTTCACAAACTTCCTTTGAATTAAATGCTAACATATTTCTTCTCACTTCCGTTTACAGCAAAGGTGGGAAAGGCGGAAAACAGGCATCCGAAGAGAAAAAACAGGATAACGAAGACGACACGGGACCAAAACCAATGCTGCCATACTCCTCCATGTTTATACTATCTCCGACGAACCCGTAAGTATGAGAGGGTCATTGGGCTAGTAAATAACCATATTAGTAAATTTTCAAATGAAAGTATTGCCAGTAAAGTAAGTCGATTGAAAGCAAATATAAACATATCTATAGTTTGATGTACTTAGAGACTTCAAAGAAAGAACAATTATTGTTTGATTCAATACTCTTCAAAGTACTCTTCAAGAAAGAAGATTTCATTGACGCCAACGACATGGGTAGCCTTGTTTTTCAATGATTCCAACGAAATATTTCTTTGATGCGAATCAAATGGTGCATTTGAATTACAAAATAAACATTTTATTGGCTATATAGAATAAAGAAATGCTCTTCTTGATTTGAAGGAAAGATATACTTGATGCCATGAAGTCACAATAGGCCTGTCTCTCTGGCATCTAACCTCGCTTTTTTGTTGCCCCTTTCTTTTGAACGAACACCGTCGCGTTTCGAGGAGCAAGAAGCTTAGTCTATTTCTGGCGCACTTTCGTACGTTCTCCGAAAAAATTTGAACTTTATCGTCGAATACTTAAGGAAGAAATATGTTACAATATTTTAAGCTATGGTGGAGAAAGTGCCTTTTGAATGTAGTCAATGAAAAGAACATACTTAGTTTGAAAGCTCATTTATTTGAAGTTGAAGAAGAAGGTTTCATTGAATCAGAGACATTTTTTTACGATTATTGGAACTGGTTTCTTGATTTAAAATGTCTCTCTTAGATTCAATTTAACTACTTTTCATTGAGTTTGAGATCATCTCAAGAAAAGATAGTATTAAAACTCAAATATTTAATTCAATTGGCAACGAGTTCCGTGAATCATTAAAACTTTTTGTCTCGGTGTACAGAAAATCAATGGTCTATTTGTATGAAGATTCTGGGTCTAGCGGTAACATTCTTGATATTTGATAACTCGAAAATGGAACTCAAAAGTCCACGATATTTTGAGAAGTCATAGAAACCACGAGAAACCCGTAAAATACTGTACAATCACGATAAGTTCTAGGAAATCGTGAAACGACTTGAAAAATCTTTGCAAATCTGTCAGTATCTTAAGAACTTTCCGGACAGTCATGAAAACGCTGGGAATCCTAGGGAATCTTAACGAATAATGTGAAACACCTGGAATACTATAAAACCTTGATAAATTTACAGAAATTTTATGGAATTCTGAAAAATATTCATATCGCTGAACAAAGCTCCATATCATTCTTAACACTCTTAGCAGAATCGGACTATGGGCACACCAAACCATTCAGTTATTTACAAAAGATAATTCAGAGTTGTCGAAAACATCGAAATTTTAATATTTAATAAGCAAGTATAATATAATGACAGACGATAATCATTTTCACACTCAGATCTCCCGATCATTGCGCATTCTTATAGCACCATTGCAAGTAATTGACCACATAGGATTCTTAATACGATTTTCTAACGATAACAGAAAATCCTATTCAACTTGTTATAATGGATTTTATATTTGTTGAAGCTTTAAGGTATCGACTGCTTTTATGGTAGGTTAAATAAATTTTGCCCAACATACATAATAAAAGGCCAATCCTTTAATAGTATTCGGAAAAAAAAACATTCATTGGTATCTTAATAATGATACATGAGAAATGTGAAAAATAATTGTAAAGGATTTGAATAAAAAATGTGTTTTATTTAATTTTGTCGTTACAGTGTAAGAAGAGGCGCCCACTGGGTCGTGAATCTAAGATACTTCGACTTCTTCATCATGGTCGTTATATCACTGTCGAGTATCGCTCTGGCAACAGAGGATCCGGTCGACGAGGAGTCGCCGAGAAATCGGATACTGAACTGTTTCGATTACGCCTTTACGGGTGTATTCACGATAGAGATGATTCTCAAGGTCATTGATCTGGGAATCATACTCCATCCTGGCTCGTACCTGCGCGAATTTTGGAATATTATGGACGCGGTTGTTGTGATATGCGCCGCGGTTTCGATGGGCTTCGACGTAGCCGGTAGCTCCGCAGGAGCCAATCTTTCGACGATTAAGTCATTGAGAGTGTTGCGAGTGCTTAGACCTTTGAAAACTATTAAAAGAGTGCCGAAACTTAAAGCGGTGTTTGATTGTGTGGTGAACAGTTTAAAGAACGTCATTAACATTCTCATTGTGTATATATTGTTCCAATTCATTTTCGCTGTTATCGCGGTACAGCTTTTCAACGGCAAGTTCTTTCACTGCAACGACGAAAGCAAATACACGAGCGAGACGTGCCGGTGAGTAACTTCGTCAAATTAGCCTGTAATTTCAGCAGTTATGTCCTTTTATATTTCTCCCAAATCGTCTACCACACACACTCAGAGATAAATATCGTAAAATTCATTAATGAAAATAGTTAGTCCGACGATAATCCAACTATAATGTATAGTTGCCAGGAGGAACGACTATATTTTATGCTTATAGCAAATATAATTATAGTAGCAATTATAAAAATGATAATAGTTTCACAAACTATTATAATAGTTTCAAATATGCCGTTGTGTTGCATATACGATTTCAACGTTTGTTTTCAATAAACTTGCAAGTATCGTTTATTGGACCATATTATCATCACTCCAACTAAAACATTGCAAACCTTCCTATATGCTTTTCATCGTGTGAAATCGTTGAATTACCGATATGCTTTTCTCTCAGTGTATATCTAACATTTTTCCTAAAGTTCTCCTCCAATTTTGTTTGTTATCGTTGTTGAATTCCAATAGTACCTATCCTGCTTTCATATGTATTATTGAACGATAAAATCTATCGCTATTGCCTTTCCTCATTACAGCGGCGAGTATTTCGTGTTCGAGGAAGATGCGTTACTGCCACAGGTGAAAGAAAGGGAATGGAAGCCGCAGAGTTTTCACTACGATAACGTGATGGCCGCGATGCTCACGCTTTTCGCTGTCCAGACTGGCGAGGGCTGGCCCCAAATTCTCCAGCACTCGATGGCGGCGACTCACGAGGACAAGGGCCCCATTCACAATTTTCGCATCGAAATGTCTATATTCTACATCGTATACTTCATCGTGTTTCCATTCTTCTTCGTCAACATCTTCGTTGCTTTGATTATTATCACGTTTCAAGAGCAAGGCGAGGCGGAGCTGCAGGACGGCGAGATCGACAAAAATCAGGTGATCAATTTACTAAAATTCACGCGATATTATTGAAAACTCCTAGTTGTCGTCTTATACGAGTTTTCGTTAAATTTTTTTCACAGAAATCCTGCATAGACTTCACTTTAGGGGCAAGACCCCTCGAGAGGTACATGCCGAACAAACGAAACAGCGTAAAGTACAAAATTTGGAGGATAGTAGTTTCTACGCCATTCGAGTACTTCATTATGATACTCATCGTTCTCAACACACTTCTACTCATGATGAAGGTAAGCCGTCTTTGACATATACTTCTTTACCCCCGAATAATCATTTTACTAATCTATTTCTTGAGCCCCTCCAAGTAAGATGCGAGTGAACCTGTGAAAGCGAAGAGGGAAAGAAAGATCGAGTTATTTAAAACCCCAGGATTTCGTGTTTCTGCAGTAAACCTTATGATTCTCGCTCTTTCTTTCTTCTTACTCACGTTTGCCTACTCTGTTACCCTCATTGGAAACTCGAACCCTCTGCTAATAAACCCCCTTTTATTTTCTCGACCCCTTCTCAAATTTTTGGCAACTTTAACCAATCGAAAAACAGTTCTAACTTCATACCGTACCTTGAATTATGACAACTTTTCCCTAAAACAAGGGTCCGCATTCGGGAGAAAAAAAGAAACGACAGAAATATTGAAAATATTTTGATATAACAATTCAATCGTCGTACTATATGAATAACGGATATGTTTGTACAAGAGATTCGTTGTATTTGCCTGCATATTCACTTGTTCTTTGTATAATAACTATTGTGGTCCCAGATTTGTCTCTGTCCGATACACACACAAACAGAAATCCCATGTTAATACTGTGATATTATATCCCAACGATTCTTTTTTTTATTTATAATCCCAAAATCCTTGAAACCCAGAATTAGTTGCGTTATATATGAGCATCAAAAATGACAACAACAAAAATCAAACTTGATATCTTAAAAATAAAAATTAGTCTATTAGTCGTAACATTTGAATCGTCTTCTGATAAATTGCAATAACGCTCCTTATTCCATCGTAATGTTCCCTTAGAACAAACGAACAACAACAATCAAATGCATAAAAAATTTGTGATATTCAAAAATTTCCTCTTACGGGAAGAAGTAGACGTGCGAACATTTGGAAGCTTTTATCACATTTTGGTTGACCGTATTAGACGATTCTTGAGTTCTAGATGCTCTAGCGTCCTTTCTATATACTCTATCACCCCTAAATACTCTGCCTATCACTCTCTCTTTCATCCGGTTGCATGGCTAGCATCGTGTCATTGTAGCTCTATTCACAAAAATCCTTAACGGATAAAGAGAACAAAAAAACGCATAATTTTATGTACGGACTTTACCACAGCGTTCGTTTCTGCACCACCCCCAAAACTCACCCACGCTCTTACGAAGTGGGAATAATGCTCAGAACTTACCCGCAATCTCTGCTTTTTTTTCAAATATTTCACTTACTATTTTGCACTGAAAATATATTCCAATCAGCACCGCATAACAAAAAACGTTCTTCTGCAATCTATGGTTTGTGCACTATTCTCACTGAATCTCATGACCTTTTCCACCGATCCAATTACACGCGCAGCAACGACGATAATAGTATCGTCGTATCCTACATGCTTCGAGGTCGGCTTTGACTTGACTTGATATATAAATCTACACACATGTATTCACACGCCACGATTTCACGTTGAATTTAACAAAGACGTCGTAACGCTGCCGTAATCGGATGACAATGGCTGTTACAACTATATTTGCGCTTGCGACAACAGAGAACGTTACTGTCGAATCTCATGCACACGCACCGCACCAGGTTCATGAGCACAAAAGCATGTGCGATTTACAGCCACTTGAACCCAATTTCGTGTCATCACAATCGAGTGGAAGCTACAATCGTTCCGTGCTGTCGTACGCTACACTCCTTTTTTTCCCTTCCATACTGACTTTAACGAGTGGTAACACATCCTTGACTTTGTGAGCACTTTCCGTACATGCCACTTGTAACTAACTTTCCAATCGATAATTGTCAAGATTGTTTTCCAATTTGCTATTCACGCACTTTGTCATACATTGCACAAATTCCAAACGGAGTTGTTTGCCGCACTATTGGAAAAAAAAATCATAATTTACTGTCGCACGATAAAAAAAAATGTATGTACTACGACAGCACGTAAAGCGACAAAGCCTCCAAGCACTTATACAAAATAAGCCTCACATGAAACGCGTGCAAAGAGCTGCGTATCGCATGCTGGCTGCTGGCATTAACAACTCATATACAGACAATACTACAGTAAAGAAAAAAAAAACAAAAAAAGATGACACGAAAAAAATTCATTGAATGTTAAGAATCCTATGTTTTTGCACGGGGCGTTCGCACGATATACGAAAATACAAGAACTTCCTGAAGACGATCTTCCACAAGGCACAAGAGCCTTGATAACGATTATAATTGACCCTGATTCCTTCGAATTCATTGATTCATTTATCACCAAAAAATGATCCCGCATCTTATCTCGCATACCCGGTGCTTATTCCTTTCGCCTCTCTTGCCGAACTTCCTACCTCATAATCTCATTTCATCATCAGTTGTTTAGTAGTAAAATCGCGATTCTGTTGACTTCACAAACACCCGACTATTGTCTCGACAGAGAAAATCCGCAAGCGGTGACACAAATCGGTAAAGATTTATGTCCCGTCACCGGTTCGCCCTATAGTGCTCATGACTTCAATATAGAATTTCACAACACTATAGAAACACTATTCGACATAGCGCATATTATGCACCCGAACTGCTCGGTACAATCACCATTCATACTATACAAAACCCCCTCCACAAATAGGAAACAATTATGATAGAAACAGCCGTAGATATACACCCAAATTCAATCTGACCCTAATCAGGAATGTGCAGAATTCTCCAATTATACATTGAGACCGTTATTTTCTATGTATCTACAATTGAACTGTCTAAATCTGATAGAAAAATTATTCCGAAATTACACAAAGATTTTGTCAATGTTTATCAATATTAATTGGAGCAGATTTTACTCATTTCTGGTAACAATATACATGTACTCAATACCACGAGTTGTTACTATATTACAGTTAAAATATAGTCCACACATACGTACACACATAGCCGCACGTAAAACACTCATCCCTCGTACGATAGACAGGTACGATGATACAGTATACACTCGTTGTTAAAAAGGGAAGAAGCAAAAGCAGAATAATAAGGACGCGAGCCATTGTCGATTGGGGTTCGCGTCTGATCATCTTGAAGGATTAAAAAAAATCGAAAAAAGCGTAATCTTTTGTCATCGACACGTAGGCTTGTATGTTCGTATGTATGTCTGTCTGTCGGCCGTGTGTTTGTCAGTGTGTGCATTGCAGTACCACCAGCAGAGCGACACGTACCGGAAAACACTGAAGTACTGTAACATATGCTTCACCGGGATGTTCTCCGTCGAGTGCATTCTCAAGATCGCCGCATTCGGCCCCAGGGTAAGCTCCACTTCCCCCAAACGAAAAAAAAAATTATCCTTGTTCCGCCTGGCTCTCACGAGTCTCGGGCTCATCCCACGAGTGCGGTTATCCGTCGCGTTTCCTCCATTCGCATTAAGTTTAATATTTTTTTTTTTTTTTTTTTTTTCGGGTAAACCGCTTACAAGAGAGGATCTTACGTTTACTGAATTCGAAAATCGGAACGAAGGTTTTTCACTCATGCTCTACAACAACAACAAATATATACTTTTCATCACATGTTGTAACTTATTATTTCGAATGAGGAAACGTGACAAGCCGTTTCTCAAACAGGCTGGTAAGTCTCGCTTATTAGAGAACACATAGAGCGTTTTATCTACAGGAACTGCTGCTACATAAACATATTTATTCAATTATACATACGATATTATTCGCGGCATATTATGGACACATTAATATACACTGTACTATGCGATTTACCGATTTATACGCTCTCCCAGAGACGGGAGACACACACATTTCGATCACGCGCCAGATCATATACATGCTGTGAAGAATGTTTTATCGAAATGCTATCGAGTGGCAGAGAAAGATATCGAAAATTAATTTAATAATTTAAAGAAAACTACGTGCCTCTTCGAGATTTCTTTGGCGAACTATCTAAAATACAAAAATTGTGTTTCTAAATATGATTGAATAAATTTTTTTTCAATAAAATTGGGGAGCAGTTGTTTTCTCTTATGCAAAGAATAGCCAGTTTGCCACTCGACCGCACCTTCAAAATGATAATATTACACATATCATATACGCAGATACACGCAAATATTATAAACACAATCTACAAAGAAATACGTATAATCGAGGCATACATTCACATATGATTAATTTTACGTTATTACTATTATTATTATTGTACTTTCATGTTTCGCTATCTTGCGGTTATCTCTACATTTTGTTGCTCTTTTCGCGCTGTTTCTCAATCTCTTTTCTCTATACTTCTATCACTGAACCTCCTGTACTGTTTGTTTTTTCTTTCATCTATTTATTTTATAATTTTCCAATCGATAAGTATGTCCATAATTAAAGTCGAAAATATAATAAGAGACGGAAGAAGTACCCCACGAAGTTCCACGCCCCTGCATGCGATCCGGCCTCTTGCATCCGCACGCATTCACTGCACGTGACATGTTTTATTATAAAAAAATCCTCGCATGCGAATATTATCACTAATGACTGCGTATATGGGCTGATGCCTGATGCCAATGATTATTTATAATAAGGATTATGTCATGGTAACAAAGGCGTACAGATAAACAGCGAAATATATTATACACTGCGATACTATAAGAAATTGCGGGTGTTTTCTTACGTTTTGTCCCGCATGCTGTTATCGTCTCCAAAGTGCATATGATCTCTGACACTCTGACCCCGTTGCGATGACCGGATTATCAATATAAAAGCTGCAGCATAATTTTAAATGGTTGCAGTAATAATAATATCAATAATAATAATAATACATATATATATAAATATGCAAATAATGATAAACTACGGTTTGTCCACTCTGTGAGAGATTGGTTAGACTTGCTAGGTTCGCTAGGAGATCGAAAGCCAACCCGAAAACTCAGCAAAGACCAACGATTTACTGGAACAACTTAAAGTTATTTAGAAAATATTATGAGTCTTAAACGAATCAGAGGTTGTTCTAGAAAATCGTGTAATCGTCAAGGACGAGAAGGTGTGAAGATTAAAAAAGGATCAAATGGTCAAAGAGTTTTTTCATCGTGCAGGGAAGACGAGAAGGCTCGTCCAGTCTGAAAAAGATAAATTAATAAAGCATAATTACATCCGCCCTGCCCTCTCATTGCACGAATAGCCCCTCGTGCGCAAAAACACCCTTTTTCTATATTTATATCCCACTGCGCGGATATAAATGTAGATGTTGCGTCGGTGCGGCTAGAAAAAAAGGCACAGAGGGGTTAACGATGATAAGGTATTAAGGGCGCTGAATCACGATGAAATTAAAAAAAAAAAATAGCAGGCAACAGACAAATATTTGGCCTATGCTACGTCTCTGTTGGGTGTATTTTGTAGTATCACGAGGCGCCGCCAGTTCTATTGGACACCTTGAGCTTCGTGAACATCGTCGTCACCCTACTTTTCTTCATTGAGTGCATCCTTAAAGTCATCGCCTTCGGATGCAAGGTACAAAAAAGCCTTTACTCATCACTAACTCTCCACTATATATTTTTCACACGTATATAACGTCACTCTTGGATCAGCCGTTCGCGTCAACGAGAGATATACAATTATATCTATATAATAGTAAATAGAAAACGAAAAACAGGAATTCTATCACCAGAGGGTGATGCGCATTTCCTCGGAAATATTATATTGTACAATGATACGAATCTATGAGTTACATTGGGAAAGGGTTATTTCTTCTAACGCGCAGCCTGTGAGGGATGCAATGGGACACCAAAGTGCCAGAAATGTGTCTTTTTGTAGCAACTAGAAATTCGCGGGCAAAGGATCGATGCTCATTGCATTTTCAAAAATTGCTTCTCATTTAGATTTTAAACACTGAATTAATGGTAAATAATAATGAAATAGAAGCCACGTCTCTAGAAATGTGTTTCTAATCGTGTCTCTATCTGTCTCTCTCTGTCGCTCTCTCTCACTCTTCCTACATACTACTTGCCACTGTCACGGAGTTGAAAAAAAAAAAAAAAAAAAATTGATAAAAAATAACTCGGCCTCGAGAAGAACTCTTTCTACTAGCTGCTTGCTATGACCGGCATGTTCCCGTAGATATTTAGTAGAGTGATCCCGTCACTTACAACTTTAGTCGATCATCGATTTACCTATAAAAACCGACCTATATATATATATATATTACAATAATGATAATAATAATAATATGGATAAACATATATATATATATATATATATCTTATTTGTTAGTAAATACGCATCGACAAATCTGTATCTCGCTGTGGGACACACCAAAGTTAGGCTGGCACCAAAAGCTCTTCACACATTGACGACGCGTTTCACAAATACTATAATATTAAAAAATAATTATTGTTATGTCCATAATATATACTTATTGCTGCGTTTTACATGCCATTTTATACTCGCCTACACACCGTAACACACACGTACACAAGCACAAGAGCACACGCACGTATCGGCACGGAATCGGTTGACCGACCGTGCCGATCGCGTCTTTTTCTTTATATGCAGAATACTTTTATATAGAGGTAGTCGTGCATACATATACACCTGAGCCACCTTGAACGCAACTATGATTTTCAAAAATGGAGGCTGAATGAAATGGTACGAAAATGATATTTTTGTAGCAGTCAGCTCAATTAGTTCAAAATAAGCGTTCAGGGTTGCTCCCATCTGACCAGCGAAATATTTTTATTAATACTCTTCCTTACGTCCGCGCAGAACTTCTTCAAGGATCCTTGGAATACCTTCGACTTCATCACGGTCATCGGTAGCATCGTGGACGCTCTTGTTCTTGAATTCGGGGTACGTGGAGCAACACGTGTTTAGTGAAACACTCGCAAAATATTCAACATATAAGATAATGGTACCAATGCTCAGAAACGTTCCAGTCTTCAACACTTCCTGTTTATTTGAGTTTATTAGGCATTCAATTATCGCAAAGCCAAAATTGCAACTTGAAACCGTACACTGTGAAAAAAATCTTTCTTAAAATTAATATCCTTGCATTGGAAGAACCATATGCATGAACTGTATATTAAATTTTATAAACATTTATATTCAATTTACATGTGAACATAGCATTATGATCAATTTCAAAATTAAACGGAATAATTCAAAAGATAAATCTTAATAATTCAGTGCACGATTTTTTTATCGGTAAATGTGTATTATATATCAAGTTGGGCACGAAAATTCAAAAGATACGTGTTGATTTCCATGTATTAATTCAGTAATGATTGATTTGATAACCATATGTATAATTGATTTAATAAAATTGTATATCGACAGATACGTGAAATCCATAGACGCATATTAACGTTACTGTGCCACTATGTTGATGTTTATTTCCCGTGGTATTTTTCTGAATTTCATTTTTCACACTTTTGTAGCGGAAAACCGTATTCATTTTTCAAAAAGAAATACATTCATGGAAACACAATTGCAATCCCAAGTAAAAAAATTATATGAAGATTGTATAAAAATTGTATATAAAGATCTACATAAAAGCTGTATACGAAAGTGGACATTCACATTTTCTATATTTTGTATACAATACATATGAAGATTCTATAAAAATCATATGAAGTGCAATATAATTTATGTAAATTAAAAATAACGTTTCTACAAAAACCTTTTTATAAAATCTGCAGACTATATAAATTTCATATAAACGAAACACAGTGCCATAATTATTCTATAGGTCCATTGTCTTATACAGACTATACATATTGACGTATATATGATTTTTCCACGTGGGCATACACCGAGATACCGCATATCAATTTTAATGATCATATTCTTGGAATTTGGTTTTCTTCTTCTTCGGATAACGGAAACTTCATAATAATGATTCTTCGAAGAATCTCAACATGAGGTATTCGAAAAACTGGTTGATTCGGCGCATTTTGATGGTTCTGTATTGTATATAATGTATTGTATATAATCATAGAATTATCCAATATTCAACGATTAATCGATCAATTTTGGAAACTGGAAGCTATGAGCATGAATCTAGTTTCACTCGTTTTATAAATGAAGCTTTTCTTGACCACCTAATAAATGGCTAAATCTAAGGACTCCCTAGCTTGTCCGAGAGCATTGGTACCTTTATCTCACGAAATACGTTTTCAGCATTTTGGTTCGTAAATTTATTTTAAAATCGTTTACGTGGCAACGTAAACGATTTTATTCATTGACAATAAGTCATCCAAATAAATTCAGAAACAAATAAATTGCATCGACATATGCGAAATGTACACGATCGCGGTGAAGCTAAAAAAATGAAGTCTCTTTATAGCTTCGTTCATGCATCGTCTTAAAGCTTCGACGATCGTGAATCGCACCTGAAAAATAATAATGAAAACAATACATAAGCGTTCATAGCGAATCGCGAAGCTGACCCGATGCACGCACGAAGCCCAAACCAATCAGCGAGTTGAACTTATCACTTTGTTTGTTTAAGTGTAATTTTCTTTGTCCCCTACAGGAGAACTACATCAATGTTGGCTTCCTCAGGCTCTTTCGCGCCGCCAGACTGATCAAACTTCTCAGGCAGGGCTACACTATACGAATCCTACTTTGGACATTCGTGCAGTCCTTCAAGGTGAATATCAGATTTTTTTTTACTTTCTTTTAAAATGTCGCAATTCTGCACTTCGAGTTATACAAACGCTTTCAACAGTTCGTGATAAATTTGACATACAATTGTGTCTAATAATAATTACTGAAAACATGAAATCTCGGGCTTTAGAGATCTTGGACAATTTAAAGCGTTTTAAAATTCATGCGAGAATATTTCTCACTTTTTCAATAGATGAAAATCTGGAAAAAAGTCAGTTCTTGGCAAACAATGATTAATCCTTTCCCAAAATCAATTATTTTATCTTTATTTCGTTTTTACCACTACGAGATGCTTTCAACGATTACAGTAACATTATAAATCTTGAAACACTGTCTTTTTTCAAATTATAACAAGCCAATGTTTTCGTTTTATTTCAGGCGCTGCCTTATGTTTGTCTACTCATAGCCATGCTGTTTTTCATCTACGCTATCATCGGCATGCAGGTACGAATAAATCCCAGCAGACAACACATAAAAATCTTATCAAACGAAAGCTTCGATATCATAATTCACGACATATAGGATTCGCGCCGAACGTGATTGTATTCGAATTGTACATGAATACAAGGTATTAAATCTATCAAATTATTGCCAGGTTTTCGGAAGCATAGGAAACGATTCGGCGACGGCTATCGAACGTCACAACAACTTTCAATCCTTCTTTGACTCTCTAATGTTACTTTTTCGGTGAGAATGATATAGTAGAAAAATTGAGAGCTCTGTAGGGGAATTTGAAGAGCCAGAGAGAATCGTAAGCTAGAGGCCAGTGGAATCGAGAGTAAAAACTGAAACCCCGTAGATATACTGCGATTAAAAAGATTCCCATATAAAGTATTCTCCATTGCACAACCGATCACCATCATCACCATTGAAAATTCCTTCCCAGCCGTCTTTAAACTAATACCGTTGGCTTTTGCCTCCGGGCTACGTCTTCTCTTCCTACCAGGTTTTTGGTAACATCAAACTCGATCCCGATACGTCGATATACGAGCACAACAATTTCCAAAGCTTCATTCAAGGTCTGATGTTACTTTTTCGGTGAGTTTCGACGTTTCGTAAAAATAGTTAATCGATTAAATTCCTATATGTAAAGTTGTGCTTCGCTTAAGTAATTATCACAGTATAAACCTCGACTTAGCTGAGTTAATTGTTTCCCAAGATTTCTTTTACTGAATTCTATGAATTATTTGCAGATGCGCGACGGGCGAAGCGTGGCCAAGTATAATGCTGTCTTGCATAAAAGGCCGTAAATGCGATAAAAGGGCCAACAAACCGGCAGCAGAGGAGTGCGACTGTGGTTCAAACCTCGCCTACGCTTACTTCGTATCGTTCATCTTCTTCTGTTCGTTTCTCATGTTGAATCTCTTCGTCGCCGTAATCATGGACAACTTCGATTACCTCACTCGTGACTCGTCGATTCTCGGAGCTCATCATCTCGACGAGTTTGTGAGGATATGGGCTGAATACGATCCGAACGCAACGGGCAAAATTCACTTCACTGAAATGTACGACATGCTTAAAAACATGGAGCCACCGTTGGGCTTTGGTAACAAATGCCCGAATCGTCTAGCCTACAAGAAACTCATCAGAATGAACATGCCCGTCGATGACGATGGCAAGGTCAACTTTACAACGACACTTTTTGCCTTGATTAGAGAGAATCTTAGCATCAAAATGAGAGTCGGTGAGTGGATCTTGAGATATGTTTTGTCAAACAAGATTTAATTATATCATTGTCAATTTTCTATCTATTTATTTTACACAGCCGAAGAGATGGACCAAGCAGACGAAGAGTTGCGGGAAACCATTAAAAACATTTGGCCTCTGCAAGCGAAAAAGATGCTGGACCTTTTGATACCTAGGAAACACGGTAAGATCATTTTGTGACGAAAATTGCTTGTAAAGTTTTCGGAAATAAAAATATAACAGGTTCGTCCTATACCAGCAATTTTTCCATGCCATCCTGGTTACGCATAATCTCGCGAGCCAATTTCGGATCTTACTATTCTCACCTAAATTGATAAGAAAATAAAAATATTCCAGGACGTTCTTGGTTTGAAAGAGGAAAGTTTTACCGCTTAAAATGAGTGATATTTATTTGTACATATGAATTGTTAGGCTGTTGTGTTATATGCAGAAAATGTACTGTTGGGATTTAAAGCAAAGTTTTTTTGCCAGATAATAGAAACTTCTGTCAATGTCAATCAAAAATTTTGACGGGAAATTATTCTCAATTAATTGTCAATTGCTTAGAACATTAATCTTTTTATTTTTATATATCAAGTTGAATTTTGATTTCAACAATTATGGGAAAACAGCTAAATTCTTAGCAAGAGCAATATTTTACGCAGTAAACTATAGAAAACAAATTCTTTCGTTATGTAGTAAGAAAATTCCTCTTTCAAGCTGTCAAGAGCACATTGAAAAAAAAGTCATGCCATCAACAAAACCAGTAAAATATCCGCTAATAAATATCGCTTATTTTTTATTGATTGCACTTCCACAAATGGCATCGAAAAGTTGTTGGCATAAAAAAATTTGTACTCAATGCCCACTGTCAAAAATATTCATAGTAAAATTACTAGATAGCGCAAAAAACTCTTTTACAGAAACGGTTATAAAACATTACTACATAAATATAACGTAAGATTCATGTACAATTTCACTATATTCGTTACGAAAACGTATTAGTTGATACACAGTCTGAGTTAATTGACGTCAATTAACTCATATAAATTTTTTTTAAATTATGAAAATTACTATCCCAAGGATAAATTTCACATCGCACTTGCATAAAAAATTTCGTATACCAGTTTATGCATAAGAAGTTCAATTACGTATGCATTGAATTACAAGTCGATTTTTTTTACAGTGCAATATATGAATTTTCGAAATATTTTTTACAGTGTAGTCGTGGTGAACCAAGATAGAGATAAAGTTAATATAAAAGATAAACGAAAGCTGATGCTTACCGATTTATTTTTGACAGAATTAGGCAAAGACAAGCTCAGCGTTGGTAAGATATACGCCTGCCTGCTAATCCTCGAGAATTGGAAGACGACGAGGTTTGGCCAGATCCAGGCGGGCACACAGGTGAGTTTTGACAATAAAATCGTAGCATATCGTGTGCCCCTCGATATATTCCGCGCAGATGATGTCGTTTATGAAATAGTTAAATACTATCACGAATACTGATTCGTTGACGCGGTCCGTCTGCGTAAAACCGATCGCGCAGGCCTGTTTTCGTCGCGACACTAGCGTTGTTCTCCCTGACGCTCTTTTCATTACGTTTTAATTGGAGGCATCGATTATTTAACGGAAACACCTGAGAGTCGCGTCGGATAATAGGCCGCGTCAATCGCTGACCGAAAATTGAGTTCGAATGGATGTTTGTCGTTCGCTTCTTCGTGGTAGGAATTGACGGCCGATGTGAGGACCAAATTCAACTTAGCGATTTCAAAAGTTCCCTGTAGTAAACTTAGAAACCTTGAGAAGGGCGAATTTGCTACGGACACAAAATTATTGACTTTTTACTGCCATGAAAATCAATTATCTAAATTTACATTGAAAATCTCGATCTTTTGTTCTTTAATTGGTTCCAGGGAAAGCGTCGCTCTTCTCCCATGTCCCTATCCTCAGACGTTAATATCCCTCTGGGTACTTTGCAGTCACGTTAAAATCCATAACATTCTCCGAGGTTTGACTTATAAGAAAAAATACAATTATAACATTAATCTAAATATCATTCAGTGCAGATTTAACCTCGATTAAATCATCCTAACTCGCGGGAAAAATGTATTATAGCGTCACTTCATCGTACCTTGATGTGCTCATGTAGTGCTGTGGATTAACGAAAAAAAAAACATACGTACATATACACCCGCTATCGAAGCAGGTTTTGAGTCATTCGATGTGCAACTCCCTCGTAACCCGAACGCAAACTAAAACCAAAGGTTTCCATGCAACGGTGTAGAATTATAAGCCCCAAAGTATTATTGAAAATATCCAAGTCACACAATTCATAGAGTGACAGGGATAATAGCGATGAATTGAATCATCTGAACGATTTATTTTTCTAATATACATATTTATCATAGTAGATAGGTAGGGCATATGTGAGTTTTGAATGATTACCAAAAAAACTAGGATATTATAGAAAAAATTGAGTGTTGGGTGTTGTCCCCAATTTTTTTAGATATATACTACATAGCGAGAGTGAAATAACAACGACCCTTTTCAGAAATCCTGAGACCTAGTTAAAACTCATAGAATAGGACGATCTATTAGGTCATAGACGAGTTCACGTACTTACCTATTGAGAGATTTAAAAAATCCACTTACATATTACTACTACTGTCCGAAAGGAAACCAAGAGAATCTCTACGCAGCTCGCCATAATCATCTCTTTATATATTTTTTTCTTTATTTTCCAGAACGATAACGAACTTATCGATAACGATAATGCCGGGCAAAGTCCTGCAGCCCAGGCGGTAGTACTTACTTTTTTATCTTTCTCAACCCCTTTTTTAAATCCCTCCTCTCTCTCTCTCTCTCAAGTTTTTATACTACTTCTAACATACTTTTTATTTATCTACTTTCTGACACTGTCTACTCGCACTTTTTTATGTATAAATTCACTTCGTCTATTCTGATCACCTATTTTTGTGTTCTACACCGTTTTCGTTTGGTACTTATCATCGAGTATTCATTTGATTTCGACAAAGCATAAGTGAACTGTTTGCCAGTTCATTGCGCACAATCAGAACAAGAATGATTGTGGGATCTGAATGACAACATGACGCTTTCATCCTACACGATCACACAGACCAATATTTTTTGGAAATTCCTAGGCACCTGTAAATCATTCGAATATCCACCTCATAGAGGAATCTCTCAGGAAAACTAGAAAAATAGACACTTAATGTTAGATTAGACAGAAAGACGACATCACCGAGTTTTACCGAGTCTAGACGAGCATTTTTCTAATAATCGTCTTTCTAATATTTTGAACAACAGAAAACAATAAATCGTCGCGAGACAAAATGTAAGACTTTTAAAAACTCAGTGGCGACGTTCTCAAAGCAGAAAACCCTTTCCATTAGCACTCCTAAATAAAATAGAAAAAGACGGATGACATAACTTCAGACGATTCCGTGTATCACGGTTTTTAGTCGTGTTGCACAAAATCGTACTCTCGGAGTTTAACATCTGGTATCGATGTTACACGAGAGTATTACAGCGTTTAAAGCCCTGAGTGCTTGCGCGATAGTACGCTCGTTCGGCTCCTTTGCGTCAACGCGCTATAGCTCTGTAAGTAACGAAAAGTACACGTAGTCAGAGAGTCTCTGTAGATTTCCTCAAAGGCATAGAAAAAAGAAAGCAGAAAGCTCGTTTCTACTTCCCGATACTAGTTCGCCTTTTGCCTCGAAATTGTTTATATCTGTTCTTCCTCTTCACTAGAAACACGACTTTCAAACTATTTTTAAAAATCTTAGCTGTCTAGTCGATGTTAGATCGATACTACATACATTTATTGATTCTCAGATTTTATACTATATGTGGAACGAGCATTTTCGATTTCTTTCACCATAACTAAAGGACTAAACGCTGAGTCTCTTGAACTATAGAATCGCCTCAATATTGTTTCTAAAGAGTGGATAGAAATTCTGGTAGAACAGAAATTATTGTACTAGAACGTTTTTAACCAACCGCTGTAGAATTTGTCTCGCTTAAAATTTTCCTATATATATATATATATTTATTTGTTTTTTTTAATAACTTTACTTGCCCGTCTGACACTTCCACAATTTCCTCTCTACACTGATCTTTGTAATAACACTGAAGAGTATTTTTATCTAAACCGTGTTTACCCACAACAAATCACCGCTAATTATTTATCCAGTCAAAGAGGACGTTGAGTTTTCGTTCCGTTGCTTCAACGGGAAATAACGAGATGACATCTTCCTAAATATCCGAAAAAGTATCGAAATTCGTTTTTTTGAAAGAAGGTTTTCGTGAAACTGAAGCGATTTTTTAAATTGATTCGTGAAACTGAAACTATTTCTTTTTTTCATTAGAAACAAAATCATCAGAAGCCATGAAAAAAAACATCGTCACCGGTCTATAAAGCACTTTTTTTGCGGTGCACATCATGTATTGATATCTCGAGATCCACTAGATAGATCGTCGTCAAAATTACACAAAATGCGTCGAGAAACGTTTACAAATCGCTGACGATCTTAGGTTTTCTTTATTTGATTACTCTTGAACAATTACGTAAAACTAACTACTTTTTCTCGTGGATATTTCATGTCTAAGTTTGAATTTCTCGCTATTTTGTAAATAAAAATGATTTTTACAGATCAGTGATTGTCAGCGATCTCCAAATGTTTCTAAGCATATTTTATATAAATTGGAAAACCATCTATCCAGCGGTTTTCGAGATATATGATGTCTTTACCGGTTAAAAAATTAGATTATCGGCTGGTGACCATATCTGATTTTTTAACACATTATTTTATTTTATGTAAAAAAAATAAAATAAAAACATGGACGCGATGAAGCTCCAGATGTATACGTGAGACACACACAGGTAACTGTGGTGGTCACATGTATACAGCTGTAGTCTATGTTTACATTCTCGACGAAAATCGTGACGTAGCTACGGTGCCGTGAGGCGAACTCAAGACCGGCTATATCGACATAAGGTTTTTCCGCAATGTTTTCCTATGCCCTTAGTAGATATGCTATGGCAAATACAATATAGAGGGGGAAGTCGGATGCGGCCGCATGGGGGCCTGGTTACTGATCCGGACCAGGCCGTCAGGAGGGACCGGGGCCGACCCTGTAATATGCGTAATGCTTGCAGACGGAGGGGAATGCGAATAATTTTTTTTCTTTCTTCAATAAAAAAACATCGTTTTATTTTCACGAAATAATAAGTAAATTGTTCTAGCTCTAACAATACTTTCTTTAAAAAAAATCAAAGTTCGAGCTTTTTTCGGTTCTTTAGGTTTATGAAGCTCGTCAAATCAACGCCCATTGATAATGTGCTCAATAATGGAAAAGTATATTATACTGAACCCGAGTACGATTAATATGCAAATATTCACAACCCACACTCACCACCAACCTTAGGCATGTTTGTTTTTCCCCCAGAACGAATAGTTAATAACATCCCCTGTATGTCTCTGTACCAGGTAGGATTGTTGCGTGACGCAGCTCGTTTGTCGACTGTGTTTTTGTAACCGTTGTTGACTCGGCTTGGTATTTAACAATCGTATGTTTGTACAGCGCTAGACTTAGGGTCTTGTGTCGAACGATTAACCAGCATCACTAAAAATGCATTCAAACGTAGCAGTCATCAACTTTCTTTATTAGTTGCATGAGGCATCGGATAATATATAAGTACACAGTGTGACAAAGAGACACCGAAAGAAAGTTGATCGCTGGCTCGTATGTACGTGCATGCGAATATTAATAATTGCATTTGTATGGAGAATAACTGTTCTATATAATATTGTGGCTCCAAATAATACCGACTTTGCCACCTAAATAACAAACCCGTTAATTACGCAATTTAACAAACATATACAGGCTTTATTACAAAAGTATGAATAAAATAATCAGAGAGGCCACAGCCTGATTTCCTGAACGGTAAATAAATTTTTTTAAAGCCGAATTCGCGAGAGCAGAGGCATAATGTTGATAACTGGTCTCGCGTATTCGTGCATGATTAAAAAAAAACTTTTTTCAATCTTTTCCAATATTTCAACACTGCACTATATACCAATCACGACACTTTTTTTCTGGCATGATTTTGACAACAATCTATTATCACAAGAGTAAAGTTTTTTGAATGCATCTCTTTCTCAATGAGCTCGCTCTCTACACATGATTTTTCACTTAACTCACATACCGATAACGAGAATCAAGAACAAATGATACGTGTATATTCTGTGTACAGCACCGGACGCACATCTCTATAAATAATCACTTTGCGTAAAGGGTTTGCTGAGAGTTAGAGTGAGAAAGAGATGACTGTACAGAAGACAACAGCCGGACGTGGTAAAAGAGCCTGTATGTGCCTGTACATACATAGTGGAATTAAAAAAAAAACATACACAAATAAGCTAGAAAAAGCCAAAAGAAAAAGCAAAAGTAACGCCAGAGCTGAATATGTAGAGAGAAAAGAAATAATAAAAGCGTATCGACAAGTCTGACACGGATTTCACACGTTCGAAACAGCGTACGACATTCTACAACTGCCTGATGGACATGGCCGGTGCGAATCACACGGGAAATAATCATCACGGGAACGGCAGCAGAACAAACAGTCTTGAGCCGCCTACTCATGACGCAAAGGCGGATCATCATCACAGAGGCTCGAGGGACGAGGAAGAAGGAGGAGCCATGGGGGCTCTTGCCGCCGCCGAGCAAAGACGTCAACGTAGCATCAGGTCTGTTAGATCAGTCGTTGTTGAAAATCGCAAGCGAAAAGAGCTCCTCAGTTCGTCGTTTATCTATTGCAAATAAAATTGGGAAAAACTTTGTCAACGCTTTGAGACGGAGACAAACGTCGATTGACTAAAATACCTTTTTGATTGTGTTACAGAAACAAAAAGGTGAACTGGAAGATGTCCCACCAGTACGATAAACTAGGGAGCAGCGGAGAGAGTAGCCAGGGAGGGGGTGGGTCTGGGGTTGTAGTTAACGGCGAGGAACGCGCCCCCGAGCTAGAGCCATTGCTGGCAGAGTCCTCCCAGGACCACCACCACCACCACCACCATCATCACCAATACTACGATTACGAAAATGATCAATACCATCACCACCACCACCACCACCATCATCTTCACCGACAACCCTCGTACTATCAACACCAGAACACCTACGCACCTCGCTCCTCAATCCGTTACCTCAAGGTGTCGGCTCGGTCCAAAACTAAACAATTTGTCGCTGGCCTCTCATCCAGAGCCTGAGATGTTTTTTGAATTTCTTTAATTTTTTTTATTATCTTGCTGTCAATAGTTTATTTTCTAAAATCCAATGCCTGGCTCCTGCCAGTGAGATTCAACAAACAGAATATCAAAATTCAATATTGCTATTGCCCTCCTCAGATCCGTACACAAAGCGTGTTTAGCAAACAAACTTAGTATTACACTTTTTTTTTTATACATACACGTTTCGGGTGGAGCAATAACTGGGATTCGTCACAGATGCGTAATCTTTGTATTACGAGGACCTTTTTTGGTGCACAAATCCGAGATCTCAATTTTGTTATGAAAATTACTGAGAAGCATCTATAATTTAACTTGGATTCAATTATATCACCGAATGTTCACATACTTACAAGTGAAATCTTATTTTATGTAGACCGATGAAGAAAACAATCGAACATGGGAGACTCATCATTTAATCTATCAACTGACAATATAGCATATTTGATAACTTAAAAAAAAATACCTTTTGGAAAAAAAAAATTCGAAAACAGTAGAATTCTATCACCAATGCATTATATCTATTTTGACGAATACAGACAAATTTATAGGTAAAAATTTAAAAGATCGTTTTTTTTTAGAATCGCTCAGTATTTTGATTGTTCGAGGGTTGAAAAGCATTGTTTTACGGACTCTTTCCAAACAAAGCTTTGGACCACTAACGGGAAATCAAATTCCGATATTAAATTTGATAACTGATATTGCTCTACCCAGTAAAAACCACAATCCGACTAGTTCGCTGTTTTTTTTAGTAATAGACGGAGCTGCCCTTAGAATAGGTTCTTTCCATCATTCCTCACACAAATAGATCTTTATCTACTTAGAAAGACAATTTATTTCAAACAAAAGTCCAAATATTAAACCCAAATTCGAAAGAGCCTTTTCGCTCACTTCGTCTCTCCGCACACTCTACACATCCGTAGATTACAATTTAGTACACAATGGTCCAGGGCTTTTCGAAAAACAAGCCTGAGGACTTACAAACATACATTTACACTACATTAGTCAACGTCCTTTGTACTCGGGGATAAATTAGATCGACGTTAAATCGATTATTAGAAAGTATACTCGTCTTATAGAGATGCCACCCTTCCCTAGCTGCTTTCGGGCTCGAAAAATGAGTCATAGAGTGCAGACGTAATCGTAAATCGTGAATGAACTCGATACGAACGTCTGGTATCTGTAACTGTACTGAAATGTCGTTTCAAAACTATTGTTTGCGTATATTCTGTACGTTTGGTAAGTACAGGGTACCTGGATGTAGTCATCAAGGTAGTCGAGTGTTTTGTTTAATAACGAAATCAACTAAGACACATATCCACGATCCACGTTGTATGTGGCAACCACTGCAGTCTTTTATTTCGAAGGAAAAGCATGTGCATGCGGGAAACTTTTACTAGCATGTTTACTCTGCTCCATTAATCACGATATCTATCCTATTTTTTTCCATTCATATAAATATATATATACTGAGCTCTCTTACTTCGACACATTTGAGTAAATAAATCACACACGCTGCGTGGACTGTCAGCGTGTTCCGAACGAATGTTCATCAATATCCGCAGGCGTGAAGTTCGATCTTAAAGGTCCGGGAAAAATACATATACATAACATCGAAAATTCATAAGCGTTGAACGTAAATTCGGAACACGCGATCCATTCGTCTAAACGGAGGCAAAAGGCGTCCTCGTAAGGACGCGAGAGACGTGTCACTTTTCTTACTTATCGTTATACTGTGGATCAACGATTAAAAACAAAAATAAAAATGCGTGGACGCAAATATTCTGAGAGAGAGCAAGGAAGCATCGATATGCCAGGTTTCAGGAGTCATCCCAAGTCGTAGACAACATGGACTTTTCGCTAAACGTATTTCCTTGTTTAGATGGGCCTAGAGGAGGTCGTAGTTAGTGATTCACGAGCCGGGAGTTTCGAGAGCCTCACGCATCCCGGTGAGAGGCTTCATCCTCATCATCCACCAGCACATCCTCAGAGACATCGTTCACGTTCACCGAGTTTGAGGTGAAAATTATCAAAGAATATTTTCTAACACGATATATGTTGTTTCCAGTCTTATAGACATTTTATTATTATCGAACTCAAATTATTTCGTAAATTGTTTGATGTTATATGTATATTTGCGGAAATCCGAACATCTTGGTACGAAAAGTTATGAACTATTCATAAAAAATGCTGACACATTTCTCTATCAATATTTTTTATAATTTGTATGAAAAGGTAACAAGATGTTAAGTCCTACTTTGCATTTTGACTTGAACAATTTAGCTACGGAAATCAAACGAAATTTGAGTGGTTAAGAAGAAATGAAAAAATGAAAATAATTTGATAGCTCATTGGTTCTAAATATTGGTCACGAATGAGGCGATAACGCGAATTTGCCGCATGAAATGTATAACAAATTTTAGATTTATTGTTGAACGTCTTTCTATGTATTACTTTTACCACGGCTCGTCGATAATGAGTATAAAATATTTTTTGAGTCTTATCACATGATAACAGCGCTATTTCCTTAAAAATTAAAGTTTCCATAGAAAAGCAAAACATACTTTGTCGCATTTTTTTTATTTAATTTTTGAAAACCTCATGTTCTTGGGTTTTAACAAAAGGTTTTCTTACCCATGTGGTTAGATATTCTAAAATATAATTAATATTACATTTTTTTATGGACTAAGCAAAAAAAATTTATGAAAAGGTTATAACAAGTTCTAATTTAAGAAAACTTCAGGATTATACTAAATTCTGTGAGTATTTAATCAACTTGTTCTATCCAAAAGGCACTCACCCGTAATGCACAGGTCACCGTCGCCAACGAGGAGGCACAGATTCGATCATCATTCACAACACAATTACCCAGACGGACCAGGATTCAGCGAGACAGTGAGCAACGTCGTGGAAATCCAGAGGCACACGCATCATCCACATTCGTCACAGTACAATCATCGACACAAATTACGAGGTA
The DNA here is from genome assembly GCA_949699805.1 of Tromatobia lineatoria. Taxonomy (NCBI): domain Eukaryota; kingdom Metazoa; phylum Arthropoda; class Insecta; order Hymenoptera; family Ichneumonidae; genus Tromatobia; species Tromatobia lineatoria. Next base: position 20,475,453 of record OX453038.1, on the reverse strand, counting down.
CGCTTTTGAAAATTTCATCGGGTCAAACAGAGTTTCGATAAATATAGAACAATTTCATCCAGCCTCAGTTGTGTGTCGCATTTTGCCTGCTGTGATTTTTTTCATATCTACACTATGATGAATTCGTGATAGAAAATATCCTGAACAAAAAGGCAGATGTGACTCACAGCTTCGGTCAATCGAATGAATGTCTCGCTATAAATGGTTTCTTTACAAGAGGCAACAAAAAAAAGCTCCATGTGACTTGATGTAATACGTTTCTTCATTCTGTTGTGTTATGCGCTACACAGACTATTACGACCACTGCGACTATTACGACGATGGTAATTTTTTTCACGAAACCTTTGATACCCTCCTACCAAAGCAGATTATACGATCAGTCGTTTGGCTTTCACTATTTTATCTCCTTACACACTACAAATACACTGTCTGATCGGGTACACAGTATTGATACCGTCTATTTCGATTGAATAGACTTTTATAAAAGATATACACGTGGCAGGCTGAATTGAGTAAGAACTTTCCGTTGCCTGTCGATAAAACCTGTCGTATCTTTGGTGAAAATCTATTAAAACGTAATAGACCGTGTCAATAGCCTATCTTGTATATAATTTCTGAAAGTAAAGTCTACACTGTTTTCGATACAATAAAGAAGTGGATAACGCTCGATAGACGCTCCCAGGTGGAAAATAAATTTGCTGGATCAAAAAATTTATATGCGCCACTAGCTCAAAATGTGGTCTTGATATTGTTGGACATAATACCTTCGAAACACCATTATACATAAGACAGATTTATCAAGCATATTTAAATGGAAATGTATTCAAGATCCTTTTTACTTAGCTTAGTTTAGTTTTTAGATTTCCTACGTTAAGTTATCCCCTATTATTCTTATTAACCCATCTTCCTTAAGTTATATCCTATATTTCCTATTAGTCTATTTTGTTCTAACAATATGCTAATCATTTCAACGCTCTTCTATAAGTAATTCTTCTCCTTAATTCTTTATCTGTTTCAATTTAAAACAGAAGTATTTAAAGTCATTTTCTTGGTACTTGTATTCGATTTACCCTCGTACATTGTTTGTCTTGAACACCCAACCTTGACATCTAGATTTAAAAAATAATTTACTCATGGAAATTGACATTACACACGACAAGATGTTCATAAGTATTATTTATGGCTTCTCCACTGGTAAAAAAAAATATTTCTTCCACCTGGGCTATGTACATTAACAAATAAATCGGATATTTCTTTGCACGTGACAGAAGCATGGGCTTATCAATCAGACACGATCATACTCTCACCCACACAATTTTCGTAATCAAAGAAACAGTAATATTTCTTCTGCAGAGTCGGTAGCATAGACAGTCGTAGTCAATCGTAAGGCATGTACTGCCTTGGTAGTCATAGTAGCTTTGCAGCGTTAAATTTTAGTTTCCGTTTACGATATAGCATGAAATCTTGTTATCATCCATTCATCAAAGAACAGGAAAGCGTAATTCAAAAGAAGTAGAATAATTATGAGAAGTAAAATTTAGATAATCGGATCGTAGATCAAGTATCTTATTCTGTATATCCTCCAGTCTATTAAGTATACTGTATAGATACTTCTCTGGTAGACAAAAACCCTGTGACAGTTAGTGGAGAACCTTGCTCGCATTGGGGCAAAACTCAGATTGAAAACTGAGCAATTTGTACTGAATTAATTCATTTTTGTAATTAAATTGAGTTCAATTAAAATCGAACTTTTGAATAATACATCCAAACAAAGTCGCCAATCTTTATAGTGAGGATATCAATGACCTTAAACTAAAATTACTAAACTGAAAATATTTCTCTGAAAACTTATAAGTAGAGTTTTTAAAGATTTTTCGATATTGTGAGTATGTAAATTTATTTCGATATTCGTCAAAAATCTGTACTTAATCTCTTACATTCTAGAAAAAAATTTAAGATTTTTATCAGAATTTTAAAAATTTCGTTGGCCATTGAGAGAGAGAGAAAGAGCACTTGAGATCTTTAAAATAGGCCCTGGCTTTTTCTGGATCTATATAAATTTTGTTTAAGAAAACCAGCACCAATTAAAGTATTAAAAAGAAAGTCTCTAATTTCCAAGTGAGGTCTGTAACAGAAATCGTAGATTTCCAAACATTTGCTGAGAAATCGACTGAGATAATGTTAAAGTAAAAGTTTGATGTAAATCTGACCGCTCTTACCTTCCCAAAAAGATATCGTTTTTTCAAACAATATACTTTACGAAAAGTTAGAAAGTTTCGTTCTTCAAAGTACAAAAACGCATTGGAAATTCATATAATCTGGGTCTTCAAAAGTCTTCAAAAAACTGTACGTACTTTCTCAAAGAAATATTTCCACTGCTGTTGCATTTCCCCAAGAACAAAAACAAATTATTATTTCATTAAAACGTTATTCGGATTCCCAATCGGATAAAAACCAGTGAAATCAAAGCTTCACCTAAACAATAAAAAGAATATTTTTGCTCTTCATTAGCAGTCAAAGGGTTGGAAAAAAATGGTGAGAAAGAAACAAAGTTGTTTGAGGTAACAAAGTATTGCTCGTGATCGGCAGGTCCATGGAGCGCATCGACGAGTCCAGCGAGATCGCCGAGTCCGGTGCACAGGATGGAGCACGGCCGTCACTACGGTACGACGAGTTTGGAGCAGCGGTCGCGAAGTCCGAGTCCGATTGGTGGACGTCAGCCGTCGCATCCGCACCACCATCACCATCATCCGCATCAGCACAGTTATCCAGTGTTGGTGACGCGTAGAGGTCAGGGTCGAAGGTTACCACCGACGCCGAATAAACCGTCGACCCTGCAGCTCAAGCCGGCGAATATAAACTTTCCAAAGTTAAACGCATCGCCGACCCACGGTCCTCACATGGCGCAGCATGTGGCACCGGCGGCGCCCCACGCGACGACGACGGGCCACGTGCCGACTATGTCGGCCGGCCACTGCCCGCTCAGCTTCGAGCAGGCAGTGGCGATGGGTCGAGGTGGTCGTCTACTGCCAAGTCCAGTGCCGAACGGTTACAAGCCCCAGCCGTCGTCCCAGCAGCCGAAGCAGAGGACACCGAGGTCAAGGCACTCGGACAGCGACGAGGACGACTGGTGCTAGCCAAAGTGGGACCCTGGACGGTGGTCCGGTGAAGTGGACGCTTCGAGGGGCCTCTCGGCTTGTGCGTGATCTTTAAATCACGCGATTGTCCGAAGTGGCGCGCGTGCGCTCATTACTATGGCGCGATTTAAATGGAAAAGGCTTATTATATAATACAAAGAATATGAAATGGAAATCGATAGAGAGAGAGGAAAACAAATCGAGTGTCGAAAGTGGACTGTCGGCGACACTCGAACTGCGGCCCGTCGAAAGCGACGACCGGAAGGGGTCAGCGAGAGATTACACTGTATATGTATTAAATATAACGTGTACGACCATCTCACGAATTATATATCCTGCGCGTTAGCAGGATATACACAGAGTATAAGTAAAGAAACCTCCGCGGAAAATATAATGATAATATATCGAAGCGAAGAATGTTATTTAAAAAAAAACACGTACTGTTACGTATATACGTATAAATATATATCTGTAAATGTGTATATATATTTATATTGATATATATAGATGGAATAATTGAAGTACGCAAAGGGAGGTTAATTCTCGCTTACGATGAGACAAATCTATATTAATAAAATAGGTACTCGCGTCGAGTGCTCTGCGTGTATGCACGGGGGTCGCGCCGCGAGCGAGGAAATACTTTCGGCGCTAATCGCTAAGCACTTTTGCCCCGACCACGCGACTTACGGAAGGGGCACGTGGAGATTCACTTTTTATACGATTTTCTCGCGCGATCACCGCAAAAGATGCTAATGCGATTAAACGCCGAGAGGATTATCACGCTCCACGCGCTCAACACACACTTAGGCGAAAATTATATTGCGAAGCGTCGAACGCGTCCCACGAATTTCTTTCTTTCACGGCCATTCCCCCGCCTCGCGATTCGACGGGGAAGCGTTTCACCGAGGACGGCGACGAGTTCTCGTTGTCGCGAATTACGAACGAAATAATAACTACCCGAGCGACGCCCACGTTCTTCTGCTGTCTGGATGGACATCGCGCTTATGCTCGCGAAGAGTCGATCCAACGAAATAAAAAAATTTCAAAAAAAAATAAAAACATGATACGAACACGGATATCTAAAGCTGCTAAAGTGCTTGAAAACGAAAAATATGAAGAAAACTTGAAAGACTCTAATAAAATTTTCCATAGGTTACTCTCCCGACTCAGCTCGGGCTTCGCACGAGCCCCGAATAGCTAAATATTCGTATTGGGACTGATAAACGAAGGGGTGAACTGATTAAGCCCGTTTTGGGGTCGGCGGCGATCGCGCGCGAAGAGTCCGGCGCGCGCGAAGCGGCGGCCGAGTCTTCCCGTGCCGTTCCCACCCGTAGATATCACTCTCGTGTTTTCACTACACTTTAATTACATTACCTAGAAGTCCGTAGTTGTATAAAAGAACAGAACAACAACAAAAATAACAAAATATCGAAGAAAAAAATATATTGCGAAAGGTTCGAGCGTGCATAACAGTATAAGTGAGTGTGTATCGAGCGACAGATAGTGAGAACGCGATGGGTGCGAGAGAAAGAGAGTGAGAAAGAGAGCGATTGCGACTGAGGCCGATCGAAAGCTGATGCGTTCAGTTGTTAAAACCAGATAACAATGAAATGATTTTAAAGAAAGAAAAGAGAAAATAACGATATAGAGAAAAATATAATATACTAGATAAACAGGGTCTTGGGTTTGTGAGTCGAAATAATCGCGACGTTGATCGACCTGATGGAGCATCGAAACGTTACGAACGAGCTCGTTGAGCTAATGCCAAAAAAAAAAAACAATGAATGATATTCGGGAATCGCGCGCGAACATTTGAATCGTTAAATCAGATCGCGAATTTTCGGTGGAACAAAAGTACGAAGGGGTGGCGAAGGGAAAACGTTTTTTTAGATAAAGCAAATACTAACTTAAATTTAAAACAAAAAAGTGAAATCAGCTACGGCGATTTGAAAAGTGTACAGCCAGATTGGTTGATTAAATCTCGCGCTGTCGCGAGACGACGATAAGTGGTCCTCCGACGATCTGCGTATATATTTATTAATTTATATATATTCAGACACCGAAATATATTGAAATTAATTGATATATATTTAAACATAACAAACGACTATGTTCACGTAGTCGTTAAGAATAATCGCGTGATTCGTACGCAAACACGATCACGACAGAACAACAGTTACAGAACAACACCTCATTCGCATCTTCAACACTATACAACACTTGGAACTCGACAGATTATTTGTTTCTCGGATTATAAAACACAAAATGAACGAAAACAGCCGGTCGAATCGTGTGGATGCCTCGCTAACGGTGCCAAGTGTTATAAAATCGACAGAAGTAATAAATAATGAGGACCACAGTGTCAGTGGTTTATCAATATTCCGCGGGCATTGTATCAGTACGAATCACAGTAAGACGAGTGTTTGGAGACTGCAAAATCGAGAGAATCGACAACGAGGGAGGATAGACACGCGCGCATTCTTATACCACGATTCTCCGCACTTGTAACATATTTGCATGTAAAAATTACTACTACCACTGCTAATACTGTTACTAAAAAAAATACTAACTAACAACTACTACTCTCTACCACCAACTACTAACTACCGATCACTAAAAAACTATTATTATTACAACAACTACTACTACCTATTACTACTATTACTAAAAAAAAAACTACTGCTACTACTACTACCGCTACTACTACTACTACTACTACTAATTACTACCACCGTCTAACTACGCGTGAATTACGAGATAATGAGAGAACAAGAGAGAGAGAGAGAGAGAGAAAGAGCGACGAGCTATTGACGAATAATAATTGGAGTATAATCGACGAGAGACAGAGAAAGTTCGCAAGCGCATTCGGGCGCTTAAATCCAACCAGGATATTAACATGTTTACATACTGCCAATCCGTACGGGGCGTTTATTAGGAAAAAGGACCCGAGTATAAATGTACTGCGTACAGTAAACGTATGTCTATGCGTAGGTAGATGTATGTACGGCGAATAAAAAAAACAACAACAACAACTACAAAAAAAACTATATAAAACGATTAGTTTTCAATACATTGTGCTTGCGTGGAGTCAGATATGTGTGAGTTGCAAAAAAAGTTATTCGTAATTATCGAATCGAGGAAAAAATAAAATAAAAATGAATCACGATTAATCGACTAATTAAGTAAGTAGTAATCGGAGATTGGCGAGGGTAGGGCAAAGCAGGGCGCGTGTGTCGGTGGATCGTCGGGAGGAGTATCAGATATTAATTGGAAAAAGTAACCCGAGTAGTCCGAGTCAACGTCTGGGCTGGCGGAAATTTCATTCGATCAAAATGACTGAAAACATAAAGTATTTGAAGAAAAAAAAAGCCTCTCCACGAACCCACCGCTCACTTTTCCCTGTGACGTTTAATCAGAATCGCGTGGTTTCTTCCCTTAAGTGCTTTACAAAACTCAATCGTATTTCGTATGTCGCATTAAAGTCGCTGAAGGTATAAAAATAAAAAGAATAAAAAATGGAGGAGAAAAAACAGAAGCGTAAAAAATAATGTTACAAGTATCTCTCGTTCGTATTCCTCGATATAGCGTAGCGCGACTGATTAATGACGCGTAGTGAGAGAGATGAAAGAAAGAAAAGAAAAAGAATGCATGTGAATTTAAACTTAAAAAATGAGTAATCGCGAGAAAATGTCGCATCGTGGACTTAAGGTCAAGGTCAAAATATTATTAAAATGTTTTTCTGTGATAAATCTAAACAAATTTTAGAACCTTGGCGCGAATCGTACGATCGTTGTCGCGATACGCATGATACACGTGACTGGGCGATTCCTCGCATGCCCCGATGTGTTTGTAACGATAATGAATACTTAATAAATGAATTTGATGAAAAAAAAAAAAAGAAGATACAATTCGAAAGAGAGCTTGCATATACGTTTTAGAGGCCGGCGTGAATGCTAAAGTAGATTGCGAGATACATTATTTACTATATAGTGGAGAGAAAGCGCGAGAAAATGTTTAAGCGAAAGAGAAAAAGATTCAAAAGAAAATCGACGAACCCCGAACTTAATCTTACTTACCTTAGGCGTAAAGCAAAGCAGATGACCAAGATCTTAACGATGAACTACCGTATAATGAAATGAAAGAGCGAGAGAGAGTGAACAACTGATTAAAAGTGAAATCTCGATTCAAGGCAAATTAAATTAAATTAAAATTATGGAGAAGATTTTAAACTAAAGGGAAAAAAAACGTCTGATACAAAGACAAAAAACAAAAGACTCTCGTAGATTATTATCGAGCTGATTTGAGTGCGAGTCGTGCGATAGATAGATCACGCTGTAGAAACAGAAAGGAACGTCTGCGTGAGTGCTTGTGCGAGCGAGGATACTAAACGAAACAATATATATATATATATAATATACAGAACAACTTGTATAAAGCGTTAAATACCAACTGCAAAAAAAGCAACAACAACCTAGCGCGTACATTCAGTAAAGAGGAAGCCAGACTTAGATGTTTCTATACCGTATTATTATAAAGTGAATAGGACACGTCGCCGTTTTCTTATCCGACGAAGAGAATTCGCGTTCGCAAAATAAATTTAAAATAATAAAAATTACAAAAAAAAAATAATAATAAGAGAGAAGAGTAAGGTGCATGTACAGTTGCTCGTTGCGTTCTTGAGTCGGAGCGCTCCACGAGCTCCTCGATTCGTTATGTATATTTCTCATAAACTAATTAGCCCAATTGAGTGTTAAGCCGATTATCATTAAATAGTTAACAAATTTTCCGGATACTATTATCGTATATAGACTAATAGACCAATTATTGAATGTATGTGAATTTAAATAATTCCATCGTGTATAGGAAAGAAAGAGCTCGTACGAGAGTTCTCTGACACAAGAACGCCGAGCTTGCACCGTTTATTATACATAATATAAAAATTGAAAAAAAAAACGAAAAAAACGAATTAATGAGACTAATAAGAAATTGCTCCCGTGCATCACATTCGCGTCGCTACCGTTTATCGTCTCTCGTAATCCAAGATCTGAATTTTCATTATTACGCAGATTAAACATTAAAGCGATTAATTAACGAATATCGAAGAACGAGTGGGCGAGATACAGACGTACACTCCGCGTATACGACGATGAAAAAATTAAAATAAAAATAAAAACAAATAATATTGTAAAATATTTCACCACTAAACCAACCACCAACAACCACCACCTCGGAAAACAACCCATGATTATACAAATTATAAATATTGATTAATTTAAACAAAAACAAAATACGTATGATCGATACGTGAATGCGTATTTACGGTGTATAATAATAAAAACATAAATGGGAAACCAGTCGCCCTTCCGGTATGTGAATATTAGGTCGATCGTAATTATACCGAAGAATTAATTTGAATGCAAACACAGAGAAACCGGCCGCGCGACAGATTCAAAGTATCCACGCAGCTAGCGATTTTTTCGACTCGTTCATGGACAACAAACTTAAAAAAAAAACACAAAAAAACCAAAAAAAAACAATGATAAGGAGAGCAAGAGAATGAGAGAAAAAGAGAAAGAGAGAATGTGCAGATGCCCATCGATTAGTGAGACTCGAATTCATTATAAAAACCGATTATAAAACTTAAACATACGATTTCATTACTTGCATTTAATAAATAAATTTAAAAAAAAAGGAAAAATAAAACAAAAGACACGTAAATACTTAACGGTTAAGGGTTTTTCTACTTATCTATATATATAAATAATATACATATTATACATACACGTACATAACACACATACATATTATTATGATTATTATGATTATTATGATTATTATTACTATTATTATGATTATTATTATTATTATACATATGGTATAAATGAAATATGAAGAGTGTAACTACCACTTAATTAAATAACCCCGTCGATAATAATCACACTTCGTCACTAGACTCGGGCAAAGAGGCTCGGTAGGATTTCATACTTTTGCAAATAATCGAACTCGTCGACACACTTCGATCTCTAAATAACCCAATGAATTAAACGTTGTTCGTTATGTTTTTCGTTCGACCTTGTCTTTTGTTTGAATTAAATACTGATTGATGAATAAAACTATTGTGCGTGCCTGCGGTTCTTGAAGTTTAATGTGCACCTGGCAATCATACGGCTCGGTCAATAAAAATAATTGTGGTGAACGTGTTGAGCGAAATTTAAATAGAAAATGTCAATGATACATTTTTTTTTTTGAAGGATTTTTTTTCTACATTTCAACAATCGGAACGCTATCAAAGATAGGATCTTTTCTTACGCCGCTCCAGACGAAAGAGTGTTCGTGAATTTCGGGCCACTGGAGAGGAATCAGACTTGCCATAGCGTTCCGCGTTAACGTGTATTGCCGGATGGAGAGAGAGAGCGCGAGGGATGCGATCAGTACCGAAGTATCCTACGACGAATCATTAAATTTGTAACGACGAGTTGCCTTAATAACTACAATTGATGGGAATCCTGAGGCGAAGAACGACGCCTCCCCCTAAATACCATCCACGCCATCTTACTCAGAGGCACATTAAGTTATAACCATCTTTTTCTTGCCAACTCACTCTTCGCGTTAATGCATTCCATAAACAACGTTTTTTTGTTGTTGTCAATTTAGTGATAGAATGCCCTACTAAATTGGTAATAAGTGTATGAACGTTTATTGAAATTATTCTAGAAGGTATGATAAAAAAAAATGCCACGAAAATTAAACTAATGAGCAAGTCACGATAATTTTACTCATTACTATATATCAGTCTCTTCCCCATGCCATCTTGAAATGAATCTTCATAGCACTCTTTTTTTAAGGAATGTTCATACATTTCGCATCAGTTTGGCATGATATTGTAAGAAAATTGTTAATACTAGTTGATGGAATAAATAAACAAAGTGAGTTCAAAAGCAATTGATTGGTTGTAACTTTCGATGCAGCTAATGTTACATTATTTATTGTAACTCGCGAAAGTATATTGTATGCACAGCTACAGGCTTAAGGGGGATGGCGAGAAATTTTCGGGCGATTCGGAACGAAGACTCGCGAGGAAACCGAGCAAATATCGTGCCGAGGTGTAGTACAAGAAATCAAAATTCAAATAAAAAGAAAAGAAGGGAAAGAAGACGAGGATTGGGACGCTAGGGGTTTGCTTAAAACGCGGAGGGCAATGGACGGTCGATGGCTAGCTGTGTCCTGTGCGCCTGCTGGTGTGACTGCCTCCGAGAGCATGTGAGAGTGAGTGCGTGTGTCTGTCTGTGGCCGCGACGCTCGTATTGTGCGGCCCGTTGTTATAAAATTATATAAATGATGAAAAAAAAAAACCATTGAAAGCTTTAACTTTGAATAAACTAACTTTAAACGGTATAGAGTTAACGTAAACAACAGAAAAAAAAAAGAAAAAGAAATGGTTATGATTGAGACGATATTAATAGAGTGAATGGATGAGACCGGCGGACGGCTGCACGAGGAAATAAAACAAAAAGGCAAAAACAATTTTACTAAAAATGATTGCGTTTTGCCTGGTAGGCCTCTTCGCTTTTCTAAACACTTTTTTTTCATTCGCGAAACTATGAAAGAAGACCGAAGAGGTTCCTCGCAGAGGCAGCAACACGAGAACACACACTGACCGGGAAATATCGTTTATTAGCCTGGACATGAAATTGCAATTACGAGACGACCAATAAAGCTTCTCTTAAAATCGAGCTCTGGCGATCATGAAACTCGTTGTACATTCGGTAATCACACTATATGTCGATTTCTCGTGCAGTCGTCACACCGAATTCTCGACTTTATTGTAAACTTATTGTATATTACTTATGAAAATACCAAAAAACTTGTTTCTCGAGGAAAGATTGTACCTTTATATATAAATAATGTATAGAGCGTGCGCGTTACGACGAGGCGCGTTTGAGACGAGAGGGACCCCGAACGACTTTGAGCCTCGTGACTCTCGACCCCATATATCAATTTCATTCCTTCAATCACATGCGACTTCGCTGGAAAAAAAAAACAATATAAATTAACTTGTGATTCTCTCTCGATCCGTTCGGCTAGCGAATAACGAGATGGAAGCATCGAGTAAAAATATATATCATCATAGCGCACGCATCTTCGTTCCTCGTAAGAGCGCTCGATCGAGCCTCCAAGTCGCGGGATCATCGGCTCTCGTGAAGGGCGCGGATGACTTAAAAGTATTGATCAAATAGAGGGGGAAAAAGTTTGACAAAGTAAATAAATTTCGCGAGCTTGTTGCCCGTGACGCGCGCGTGCCATCGATTATTAATTAAATGAAAAAGAAGAAAAAACAAATTTGAAGAGTATTCTATGAGAATGCATCTACCATAGTGCGAAGTATGAGCAAGAGGTGAGGGGAGGATTTAAAATATGAGAGAAACTAATTCTTAGAGCCACAAATGCGACTCGAGCATGATTGAGAAGCGAGAGATGATATATGAGACGTAAACATGCATTATTAAACTATGTATTACGCAGTATCGGAGAACCTACCTTATATATAAATATTATGCATATATACATAGCTAGTTCAATTTGCAACTTAGTGTGTATCGTCGCTTCGAAATACCCAGTCATTACTCGCCAGAATCCAACCCAAAAACCAATTTCAAGTTCATTCTTTTTTTAAGGAAAAAACAATAAATAATGTATTAAAATATTGAAAAAAAAAACACAACTGCCTATTTCGTCTATGATTCAATCCTGCAAATAAAGAAGAAACAAGAAAAATTACCACGAGATAGAATAAATTATACACTTACTGTTATGCACAATTGTTTCAGGATTTTGAGGACTGCAGCTTGAAGTTCAGCGTGGAGGCTTTTTTTTTATTATCATCTTGCTTGTTTACGGTAGAAGAAAGTATTGTGGAAAGTGCGTTGAAATAAAATATTGCCATATGAATTTTTGGTGATTTATTGAGTATGCCTAGTAATTTACATTGTAAGCATAAACATCAACTAGACCCAGTTTGTATTTTGATTGGATAATTTATCGCCGAAAAAAAACTAATAACAATTCTTATGGGGGTTATTTACTCTCGTTAAAGAGGTGCAACCGGGTAGAATTAAATTTGGATGCTTCTAACACGAAATATAATTATTAGTATGTCAAAAAAAAAAGATTGAAAAATTCTTTGTTTATATTACGAATGTTCTTTAGCCGTGCGTAAGGAAATTAATGGATTACCGTCATTCGCCGAAGCAATAATCCATTAATTTCTTTGTTTATACTTGCAAACGTCCGTCTCTCTACCTTAATATACACTTTTTACACTAAATCTAGCGACAACATTTTTGACGTATACTTTATTCCATGTAAATTGCTAAAATAGATGTCGATTGAGCGACTGCTAAGGTTAATTTGCCCGCGCCTACGTTTTGCACAATTCATTTTGTATTCATCACCTTGATTTTGAGCCTGGGACTTTAGAGAAAAATGCAATATTAGAAAAGAAAAAAAGATCACGAGAGAAAAGTAATTTAGAATTAATTCTTTAAAATGTTGAAATAGTGAGCTTGATTTTTTTGTGGTAAGTTAGTTAGTCGATACGTCATCGGCATGTTTAATGCACTAACGGATTCATAATATTTTATATCGAATTTAAGTTCTGTCGCTTTTTTATTTATATAAATTTTCATCTATGATATATCGTATTATACCTCAAATATATCATTCTAAATTAATCGTTTACAATAAGAGAGGCATCAATAGAGTGATCCTATAATCTTCTATCTTCCCACGATTATAGAAAGTATATCGGAATAAATCGCATGTGTTTAGAATTAAAGAATTATCATAATCTATTATAGAACCTTTTTATAAATAAGGCAGTTTCCTATCATTTATACAATATTTTGATGTTAATTGACTTGTTTCTTTTCGCATCGTTTTACAGCTATAGGAAGTCCATTATAATGAATCTTGAATATGACACACGTTTGAATCCAAAGGTCTGCGAAGTAAATGAAATTTTTTAATGAAAAATGTTATATTGATATTACCCCAATGATTGTGTCCTTTTATTATCGAATTTAATACAAAAATTATATTATTTACAATAATATTATAGGATATGGAAGAAATATGTATAATTTCGATCGTGATTTTATTATAGTACTTCGACTAAATCCGTATTCCGAACGATACGACTTTAAAAAAATAGTTTTCTATAATTTATTTCTATCAGGGCAAGTATTCAATAAACTATCTAGGGAAACGTCCATTCTCAACGTTCTACAATTGCAATTATCGAATGTCTGTCGAATAGAGCAGTATTATTTTTCGAAACGATGAATTAATTGACCGATAACAGCATATCTCGGGAATATAAAATTAATTGCACTAAACAATCTCGATTAATCCAAAGCACAGCGAAACATTTAAAATTTATCATCTTTCCTTCTATAATAACCAACGTGTCCAACATAAAATATCTCTCGATCCAAATGCGCACGTCATTATAATGATACGGACGAGGTGTCGTCTGTACGATGAGGAAAAACATAATTGGAAGACCTATACGATTCCTTTGAATTCTGTGCAGTTGGTTTACATAAATCATTTCAAAAAAATGAATTATTAACTAAAAAGAACGGAATATTTCATTGAATACACTCAGTATGTATTTGATAATTAAGAGATAGAATCCAATTTAATTGGTTCGAATAATGTATACCATAAAGATGATAGCATATTTCTTCGAATCACGACATTAAATAATAATAATAAATGAAAACGACCAACGAAATTGTATGTGTATGTTTGTACAGCTATTCCTATTTAATTGGCTCCGTGGATCGACTTTTCCTTTTTTTTTTTTTTGATTCAACGAAATATTTGGTTGAAACGCGAAAATATTTTACTGCACTAAATAAAGAAACTAATTCGAATAGTTGGTTCACAAAAATTCTAGACCGTGATCAATGTTTAATTAAATTAATTGAATATTTCATACATACAATCATACCTTTTTGTCGCGACAGATAGTTTCTAATAGTCTAAAACCAGGCGTGGATATTTTATCGATTCAAGTTGATCAAGAGACACGATATAGTAACTCGACGCCAATATACTTTATTTCGGTCGATGAAATATTGTGTTGGATGAAACATTTCATTCACTCAATATAAGCGAATGGAAAAAATTAACTGTAGAATGAATAAAATAAAATCATTTTTCTGAATGCTGCCAGAACAATTATTTTATTTAAACAATTAAATGTTTTATACTTCAATCATATTTTTCTCTCAATGTTATGCGTCCAGTCAAGAATTAACGAGTCGCGCGCCCGTGTCAGAGTCATCCAGCTAGCAACAGGGCCGAACGGAAACGCGTCCCTTCACGTAACTATAGATCGCGATTGATACATCGCAAAGACGAGTTACAGCCATGACGCGGGAATTCCAAACTCTCAGGTCGGCGATCTTCCGTGAGGCAGATATTGTTCTTCTGCGATGCTAGTAGTACACTGAGAGAAAAATCTGGTAATTCTGAAAATAATATAGTTGGACCAACCATAATCTAACTATAAACTATAGTTCCCAGGAAACACGTCTATGTTTTATGGTTATACCAAATATAAGGAAATAGTTGGATGAACCATTAATATAATTCCCAGGAGAGCCGCCTATATTTTATGGTTATAGCAAATATAATTATAGTAATAATCATCAAAAAGATAATAGTTTCAAAAACTATTCTAATAGTTTCAAATATGCTGTTTTGTTGCATATACGATTTCAACGTTTGTTTCCAATAACCTTGCAAGTGTCGTTTATTGAACCATATTATCATCGCTTCAACCATAAAACCTTTCAAGCCTTCCTATATTGGTTTTATCATGTGAAATCGTTAAATAAACGATATGCTTTTCTCTCAGTGAGTTAACTCTCGAGAATGACGTTTCCTCGTTGTCTTTTGGGTTTTCTTCCGTCTGAGTTGCTGCTTCGCCTATTCTGTGTGTCAAATGTGCGACGTCAGCGAACCATGAAATACTCGAAATAGAAACAATAAGCCTAATTTCCAATAATAATTGCGCTGATCTGCTCAATTTGGAGTTGATCCTGCGGATTTGTCTGAAGGTTTATATGTGTTGTACAATATGTTTAAAAATAAAAACAGAATTATAATTAAAGTGGCGGATAGCCCTAAAAGCAGTATTTCAAATAAACTGGTGATTACCACTGCTTTAACTAGAATACATCATGATCTCATAGTTTTCGGAAACCATTAATTCTGTATTGAATTGAAGTTCCTGAAATCGCAATAATTCGATACCTTCAGAGTACCTGTAGGATATGAAAAAAAATCTGGAAAATTTCGATAGACCTCTACTGAGGGTACATTTAACATCAACGAAGTTACAGCACGATTTGAGAGAGAAGGTACAGACGTTTGTCAATAATTGGTGGAATAATAGTTATTGCGAATTACAGAAAATTTGATTTAACCATGCGTTGGTTCTTTTAACCAAATATTTCTGCCGATCAACCAAGTATTTTTGTCACCACCCGCAACCGCAGATTCGTTTGGTCTTATCAATTAGTTTTCTCAGTGTGCTGAACTACATTGATATTGCTTTTTTAAAAGGAAAAGTGACTATTCTTGCAAAATATCGGCGTCTTTTATACGTATAAACAGTTTTTTAATTTTTGTATCGAGTATGAGGAGTTCACAATCGAGAATAGCAGTGAAAAACCTCGTCAGTAATTTATCATTGTTTGCTACAAAAAAAATTGTCAAACGAATAGATTCATTAAATGGTAATTCGTTACAGAAACTTGTTTTACAACATAAATTCAATCTTTTAGAAGTTGTGCGGTGCTTCTTGAGTTTTATAATATTTATGTCCGCTCTAAACTTAAGTTTAATAGTTAGTATAAGACTTTAAGTTAAATAATTATTCTTCTCATAATAGAACAAGTGAGTTTCATGTTAATTAAATGGAAGTTAGTTTTTAATTTAACGGTCAATCTTCTATTTTATAATTTATTTTTTTTACTTACTCGCTTAGTGTGTTTGTTCATATCGTTCTTGTGTGTTTGGTTGTGTGTGTTTGTTGCTTCTTTGCTTACTTTAACGAAAAATAAGAACGATGGTCTCCGAGCTCTCCAAATAAAACTCTTTAATAAAATATATATCCTCTAGAAAATATTCAAGGTTACAATTATCCCACTACCACCTTACCAGAGTTCACAATAAGTCGAAAACTCAATAAAATTATACGAATATTGCGTAAATGTCATTGAAATAAATAACTACGACGTGGAGTAATTTTATAGCGTTTTATTGAGTTTATAATAATGTTTCCAATCGATACAATGATATCTGTGGTATACTGCCGTATCTCACATCGCGACGTAGGTTGTCTGTCTAACGTCGCGAACGCTTTTCGAAACCAGATGAAAAACCGCATGAGCATCTTGTAAAATTACAGTTCCCTGTGAGTCGAGGAGCTAAAAGCCAACGACCAACGTTCACGCGACGTTAGACGAGAGAACTACCGCTTCGTTGCCACCGTTTACAAATTCAGAATAGAAAAAAATAAATGAAAATACTGCGGGATTTTTGTTTGTAAGAAAGCGGATGGTCGCGTAGAAGGATAAGGAAAAATGGAGGAGCGGGAGCAAAGTCTGGGAATAAGGAAATATGAATATATTTTACACAGCGAATCCATAAATGTTAAACGTCAATTTCTTCATCTTATCGTTCTCTCATTCTTACTCTCTGTTTGTTTTTTTAATCCATTTATTAAATGTTAGGTAGTGCCTAAGGGACGCGGGAAGGGGCGCTTTCAGCGACCTCCAGCCGCTCGTTTCTCGTATACTAGCTGTGCCAAATGCACTTGTACTGGTCGCCATGGGCGGAAAATTCGGCTTGAGAAAGATCGTAACTAAACCGTAACATGGCTTCAGCTTGACAGAACCGAAACATCCTCTTCCAGTGGCAGGCTCCAATCAGTCTCTAGCCGTTCAATCCGCCTGCGACATTTTTTATTAACAACAGTGTTAACCGCCTTAATCTTCCGTAGGATACTCTGGATCCACGCCTCGGTTCCACCTTCGTTTTATACAATAAAAGGGTTATCCTTCTCCTACTAGCTAGTTATATATCGTCGTTTCTCGATCGGCGCAATTGTTGTTTCATTTGTTTTTTATTTCATTCGTAATCGTAACCATCATGGTCGATAATCTTAATAATTCAATAGTATAATCAATGTATTTCGTTGGTGGTACCAACCGATTCGTTAAACTGCGGGTCAAAATAATAATTAAAAAATAGGCCCAATTCACCATATCACGACGCAATAATAGCAATTACCATAATAATACAATTGTAAAAATGTAATAATGACGTTAATAATTAATGGCAATAATAATAGTAATAATTAATAGTGATAATATGCAACGCCGTTTATAGTGATGTCTTTAGCCGTTACAATTGCCTAGAGACTATCCTCTTTATATATACTTCTATATGTATAGCTACAATATATAATATTTTCATGTTGAAAAATCGTATACATCAGTGTTGTGTCGCAGGACCATTGCTTCGTTTCCCTCTTTACTCTCTCATTTTCGTCTTCTGCACTCGTTTAAGCTTCGTCTCGAATTATTTCCCTCTTTTATAATCGTTCTATCTTTGCGTTAGATTTTCTTTCTCTTTTTTTTTTTTGTTCGTTTGTTTCTTTTTTTATGAAAGAAGTTTCTGCTAATGGGAAAGGCGGTACGGACACAAGGAGTGTCGCTGCAACAGTTTTCGCTCCATTTTTGTAATTCTACTTTGTCAGATTGTAACGGTCGGTCAGCAAGAAAACGCTTCAGTCGACGAACATTTGCTGACGAACCCTCGACTTACCAACTTCAGAATCCAGAGGCAGATAAGTTAGGTCTCCCTCTCGATTCAATTTCCAATTGGGCGAACAATTCCTTTATAGATTCTTAACATCGTGTGGACACTCCTTGTCTCGTGCGAAATACGTAATCTTATTCATTTAATATCGATCTTAGTTCGTATAGCCCGCCGCAGTCGGCGAGCCTCGGATCACAGATAGTATGGTGATCGTAGATTGCGCGAAATTTGCAATTTTTTCGTGGATTCTCGTTTTTTCTTTTTCCTCTCAATTTTTTTTTTTTCGTTATGCTTAAATTTTTCTTAATTTAGGGTATGCTTCTCAGTATCTTCTAAGGATTTCAAGGCGACAGCTCCTGAAAGCAAACAGCAACGGCCATGTAGGCGCACCCGGTAATACGTTGAAACGAAAAAACATTCCATCTCGTCTTTACATTTCTTTTTTTTTCAAAAGACAGGCTAATCAACGATAAACACAGATATAAGTACATGTACACGTACATTGAATATCACTGTATAATTACAGACATTGAAAAAATATGATTCTAGATACGAACGAATAAAGTGTTTTAAAATCGACGGAGTGTTATCAACCAAATAGAAGAAACCTCTCTTACCGACGAAGATTATTTAAAATTAATGCGAAATGAAAAACAAAGAGGTAATCGAGGGAAAACAAATTTTAATGGAAATTTCGTGCTGACGTGTCGTTACAATGAAAAATGAGACGAAAATGTCCCGCGTGTAAGCGCAGTCCGGGAAAATACAGTCATGCATACAACTTTCCAACATAAATTAGGCGTCGCTCTGTGTCGAGATGGAAAATACACGGCGATGATAATCAATGAAAACGGAAGTGAATACATAACGTAATAACGAATAGGCTCATCGTGTAATTAATTCGAGAGCGAAAAAACACACACGAGGCATAAAAAATTCGACGATAGACTCTCGGAACATTAACCATATAATCGATTGAAGCATTCGCCAGCATACACAATAACAAAGTGCGTCGACCCGGATATCATTCGTCGTGAGGGAAGAGAGAGAGAAATCGTTTTGTGATGGTGCGTGTGTGCGTCGGACATTCGTTCTCTTCTTTTTTCCAGTTTTATTTCGTTCTGTTTTAATAATTATTTACGTTCATACTCTATTAACTCTCATTCACGCGTATAATCGGAAAACGTTTCTCTAAATTCGCCCTCTTTTTTCGCTCGTTTCCCGGTCGGAATCGGAATCGGCTGAATCGTGGAGCGGCGGAAAATCGGGAACCGCCTCACGTTGCTGCATCCATCCTGGCCCCCCAGCCAATGCCTTGCCCTGCGTCAATTGTCCATGTCAAATAATTTTGCCCAATTTTGATGACAGCGACGAAAAAAAAGAAAATAAAAGAAATCAATTTTCCCTTCGGTACAACCAAGACATAAGACTCTCAAAGATAGTCAACTGGACTCCTTCGAATCTGTATTTCCAATTACTTTTTTTTTGCAATCCCATACCTATTTTATAAATAACAACAAAAAAATGAAAAATGATGATAACGCACACACGTAGACCACCGCCGTGATACCAGAAAATGCTTGATTCTACATGCAGCCACACATGCCAGATACGAGGACTAATATCCTCAACACTATCGTTATCATGTACGCTTTCCAATTCTGATGAGCGTTTTTTTTTCTCCTTTCTTGCTCTATCTTTTCGCATGTTCCTCGAGGAACATTGTGCATTCGATGTAAATCTACGATTTAAGTATCGAAAGCCATGAGCGACGAACGTACGTGAAATATTCCACACTGCGGATGGTCCATGCTACGGTAAATGGATGGATGACTCCCTCGACCATCTTTGCGTGGAATAGCTCACGCAATCGTTTTTCTTTCCTTTTATGTACAAGAGATTCACTGTTTTCTTCGCTATAAGCATTTAAAAAACTCTTAAAATAAATTTCTATAATTTCTCTCCTTCGCTCCAATCTCCCTCTGACTCTCGTACGATCTACCTAGCCGACGATTTGCGTTTGATTATTAAAAATTCTTATTGCACTCTTACGAAGGTCTAAGCCTAATAGGAGGATCATAGCGAGGTCGTTCCCGTTCGCAGGAACGAGTGAATCTACAAGATCAAGAATTCATCAGAACCTTCACTAAATAATCGGCGTGTCTCGATCCGACTTATAAGAGCACAACCCCGCTATGAGAGTAAACTATGTAGCATACGAAAATTAATAAAAACAAGACGATGTTTATATAAAGAGAAGGGAGAGAGAGATGACGAATGAAGAACACGGAATATATATCAAAGACCCGCGGTATTGCACTATCGGATCCGATTCCAGTTACTGATTATATAACGGAACTCTCAGGTATATAATCGCTTAGTGGATTTGTGTGCTTGTTCCAATCTCCGACCTGCCAGAGAGAGATCCATGCACAACTGCTCTCGGCCCCCCTCGCTGTGTGTATTACGACCGATTGAGTCGTTGCGCGCGTCACTGCAAAACAATACACGAGACCGATTTAACAGTCGAGTTTCTCAACCCCTCGCATACACCTTAAGGCCTCATCGGATTTCGTCGATTCACCGCTCTCCTCCATTTGTGCTCTACAAGGCTCTACGTGGTATTCCCAGAGTGAAAGGAGAGTGATAGGTACTGCGAGTGCACCGATAAATGAACCGTCACCAGAGACTGAATTTGGTATTCACAGATTATTCAAAATGAATTAATGGAACGAGAGAAAATTATTCGTACTTTTGTTTAAGCTGTTTCAAAATTGCATTATGTGAGGAAGTGGCTTGAGTTATCTTTGAATTGATGTAACCATTATAAAGAGAGAATGTACTTTTTTCATTAACTACCATTTACGTTTGTTGAAATTTAAACAGATAGTCATTTTTTTCCTGTGGAATGAAAATAGAAATCTGTTGTGAGAAGTGCTACGAAAAATATGGATCCAGTTTTACCTATTAATTTACGATTAAACGGAATTTCGTGCAATGTCCAATGGATATTTCATTATGATTATGCAAAGTGGAGTACAAAATTTCAGCAAAATAATTACCGACGGATAAAATTAATCGGGCATTCGTGTCCAGATAAGACCCAATCTATTTTACTTAATGTTCAGAAGTAAAATCCGTTTTTCATTCGAATGCATGTTGATCGGATCAGGTAATGCGTTTGAATTTCATTAAACTGTTCCATTTTTCATTCACAGATTCGAAATTTTCAATTTACTTTTATGGAATATTTACAGAGAGAATGACGATATTCCGATGATACAGGTGCCAGAGGTGTGTTCGATTATGCAGATAAAATAATTCAAGCTTTAGTTACTCGCTGTGGGAAAACGTTAGTGATGCGCTTTTACTGGCGGTTACGCGAAAAATCGGTTATTCGTCGGAACATCAGGAAAGGACAATAAATAACTCAACGATAAGATAAAATGGAAATCTCACGCACAGTCAAACGTACAAAGAAATTTGTTAGGTAGACACGAGAGAGGAGATCGAAAGCTTCGTAACTGAAATTTTCTCGAATTAATGCTTTTGAATAGAACTTTCAAAACCCTTCGTGAATATCACATCGATTTAGGTACTCGCATATCGAAGCTTCAAAGAAACGAAAAAAAAAGTGCACACACACACAAACTGTAAGTTTGGAAGTTCAATGCATACTAAGCAACCGGTTGGTGAGTGTAGTAGCTTCACGCTTGGTGAGCTCCTACCATTTTTCCCCGATCCTCCGCGACCACCACCTTCTCCTACTCTTCCTCTTCCTCCCGCTAAGCCCATCTTTACGACCCCAGCAACAACATACCCCGCCAGCAGTATATTCAGCAACACACCCTCGTACCGAATCGCCCACCGATCTCTACCGCACTCTCACCCCGTTCGCCCGTCGCGTTCTCGTCCCGTGGATAACACACGTGCACAAACTCACGCACATATACTTCACTAGACATGCCACACGTACACCCTCTTAATCCCAAACTTCCACCGGTCCATTCTACGCCATACCAATAGTTGTACAGTCGAACTTCCTATAAGTTTCAAAACTAGTTTTCCAATTTATTACCTTTTCTGTGCAGTTAGTTTCAAATCAACTAGAACAAATCCTCTCATCGACCAGGTGAAAGGATTTTTCTAAATGACACAGTGTGGACAAAATATCATTAATTTTCACATTTTGTGAATTTTTATATATTGATAATTTGAAACCATTTTTTATAAATTCTGAGTTCAAATAACAATATTCTCTTAAATATGTAATTGAATAAAAATATTATGCACACTCTGATATAATGTCTCGGTCAATGAATTATTTAGTTCTGATGAAAATCCACTCCACCTCGAATTTTGATTGTAAGATCATAAGCTTTTGTGTGAACAAAAATGTATGGTTTTTATATAATAGTTACGAAGGTAATAGATTTTTTTAAAGTTTACGTAATTGATAACACTACCATTGATATTAGGGTTCTGACTGATTAATGACTTTCATCTTCCTTGACGCATTAAAGATATTAATGTTACTGTCTTTTTCCAGAAATTTGTATTTGTTTGTTTTGTAACACACGTCTGACCATGTTAAGGGAAAAATTTTCAAAGTATGATATCACAACTAGAGCCAAAAAGCAACTTTCATAAAGGCAGAATGTCACTTTGCAATTTTTTTTTAAAGAGTTAATATTAAAGTACAGACGAAATATTTCTAGACGGTAGCAAAACATTTAAACTAAACATTATGACCTTACGGAAAATGTTGGTCGATTGATAAAAGATCAGCTCAAGGAAAGTTGAACTGTACATCAGTAAAGTATAAAACACCGACGACTACAGACACACAAGCGAAAAGGTAGTATGCAGCATGCGGATTGGGTTGGATGCACATGCGCTCGCGAAAAGCTTTGGCTTGGTGAAAATGGGAGAGCCGTGTCGCTCTATACAATGGTATCCGGGGTAAGTGCGCGTTATCGCACGAAAACACAGAGAGTCGAGAACTCGAGGGTGTAATCAAAAGTTTGCGAGTGAAAAGGCTTCGCGGCTACGAGTACTGGTAAAGGAGCGTGTACAATTGCGCTGAAAGAGGGCAATTCTAGTAGTTTGAAAAGCCAAAGGATTTCGCAATGTTTCAACGAGCAAACGAGCGTTAAATTAATCGTATATCGATCGTTCAGGCGAGATCTCTCACCTGGTGCATGGGATCGTAGCCCATTGAGCCGTCGTTATAGGGTTGCGAGCCGTAGTCACTTCCGTTTATTCCCATTCCGTACCCTGCCATGTCCTGGGGTCCTCCGGGTGGCGCCGGTGACATCATCGGCGTTGGGGTCCCTTGGCTAGCGCCGCCCATACTGTACGGCGACGCTCCTGCAAAAGCTGCTATAGAAACCATCGCGGTGCATACAAAGATTGAGGGGTAGCGCATTAACTTCGATCTACGCGAATAAAAAGTCGGCGATAACGCCAAGAATCGAAAGATACATGGCCAAATAGCTTCTAAAGTTCGAAGGAACATCGAAGTTTGCCGAAGGAACCAAAAACAAACAAATACCAAGAACCCAGAAAATCGTTTTTGGTTCGAAAATATATCAAACTACCCCAAGAAAAGACTTTGCCCACCCAATAATACTTGATCTCAAAATTTCGTCTCATAAATCATGAGATGTTCGTGAATAACGGATAACAACAAAATTGCGAAATCCAATTCGCCAAAACACAAACAAGGATAATATCAATAAAACTTTCATTTATTCGTTAGAAATACTGCCCAGTTATCGGAATTTTAATTTGTGGCAATACAATTTGATTCAAATTGAGGAAATATGTACTGTTGTTTAATTCTTGAAATACTTCTTTGGCATAAAGCATTTTGCACTAATTACTATCTTTTTATAATTATTAATATGATTCACAAGCGTGAACTCGTGGTTATCGAAAGCGTATCGGAAAGCAGCGACTATTCGTAAACTTCGCAATTTCCGAATCAAGTATTATTGGAGAATCAAGATTTAATCTTAGATACAACGAATTTTCCGGTTTACCGAGAGTCAAGAGTTTCAGAGGAGCTCAAAGTCACTGGTACGACGCTATGCTCATTTTATTCCACGGTGGAAGCAGAGATTTATTGTCAGCCGCAATAACAGCGCGACCTGGCGCTCGCACTCACAAGCGTCCGGTAGCTAACGGGCTCTACGTACAATGAGCAGTAACTCACTTGCCAAATGATTTACAGTAATGAGAATCAGCGTCGCGACGTGATTTCCACTAGCCGCTGCGTTATCGATTTTACGCTGAGCTCCTCTCCCTCACAGACTCGCATACAATAGCGTCGCGAGGCTCAGGACTCTCGGGAAGGCCGCCCTTTGAATTATGCTTCTTTTCTTAACCGAGTTTAAAGGTCGACGGAGTCTATAAAGCGCGGAATTTTGTCTTGTCTACCCCCAAGAGTCAATTATGTTTGTCGTGTAAATTAAGTTTATGCGCGCAAACGCAACTTACCAGCTGCCTTTTTGGCCGCGTACAAATTCGCCTCCTCCTGCGCTTTACCTATGTTTTTCTTGTAACGTATCCTCTTGTTGCCGAACCAATTGGATACCTGAATCAAGAGAAAACCATTAGATCCTTTTATTTTATCGTTTCCAATTGTCGACGTTAATTAAAATCCTTGGGAAACGAGCGGAATTGAAGAAATCGTCCGACGGACGCTTACCTGGCTGACCGTGATGCCGCATTTTCGCGCGAGTTCTTCCTTCGCTTCTTCGCTGGGATAAGGATTGCTGAGGTGTGAGTAGAAGTACTCGTTCAGAATCTCCGAGGCCTGTTTGCTGAAGTTCCGTCTTTTGCGCCTACAATGAGCAATGTAAATGATAAATTATTGTCGATTATGAAATTAGTATCATTGAGTAAATAAGATAAAAAGCAACTGTAACGAACCTTGCGTCAAGGAATCGACTCCTCAGAATCATCACAGCCTCGCAGGTCGATTGTTTTAGCTGCATCTGGATGCTCGAGAACTTTTTGTGAATGATCTGCACCATTCTCTCGATTTCCTTGGGTGTGATAGGCCTTGTGCGACTCTGTTCCCTCAGGAGATTCATCACGTGTGTGGTAAACTCGTTGCAAGCCTGAAAATCAAAGGAAAACGAAGATAAAATAAACAATTTATGTCTCGAAGCTTGAAGCTCTCTGCACTGGCTATAACCATCATCCATCGATGAATGAACCATCTCTCGTCTTCGGCAGTCTCTCACTGGTGAGAATCCACGCGAGAGACTAGATTTCGTGGAAAGCCAGAATTCTCAACGATACCAGAAGCAACAGCGAAAGCCAGTGAAACCAAACTTGTGTGTACAGAACGAAGAGCTAGAAGAGAACGAAAAAGGAAAAGCATGTACGTGTCTGAGGAAAGAGAGAGAGAGAGAGACACGTGGAAAGGGAATAATGCATTATTCGTACGGTCGCTGGCGGTTTAAGGGAAGAAGAGGAGAACGAAGAAGACTCCCCGTTTTCTCGTTGCTTCGCCCGATATCAGTATTCGAGACGCGAGACGGGCATGCCGCCACCGCGCCATCCGGGATAGCTTTCCCTGAGGGAAGAACGGGCAAGCAGAAGCACCAGCAGCAGAGGCGACGCTGTCGGGATGGCCGGGCCTGCGGGGAGGTGCCGTCGGGGATGGTTCGCAATTTCGGAATGGATTCCACTCTGCCAGCACCCCCGGGGTTCCTGTCTCGGTTTCTCTCGCGCTCTCTATATCACTGTCCTCGTTTGTTGCCTCACGTTTTGTCGGCTCACTGGCAGAACGCTCCGAGGATAGAGAAAACCGAGCCAGCAGCACGGACGCGAGGGTGGATCAGGATCGCTCCCGTCTGCTACCCCGGGAATGGCCTTAGGGTGTGAGAACTGAGAACGAACAGAGGAAGCGAGAAGGACGAGGGTAGATTGGATGGAAAATCCACGGAGGTTCGCGCGTTCTCCTTCACTCTCCTTTCTTCCCTTTTCGCTGCTCCTACTCCTCATCTGGCTTTCTGCTTCCTTTCTGCCAATGCTAACCCACGAATCGACACTTTTTCTACAATTTCCAACTGCGACAAAATATCCATCGAACTCTTCCCTCGTATGACATTGCTGCTGCTGCTGCTGCTGCTGCTGCTACTGGCGCTGATGCTGCTGATGCGCAGCGCAGTCTAAGTACGAATCCCAGCTTCTAAAAATAATCAGCAATTTCCGGAGTACGGGATGCCACTCGTGGGTTCAGCTCACGTAACTTTGACCAAGATGGAGGAGATTGATACGCATTTGCAAACTCTCGCAAGTTTCCGGATAAAAGACGTAATAGCGCTGTCTTCGTTGAAACAGAGAAGTTATTATTCGCTACGTTTCCAATTTACGTGAATTTTTCGAATTTTGATATGATTTCATTGAGAATATGCTTTTTATAGGACTTAACTGTATTAAGCTTTCCAAATTTTCTTAAAATGCCAGTTGTTCTTGAGATTTCTTGCGGTTTTGAATATTATCGAAAATTTGTGTGCGTATTTGTTTTTTCTGAGCTATCGGGTCAAATAGTTCAACGTGAATAGACCAACTTGAACAGATACTGTATATTAGATTCAATTGGAATCGATCAAATTGTTTCAATCGTACGTTTTTTTTTTGTTTTTCCACAAAAAAAAATGATGTAATTTCAAGGTGAGGGTTGGGCTGTCGTGTAGAAAGATTAAATTTTGAGCCAATACAAAATGTTAGAAACGTATCTTTTTTTTTTTTTTTCATGTTTGGAAACATTTCCGAAAAAATATTGTTCAAGTCAGGATGAAAAGTAGAACATTGCCCATGGCTGCCTTATTATTTTGAATTATCTTCACCACTTCTTCTCTGAGAAAGACAAAAATATAAGCGTCATATTTCATAGTGAACAATAAGAAAGCTCAGTAAGAAAATAGAAAATAATATGGAATCTATGCGCAAGATTTGATTTTACATCCTTTTTGTAAAAACCTTGAAGTAACTATTAAATCGGTGAGATTTCTCAGGTATATCGTGCATTAGCAGTGGGCAACAATAAATTATTCTTTCCCGATAGCTTCGAAGCCTCTGAAATCCACGCAACGGGTGTACGTAAAATAATTCACCTCAGCCCTTACTCCCTACGGTCCCGTTATTGCGCGTTGTTCTCTGGAACGACTGTATAGCCCGGCAAAGAAAATGCGAGAACAGGCCTTTGCTCTCGCCCTCCTCGTCCAATGGAGAGCAGAGACCTCACGGAAAACGCGTTAATGGCCAGCTTTATCGAGCAACTAATCCGGGTTCGCAGACGTATAACGCGATTTCTCGTTCTCGTTCTTTCTGTATGCCGCACGCGAATGGACACGCAGCTTCTGCTATACACGTTAGCGTGTTAGATATAGCGTCGTTCAATGGTTAGAACACATTGAGGGTGCCTCGAGAAAATTAACGAGGTGAGAATGTGAGAAACCGACGACCTGTATCCCATTCTTTCCGCTTCTGTAGCCAGCCAAAAGATTACCGAACGAATCCGCGATCCAAACCGTCAGAGAATTTAAAAAACCACAGATTGAGCTACAATTAATGCAAAGCTAAAACGGAGAAATATACGGCGGGTAAACGGCACCTGAGGAAACCCATAGATCCCTCGGTTTAAAGCCCCATTCACGTCGGAACGAGGAAGCCACGGGCGTTCGCGTACTACATAGGTACACAAGCAAAGCTGGTGCCAGTGCCGCTCCGGAAAGCCGAGCGGGGGCGTGTTTACAGCGGGAAAACATCGAGACCGCCGACACGCGTAAAATATGAGACTAGCGTCGGGCGTGGCGTTTTTTAACACGCATCCTTGAAACGATATCTTTTGTGAAATGAGAAAAGAAAAATAAAAACCTTGAGAGGCAAAAACGAAAAGCCGGAGGAAGCTTGTCTATCTTTCCTCGTATCAGACATAAAAATTCTAGCAAAAAAAATGTCCATCTCTACAGTGAGATTGTCGATTGTGGAAGGTATTATTTATGAAAAGCCGAATATTCCAGGGAATTTGAAACTCTCCGGAGCAGCGATTCGAGACACCCGTTACGTGACTCCCAGAACGTATCTGCACTGCAGCTCTTTCCCCGTTCTCTGTCTCTCTATCTCCGCATACAGAACAGACACATAGAGACTCGTCACCTCCACACAAGCAACACACGTATAGACGAGAAAACAGCGTCACGCGATCGGTTCGAAGCGGTGCGGTACAAAGACGTGCCTCGCTCGAAAATCTCTCCCTCTCGCTCTCCTGAATCTGCAAGGTGGTGCACACACTCGTTCTGAAATCGTTGGTGAATCACTGCGTGCACACGTCAGGCAAATATGTTTCGTTTTATAACAAGGAAACTTCGGACTGATAACAAAACCCATCGACCTTGCGATGAAAAGAGACAACATGAAGGTTTTGAATTTGAATCCGTTTGGGAACAAAAAAAGCGTTTGGCGCATTTTCGAGGCCATCGATTATTATTTGCGATTGAACACTCTAGTATAATTTTACTGTATTCCGATGATAATTATCTCAGGGCATATCGTTCTACAAAACTTACAATTTTTATGCGGATTTTACTTGGATTACTGATTTCATAAATATTCAATTGCAATGCACGGAGGACCGTGCTTTTTCATTTTTCCACAATGTCTACGAATATTTGATTGAAAATGTGGTATTTTCACTGCTACTCAAAAGATTAAACATACTGTTATTGTCGCTACAGGTTACTATTAAGAAATTATCACAGTACAAATAACTGTACTATAATCTTTGTTTCTTTAAATAAAGGATTTGCAACCCTTTTTTTCACTAATTTTACTCAAATTGATGTCGCAAAAAGTTAAAATATTTCTATCAGTAAACGTAGACAACATTAGGCGTGAATATAACGAAAGAATTGTATGAAATACAAGCCATTACGTTCTTACAGTTACTGTTATGGACTTAACTATTTTCATGTAATTTTACTGTATTTTTTATAACAATTGTAAAAATGCGTTCAGATATGATTATATTTACGCAATTCGTTCGTAAAAAGTATTTCTAATTGAAAAACTTGATATACGCTTATACTCGGACGTACTGCTCCCCTACCACGATCTCTCAGGCCAATTAGCACACGACGCCCGATATTCGGGCATCGCGGCGGTCAGCCTTACGTACCTCTCATTACAACCCCCTTTTTGGCCCACCTGCCTATCACCACGGACCGCGTAAAATAGTTATGAGATATAAGGCGGGGTGTCACGATTATCCAGTGAGGTAACCGTACCGCCAGGAAAAACGAGGACCTCTCCTCACTTCGGGCATATGTACAGGAATAAAGCAATAAAAATATATGAATAGTGCTTTTTAAAACCCGCTGACTGCTCCATTCGTTCACTCGCTTGCTATCATTCGCACCCTCACTTGCTCGCTTGCTATTAAACGTAGACGCTAAGCGCTCCCAAGTCCCGCACGTCAGACATCAATGACAGTGAAAAGGAAAAAAATATAAACCAAACATTACGGAAAATCCGGTGACGTACGATGGAAAGGCTACCTTTCCATCGCACGTCTTGCACTTTTCTCAGAGTGTGATCACGGAAATTAGTTTGTTCTGCGAGGGGTTTTAGAGAACGATCAAGCACGTACAAAGAAGTGGAAATCAGCAGTCTCGTGTCACGTGAGATTTTTCGCTAAAGAGAAGGGTCAGGAGGCACGCGAGATTCTCGGCCAGCGTACGATACTCTGTGTTCTGTGTGTAACCTGCGTGGATAGGCAGTATATATATGCGACTAGGGCTCTCGGACACGCGAGATTTTACTTAAGCAAGCAGAGGAGGCCGCTTCCATTAGCACGTAAATCGTCGGAGTCGTTGCAGCGAGCTCGTGGTCATTGCGCCCCGCCAAAACGGCTATTTCTTATCAGCAAACCTCTTAAGTTTTACCTGAAAGAAGTTTTTTTTTTTTATAACAGAGGAAAATTCTTGAAAAAAAGAGAAGTAAACCCAGATTACTGCGGCAGATAAAAGCACATGAGCGCGGAATATTCACCTGCTCGTATTTTTCCAACTCTTGATGATAGATCTGCCTGATCTGAGCGAGCTTGGCACGGTAGTCGGAGTGTTCAATGGCATTGTCCGGTTGTCCAGGTGGTCCTGCCGCCGCCGCAGCCGAAGCCGAGGCCGCTGCACCCGCACCACCTCCCTTTTCAGGTCCTGCTACTCCCTCGGCGATAAGCATGTTGTCCAGTCGCATCAGTTGTGGATCCGGTGGCTCTTCCTCCTGGGTGTTGCGTAGCGAAAGAACTGCAATAATAAAAAAACGAAAACGCGGGTTAGAGAGAAATGAAATATTAGCGAATGCGTTTGATCGTAAATCGTAAAAGGAGCATATATGGAGATTCTAGAGGTTTAAACTTGTAGTCGAAGCAGTATCGGAAACATGAAATAGCAAAGAAACGTCCCGTCACCGCAAAGAAAACACGTACGTTGAATCATAAAAGAATCAATTTCAGTGCGAGCAGTCGCTTTCTTTTCTTTTCCTTCACTCTTCATTCCCTATCTTTTTCTCTCGTGCTGAAAAGAGCTCCGCGACTGTAGTACCGTCTTTTTCCGTTTCCTCCTCAGTCTGATCCTTTTCTCTATCTCTCGCTACTCTAACTCAACAGCTCTTTCTATCCTAAAGAGTGCTACCACGGTGCTTTGGCTCGATGCTGCCTTAACGTAGGTACATACTATAGTCCAGAGCACGCAGTGGTTTAGAGTGGGTGGTTCGCTCTCTCTTCTCGCGGGCGTAACAGCGGCTTTTATTGTACTTTTACGGCGCGTGATGGAGCTGGACGACCCATAAAACCGAGGGTGAGTCTCCGGCGCGTCTTCGAACCTCGGCGGGATGCCCGCCCGTCACCCTGTTCAGCCCTCTGGCTACGTCTTCGTCTCTGACGATTCTCAGTGCACCAGTTCAACCCTGTGATGTGCTCAACGGGAGGCCACATCACGTTCTCACGTACTTTAACGCGTTTTATATTTCTCAATCTATTGCCAATATTTATAGGCATTTCTCTGCACCAGGTTTTTTTTTCGATTTTTTCGATTCAATATATGTAAAATTAAAAGATAATGAAAGTACACACTACTTTTCGAACAAGACGCTGGTGTAGTATTTTTACTCCCAACTGACCACCGGGTAAAACGGCGGAAGTTATGCGTTTGGTGATCAGCGCATCGATTAATTCGTTGCGAGTGTGGAAAATAATCTTTATTTCACCATTTTTATATATCCAGTTTGTTCATTAACCAAAGACCTTTTTCAGTAGAACATCTCTTTATTTATTATTTTTTTTTTTTTTGTAGTTTTGTATCAACTTTTGTAGCTGTTACAACTCTGCGATATCGTGAAATAAATTATCTATAGACAATTTATTGATTATGTCACATCGGCCATTTGTGTCGTACGTTCTCATGTACTTTTGTGGTTTTTATACTTTTGAATCTATAACCTATCTTTAGAGATTTTCTTTTATCCAGAATTAAAAAAATGTTTTTCGTTTTATAGCGGGTTCGAAATACGTGAATTTA
The DNA here is from genome assembly GCA_949699805.1 of Tromatobia lineatoria. Lineage (NCBI taxonomy): Eukaryota > Metazoa > Arthropoda > Insecta > Hymenoptera > Ichneumonidae > Tromatobia > Tromatobia lineatoria. The sequence goes on along the minus strand of OX453038.1, from coordinate 20,443,823 downwards.
AAAAATAATTACACCACACACTTTTGGAGCATCCAAGATGCTAATGCATGTTTGTGATAAATTAATTTTGTTTTTTTACGCATTTTGCTTAGCCATTCTCATGCCAGTGCTATTGGAAAAAGTCGAGGAAAATGGTTTGGAAAAATGGCTGTGTGCATGTGTGTAAAGACTTCCTTGTTAACACGATAACTGTCATGATTGTTCGTACATAATCTTCCAATATAAAAACTGTCATGATTGTTCGTACATAATCTTCCAATATGATAACTGTCATAATTTTTCGTACATATTCTTCCTAACTGCCTCGCATATGAGATGTATTGGGATTTATTTGGCGCAATTGGATCATTAGCTAAATTATGGTGCTGCGAAAAATTATGACGATTGTCATCATTTTTCCGTTGACTCTATGCCAATGACAGGTGTTGATGTAAATTTAGTACATGCCCTTGATATTAACTTGAGAAAAGAAATAAATATGATATAAATATCAGTAGACCCGATATTTTCTTCACGCCAAATATATAATACTTCGTAGACTTAATTTCCTTTAATAATAAATATAATATTCACAATATTATATCTATTATAATAAATAATCATTCTATGCATACTGTTAATATTGCGTACGTCATATATACATACTGTTTTTTTATAATTTTCTTTTTAAAAAAATACAGATATTGCTCAATCGTGGGACACCTGAGACCAATTTTCCCAGTTTCTTATCTCCAGCGTTATTTCGACAGGTCCCGATGTTATCAGCCCTTCCACAAACGTTACCAGGCACAATAGGCTCATAGTACGCTTTTCAAGCGCGGCCGATCGACGTCCCCAGCGATTTTGCGATACGATGTGAAGGGCAATTTAGTTTGTGAATAAGAAAATCGTGGCATCCCGTCAAGGTCTGAAGAACTCCACATCGCGTCACAGGGAATAGTAGAATCAAAGTCGCGGGAAAAAAGAGGGTGCGAAGCAGAAAATGGCTAAAGGGAGAAAAGCGCGAGAAGGTCGTGCACAAAAGTGCGAAAACTTTTTCAAGAATCGCAAGAGAGCGTGAAACGTATGCGCGTCACAAATGCATTTATACGAAGTGCGACAATTAGCAAGGGTGCGCGAAAGAGGAAGGAATGAGTGGAAGCGGAGTGAAGGGGTTGAAGTTGGACTGCGCCCGAGGGAACGTCACGCCTGGAGGGGTTAAAAAACGGCAATGAAGTAGAGAGCAATAAAATATTCTTTGGCTATACGTGTCCCGCAAACTTTCATCACCTGTTACACCCCAACGTCTCTTACATTATTTTTCCTCATAGTAATTAATATAATCTGTGTAATAATGTCGATAATAAGGATTCTCACAGCGAATGAGTTACAAAGGCAAATGTTGGGTTGATAACTCTAAAATACATTTGCGCGTTTAAAACTGTTTATAATTTTGATTGCGGTGATTCTTTTCAAATATTTTTTTAGCAAATAAGTTATAAACGCGAATTTGTATTTGTAACGCTATTGCATATTTGTGGGATTATAATTTTTTATAATTTCAATTAATATAATACTTGTAATAATTTTCATGATAAAAATTCTCACAGTAAATGAGTTATAAACGCAAATTTTGCTTATGGAGCGGTCGTGTTTTTTTCTCACTATATACGATTCTGTATTTATGCACCTGGTGCAAAGTGGCGAACGTGAAAAGCGACTCTGCAGGGAAAACAGCATACAGACATTATAAAAGTTGAGTCTGAGCGTCGTGGTCATAACCAGTTGAAAGCGTGGCACGCTCGGTGGTCCGCTACTCTAGGGAAAAGAACTTTCCGGGAGCTTTTTGCAGGTGTCGTAATTAAAAATGAAAAACATCCCAGCGCGAAGTAACACAGAGACACGGGACAGTCACGATGCTCTCACCTCTGCCGGTGACGTTCAACTGGCGAACGACGTTACTGGACAAAAATAAAACGGCTCACTTTTATGGCCGTTTATACCGACGAAAGATCGGAAGCGGAAGGTCCTGAGAAGAGCATACCGAACGAGAAAATTCACTAGGTGCAGAGTCGTTAAATCGACTCGACAAAAACTACGGTCCGAGTGAAAGTTTTAGAACACTAGAAATAAAAGATAAAAATTTGCATTTCCGGATATAGACGACTGCCAAATTCTTCTGCAATTTATTTTTAATTTTCAATACCGAACTTTAGGGATGAATTCGGAATATTCGTTATTATGAAAAGAATAAATTGAGAAACTAATGAAAGAATTTCGTGAATTATGAAGTCAGGAAGTGCAATTATTTATGTTATATTTATGAAATTCCGGAATTTTCAAAATATCTTTTTCAATTTTTATCCAAGAATTTAGTTGGAAATGTATCCTGTATTTTTATTTCATTTAAAAAAATCGCATTTACACGGAAAAACTTCGAAAAGTTCATTTCCGAAAAAAGTATTTCTATTCTACTTCGCTGAAAAAAAAACACCAAAGGCATAATAAGTATCTTTTTTAACAGTAAGGCATTCGGCCCCCAAAAGGTTATTTTTTTATATTAGCCATGGAAAGATCTAGGATAAAAAAATAATCAAAATACAACATTTTTATGCGCTTGAAATGCTAATGCAATTATCAAACAATGCTCATACCCTTTATTACGGAGAAGTAAATGTTTTGATAAAAATATTCTAAAAATAGCTTGAAATAAATCAGAACTCATGTTTATAATTTAAATTTAATTTTCAATTGTGATATAAAATGAATGTACGTTTGCAGCAAAAATAAAGTAAGTTACCAATATAAATGTACCATAGATAAATCTTGAATCGCACTTTTATATACGATTTTAGGCGAAAGAACTTTCCGTACCAACACATTAAATTCCAAGTAGATTTTTTACCTAATGTCCGTTTTGTCTATGCAGGATTGTAAGGTTTGATTAAAAGTTTATATGAGCTGACTAAAAAAAGTGACAGTGCATCAATGGTTTCAATAAAGAAGGAAGATCTCTCAGAGGGAATTCCTTAAGGGAATTAACTATGCGGAGCTGAGGAAAACGAGGCAACGACATCGATATGGGCCGACGTAACGAATCGTGGAAGATGAGACAGTTCGTTCGGGGTGGAATTTCGCATTCGCCCTGCTTAACGCCCAATAATCCGGCCATTAGGCCGTAAGGGCGGTTCTCCAGCGGGGGTGACAGCGACAGGGGTGCTTCTGGTGGTTGGTGTGCTCGAACGTGGTGCAGCAGAAGCAGCCACGGACGGTACAGCCTCCCGGGGGGTCCTTACAAGCGCGTAAACTCAGTTTTACTGGCACTTAACATTTTACGACTCAGACGGTCTGCCCGGCGACGAACGCTCGCGCGTGCTAGCTCTTTCCCTCGTGAACACACGGACACAAACCGGGGACGTGAGTTAATGCACAGTTCACACAATTTTATGCACGAATTTCGAGTACACCAACACGAGAATCGTCAAACAAATCTGTTGAACGTTCCTTGTGGTTACAAGTGTTTGTGCGAGCTTTCCACTCTCATTCCTGTTACAGAAACTGCATTAATTTGACACCTCGTTCAGGATAATTTTCGATTGCCCTCGTGAGAGAAATGAAAGGGTCTGTAGATCCGGGATTTTAGTGCGAGTGTATATTAAGAGAAGAGTGTCGGATCCAAATTGCTAATATTCATTGACAGATATTCCACTAATTTATCGGCTAATGTCATTTTTAAAAAAATATCCTTTCGAGACTTGAAACCGAGATTTTTTTGCACTATGGCAAAAGAATCTGAGTATATAATAATCGAGTGCTCATTGAAATAATTATTTTTAGAATGAAATTATAACTTCACGAAATCAGAAAAAATTTAAAAAAACTACACACGGGAAGAAATAATTTCTATGAAAAATTGAGGAAAAGAGTATATTTTCGCTTTCTCGTGGAATGAGCTTTGTTCTCATGAATTTCTTGTTCGAGTTCCTTTTTGTGTGTATGTTGAAGGGCATAGAATTCATAGTACCATAAGTCGTGAGCTTCTACCGAAGCGAATCAATTGAAATTTTTATGCCATGCATAGTAGCCAGCTTGAATCGGTATAAATTTTATAAAAATCGCTTGACGCATTCGATTTTTCTAGGTTTTTGAAGATTTTGAAAAATGTCTGTTAACTCTCTAACTCAAACAAAACTTTAGCTTTCGTCCTGAACCCTTGCATGACAATTGAACAAATTGAATATAAAGTTTCGCTTAAATGTAGGGTTTTTATTTAAGGTTGTTGTGCTCTCTGCGTTTAGGGCAGGGAGACGAGGATGTGAGCGAGTGTATGAAGCTGCGTATTTAGTTTCAGAGCACAGACGACCAAGAGTTTTCATAAATTAATAATTGAGTAACGGTAGTGTCGATCGTCTTTCAAAGGTGCCAAACGCTCAAGCGATTATCACTTAAGCTATACATATTTCATTTATGTATGTGGTAGCATTTTCTTAGCCGTTACAACGTAAATACGGCGGAACCGCCAGAATTCCGGATAATGGTAGTGCAATATGTTGCAAGGTTTGCGATTTTTTTTTCTCCTAAACGGTGCTGTTTATCGTTCTGAAATTTTACCAGACTATTTGCAAAGGTATAATTACATTCACCAACATTTTTGTGACAGTGGTAGCATTTTCACTTGACAGCACAAGAACCTTAAGGGGACACAGTCACGTAAGAGAAGTCGTAAAAAAAAATTCTGTGAATGATGCACTTCTTTTGAATAACCTGAAATTACAAACAGTATTGTATACTCAACTAGCATTATAATTGTACAATTTTGTAAAGCCATACAGCGAACCAGAATGAAAAAGTAAAATTTTTCACTTGTAACTTTCAAATCAAACCAGAGAACAAAATTACGGTTCGATGTCTTATTTTATTTGTCGAATAGTGCAATCTAGATTGAATATAGGGATTTTTATTCCAAGTCTTCATGCGAAGCTATGATTTTCAATGTGTAAATAAATATTTCTCTATCAAAAAATTACTAAACAATTGGTTACAGTGAATCTAATTTTAACTGCATCCAGAATCGTGTTATTCAATTCATAATGCACTCCTTGACAGATAAAATAATCGAACACTAAATTTGGTTAACCGGTTTGATGGTCGGTAAGCTACAAGTGACAATGTTTACTTTTTGCAAACACAGAATTTTAATGTTTATTATGTACTTAATGAGGTATAAGTGCAACATTTTTTAAGAACAATATCATTGTAAAAAATAATGACTTTCTTTAGGTGAATTCCCTCGATCACTTGAAGCAAGGATACGGAGTAGAAAATTAATTCTTCTTTTTTTTTTTTTGCTGTTTAGAAATGACATCAGCAAACGAACAATTGATATATCTCGCAATGATTATCAGCAATTTGGGTCTTACTCTCTCCCCTTAAGGGGTTGCCTAGAGGCTCGACGAAAGGTCGAAATTCGCTTTCTTCTTATAAAGAGTATGACTCGAACTAAATAATTAAAAAAAATTTATACGTGGAAGTAAAACGATGTTTTTCATTGAAAGTAATCATCAAAAACCATACATATCAAACATATAAAAAATAAAATAAGATATGGCCGCTGGTCGATGGTGGATTTTTTTGACGGTGGTCATCATATCTTGAGAACTATTTCCGTTGTCGAATTTACACAAAATACGCTGAGGAACATTCAGAGGTCGCTGACGATCTTAGTTTTTTAAATCGGTCTTCATTCTTGAATAATTACGCAACAATGACAGCTTTCTTTCGTGGATATTAGATGTTTAATCTTCAATTCTTCGTCATTTTGTAAATATAATAATTTTTAATGATTAGCGATCGTCAGCGACCTCTAAATATTTCTCAGGTTATTTCGCGTAAATTTGAAAACAATCTATCTAGCGTTTCTCAAGATATGACGTCCACCGGTAAAAAGTTGCGTCGTCAGCTGGCGACCATGTGTTTATTTGTTAAATTTTTTATTTTCGCATCTCCCCCCGTCTGTTGGAATTACCGTAATGTTTAGTATTGTAATGTCTCGAGTACTTATGTCTATGCTTTTGTCATGGGTGTCCATTGCAAGGACCCCATGGCTCGCGAATACTCCCTGATTACGCCTATTACAGGATTGGCCCGGGTCAGTAGCCAGTCCCCCCTGAGGGTCTGGTCCTGATCAGTAACCAGGCCCCCACGCGGCCGCATCCGACATCCCCCTCTATATCGCATTTGCGGTAGCATTTCTGCTAAAGGCATAGGAAAACATTGCAGAAAAACCTTATGCCGATAAAGCCGGTCTCGAGTTCGCCTGACGGTACGTCACGATTTTCACCGGGAATCGAACCCGCGACCTACCGATGCTCTGGTTTAGAAGCCAGTACTCTAACCACTTTTTTTTATATTTGTTTATTTAATAATTTTATTTAAACACTATTAGGATATAATATAAATGAAAGAACTAAGGCCGGTGGCGGCACACGCGAACATCAATTTTTTTGTAAGTTAGTGTATGGAGCATTTACGCTGGAATATCGTTTTTATAGAAAAACGTTATAGATAACACGTAGGAATTTTCACGTTTTTTTTTTGTTACTTCTCTTAAAGGGACATTCTTGCCTTGTACGAGTGTCCCTAATAGTACTTCACCGCACCGGTTTATTTGTTTAATATTTCTTTATACATATATATACTTTTTTATAATAAAAAAAATCGTTTTAGTCCCACCAATGAGTAGAAAAATTGTACTCGATCAAGCAATACTTTGAGAAAAAAAAGTTCGACTTTTTCCCGGACACGACACGTACGAATTTTCGTGTTTTTTTTTTGTTACTTCTCTTGAAGGGACATTCTTGCCTTGTACGAGTGTCCCTAATAGTACTCCACCGCACCGGTTTATTTGTTTAATATTTTTTTATACATATATATACTTTTTTATAATAAAAAAAATCGTTTTAGTCCCACCAATGAGTAGGAAAATTGTTCTCGTTCAAGCAATACTTTGAGAAAAAAAAGTTCGACTTTTACAGAATCTGTACGTAGATGCAGCCTCTTGGTGTTCTTATAAATGTATTACACTAGTGTTATCGGACATCCTGTCTGGAATTCCTATATCACTGCAAGCTATTAGGAATATTGTAATGCATCGCAGTTATACAATACGTATAGAGTTTGGTATCTATAAAATTAGCGTTACACCAGTTTCGACAGAATGCGCAACAGTTCGCAGTTGACTGTAATGTTAGAGCTAATAATCGCTGTTGTTATACTGAACCGGTATTGAGATATTAAGCGGTGTAAATGCTGCGCTGAAATTCCTGCATTTTAATGGCGCCGCGAATCATGAATTGCGGTGCGATGCTTGATTTGAATGGAATAAAATTTTAACGGAGCGAATTGATTCGGAATTGAACTTCACTCGGAGGTTCAACCACCAAGAAGTTTGAATGGAAATTGTTTTGGAGCAATTATGACTTTGTTTTAAGACTACTTATCTGGTACAATCATCTCGATGGTTGCAGTTGCAAGATAAATCCGATCGATTATGTGATTATCATCTTCAACGTCCACAAATTCAAGGTGACTCGAAATGTATTATTTTCACATTCATTGAAGTGCACTACTTTTTTCACATTTACTAATTAAATGAATTTTGTTCGGATTCAATAAATGTAATTAAAATTAAAACTAAATCATAGGAATTGCATGTATATATAATACAAGCAACCGATACTAGTGATTGTGCAGTCGGTGTAAAGCAGCATTGCTTGCGGCCATAACTTGGATGGGTGACCGCTTAGCCGTGCACCGGCTTGCTCATCAACCAGTAAATGGGAGGTCAAATTTTCTGCGGTCCCAGTGTATATAAGGGGCAACCCACTCCGTTTCAATCAGGTTTTGACCCCAACCCCTCCAATTTAGCTCATAATTTTTCTTAGGCTTAGTTGGACGCTTAATTACACAAAAAAAAAAAGATTTTTTATTTCCTTTGATGCAATTTTTTTTTAAATCTATTTTTAAAGTGACATATCGAATGTCATAATTTGAAAATCTGAAAGAATTCTTAAAATACTTTGTTCCACAACAAAATTATCTAGCTTATAGCTAAAGTGGGGCAGATTTTCCGTCTTACAGTTTGTAAGCTTTTTTTATTTGAAACAATTATTAAAAAATATAAAAAATAATGAATTTACTACAGGCGATTGATCAAATGTTTATTTATGTAAGCCAGATTGTCAAATTTTTTTTCCGATTTTTTCAAATTATGCAAAATTGAAAAAAATAATTCTTTACATCGCAAATCGGATATTGAATGCCATAATTTAAAAATCTGCAAGAATTCTGAAAAATACTCTATTGAATATCATTATATAAATGAAAAAATTTTCCTGCCGAAAATTCACGAAGTCGGTTATGCTTCTAATAGTTAAATCTCTGATAAAAACAAGCGGAGTGTTGGTAGAGTTGAATTGCAAGCTGCAAGTGTAATATTCTGGAGTGGACTCCATTAAAAAAAGAATAACCACTCTCAATATTACAAAATAAATTCAGAAATTCGACATTCCGTGAGTGAAAAACTTACTCAGGTTGCATTGAAAAAACCAAAACTCTGTGAGGTGTAATTTTCTCTTTACAAAATCTTGGTTTGATGCAATATAAGAATTTACATTTGTTCTGAATTTTATATCAGGCGTACATTTTTTTATTTTTTTGTAATTTCGTAACCTCTTGACGAAGCTGTCATAGTGACAGCGCTTGAAAAATACACTCTACTGCATGTCGATGGTTTCAATGACGGAGGAAGAATTTCATATGTGGAGTGGAACTTAATTTCATCTCTACAAGTTTTTGTGCGTCGAACCCCTTAATTAGTTAGAAATTTAATCAAGAAAATACTTAACCCGAAACGTCCTCCACAGACCTCCTAACGAGATTAAGGGAGAATTATTGCTCGCCAATTGCGAGTTTTCGAGAAATTCTATTCCTCGGAGTTTGTCCTAATAGTTTGGAAATAATGAAAGCAGACACTTTTTATGCACTCGCAATTCTTATGCGTTATTCACTTTGATAGCAATTTTGTAACTGCTATCACTGGTAAATAAATTGCCTGAACGTAAAAATATTGAAATTCGTAAAAATAAACCATTCTTAGAATTCCCAAGTGTAATAAATTCTTTTAAAATTAATGATTTAGTCTTTATATTTTGGCTATTCGATTTGTAAATTTTCAAGACGAGACGATTTTATGCAAGATCTCGTCAATTAAATATAATGCACAATTTCTATATAAAATTAACTCATTTTCCCAGTAGAATGAAAGTAAATCATTGAATTTACAGCACATCAAATTCATGAATATGATTTAGTACCCCAACATACCCATAAACTCTTTCACTACTTGTACATTAATTTTCAAATAGATTTCTTGTACAGAGTTATTTTGTATGCACCGACTACGAAAGTGACAGTGCAAAAAAAAAGCATTCTCGTGACGTCTCCTTTCAGTAAAGGAAAAAAAATTCAATAAATGCAGTACAAATCAATTGCATCTGTATTATTCTTTGTGGCTCTATTCTCTTAACTAATTAGATATTTAATCAAGAAAACCCTTAACCCAAAACGTCCCTCCATAGACAACCTTACGAGATGAAGGGAGAAGTGTTGCTTGAAAATTGTGAATTTCCGAGAAATCCGATTCTCGGAATTTGCCTCAATGGTTTTATATTCAAAATATTTCAGATATTAACCAGATGAAACTGTACACTAAAGTACGAGTGGTATAATTCGAATCGACGAGACAAAAGTCGAGTACATGAGAACTCGGGAGGGATGCAGCAAGCAGCAGTGGACGGTCGGTTCGTATTGATCTAAACGGGAACCGTGAGAGCAATTAAGATAAAGGACGGTAACAAAGGGTTGTCGGCTGTCAGGGCTTTTCGGTGGTGGAAAATAGGGAGAGACGAGTGGAAGAGGAAACAAGAGTTAGAGAGAGAGAGAGACAGTTATCCTCTCCTTTTATATATATACATATATATATATAAAAGGGGAACGCGAGATAACACGGTAAAGTGCAAGAGTAGGATAAAACGATGCGGCAATGCTGTATGAAAAAGAGGAGGAGGGGCGAAAGAAAGGAGGGTCAGAAAATTCCGGAACATTAATCACGAAGAGTTGAACCCCTCCCTCAACATCTACCACCTCTCCCTCTCTCTTTCTCTCTCTCTTTCTCTTACACACCCACAACCGGTAAATTGGAAAGTTTTGCAGAGTTAACTTTTGCATTATTAACAATGCCCGCGGCATTACTACCTACCCCGAGAGAAGCTACAAAGTTGAGCTTCTCTATCTCATCCACTCGCGACCTCCTCTCGCCAAACCCTTTTATCTTTCATCCCTCGTCTAGCCTGCCTCACGCAGCTGTCCTGAACTTTGCATATTCTCTCTCCTATATACATAATAATTCGAGGGAATTTTATTAAATTCATTTTTATTCTCAACCTCGTTGCTTCTTTATCTGTGCGAAAGCAAACAATGAACGGTGTATGAATGAAAAAGATGCATTTTTCTGTTCTTTTTTTATTTGACAAAGAAATATTGTGGAGACACAATTAAGGATGTTATCTAATCGAAAGCTCTTCGAAAAATCTGGTCGTATTTCGATCGGTAACGGTGAATGTTTAGACAGAAAACTATCATCAATTTCGAATTATTGTTTTTATGGTGCAAACATACAAATTATGAGCTTTTTGCAAAAATAATCATGAAGTTTTTTGCGAATTTTCGAAGTTACAATGACGGTTTTTGTTAGGAACAATCTAATTTTTGATTCCATTATGTTTGACCTTAATTTTTATGTTGAAATTATAACAAATTTATTCGAGATATCATTTGGATAATTAATTGCCATTTATTCTGATACATATTTTTTTGGGGGACGAATATTATTATCATTATCATTTGTGTTGATCATTGTATTTTATTAACAAAAGTTCATATTTTACCCTGCACACATTTACAATTAAATTAAAAAGTCGAAATATCGAATGTACAATTAAGCGACAAAGTATAAGAGTAGACGGACAGATAAATCCGCGAAATAGGTGCCACTCGCACAAAATATGGTACAGACACACATGGTGACACATGGCTTTATTAGAATAGCTCATATAAATATTTAAAATACTTCTACGTGCATAAGAACAAATTCAATAATTTTTTCTATCCATGTATGAACTGTACCGACAGAAACAAAGATATCAGATATGTACAATGTGTTATCTATGAGCTTCTCAGTGATTAGTATGAATAATTATTTCTTCCGCAGCCTTGTGCCTATCACAAGGTTGATCTTCGTTTCAATGGCGTTAAAAGTTCGTTATAAATTTTGAAAGCAATTCAATAAAAACATTAACGCCTCGCTTTGTCCATTATTATTGTTTAAAAATATTATAAAACTGCATATAATATTATAAATATGTTTATATATACTGGCCAGAATATTTCGGCTATTGTTAATGCTAGGAAAAAAAACCAGATCTCGTTTATTTATTTTTCCTAAAGGCTCGAGAAAAAAAAGGTAAGGGGGAGGTAAATCCTTCAGGAGCAAAGGCGTCCGGGATTCAGGGCTTCCTAGAAGTCCCAGAGGAAGCCGTCGAGGATATCGACACCCCGGCAATAATAATATCCACAGAGAAGGCACACCGTAGCCCCTCTCCTTGATTTACGAGGGCGATGGTAGATACTATGTCGCAACGACCCCCTTTCCCGCACCCGCTCACCCCCTCCATTTTCGTCGTCATTCCAGGACACATTTTCTCAATCCAGCGAGGCCCTTTTGTGCTTTCTAACCCGGAAAAAAGAAACGAAAAAAAATATGAACGACTATAACGTCGAACACCAAGATTTTCTGCAAGGATTAACAAAAAAAAAACATATTCCTTCCGATTAAAGTTTTTAATCAACCGAAACGTATTTTGATTACTGGGAGACGCAGCATTCGAATGCAAAAGTAAATTCCAGAAGAAATTTCAAGCATATATATTGCATCAAGGAATATAATCCGCGTATACGACACAAGTACGTGTTAATGGGCAAAAAATGTATCGGATATTTATTCAAATCCGGCAGAAATATCGTGTCGTGGGCTGTAAAAAAAACGTCGAGATATTCTGTAAGGATTAATTAGAGTTTTAATAAAAACTTTTTTCCAGGTAAAAGTTTTTGATTGGATGAAACACAGACCAATTCTGATTCACTGGCTAGACGTAGCATTGAAATGCAAAAATAAATCCCAGAAGGGATTTTACATATATATAGGAACAAGGAATGTAATCGATACACACAATACAAGCACATGTTAATGAATGAAAGAATTTATTCAATTTTTATTAATATCTCGCAAAAATACCGTTTCGTGAACGATTTTTAAAAAAGTCAATCAAGATCTACTGTGCAGATTGTTGGAGTCCAATTCTGGTTCAGTGAGTAGACGTAGGATCGAAATGCAAAAATACTTCCCGAAAATTTTTTTACGTATATATCGCATCAAGGGATGTAATCCATATATGAGCGATTCCATCGAAATTCAACCGCTAAAATTTTATTAAAAAGAAAAAAATTTATTCGAACTTATCTATCTTGGGACAGTTTAACTGTATATACAATTCTAAACAATGGAAACTTGTGGAATTTTATGCCCTACAACATAAAAATTAATACAGATTTATACGGAACATTTTAGCTCAATATAACTCAAATTTTCCGAAAAAAAAATCAATTATATATTTTTGCTTCCCTTAAGATCTGTGTATGATTATGAATTGAAAAAACAAATTGCAATAGGATTCGGAATTCATGGCCATATTTAAGGCTAAATCATCTTCCTTAAATCTTTTTGTTGCGAAAACTTCGCCATATTTCAGTTGAATTGATTTTCTCGAATTAATATAAGAATAATGAATGTTGAGAACAGCTTTGTAATGGCGAAAGTATTAGAATTTAATCATCATGATATGGTGGATTTTCAATGCTTTTACTGTGGAAAATGGCTGTAACTTTTTAACGATTGGTAATCCCATTACAAAAAAAAATACACTTAACATTTGTTATTAATATACATAATCCGAGGAAATCAATTTGGCTCAGACATACCGATGTTTTTGCGAAGAAAAGAATAAAACAAAATGATGTAGCTTAAAAAATAACCAACATCTCCGAAACACATTCCCAAGAAACCTCAAAAATTCGTTATTGATATACAGAACTTGACAAAATCCATTTAGAAAATATTTATTGCAATCTTAGAAGAACATTGTTTCGAGAACAATGAAAAAAGTCAATCAAGATGATGACTGTGTGAGTTTTCAGTAATTTTAATTTAAACAAATATATTTTCGAAAAGGGAGATTTGATTAGAAGAATGATGTAGTCTAATTCAGATTCACTGGCTAGATGTAGCATTGAAATGCAAAAATAAATCCCAGTAGGAATTTCACTTACATATCGGATCAAAAAATGTCATCCATATATACACAACCAAGCGGTGATGGTCAAAAGAATTTATTCATCAAAATCTTGCAAAAATATAATTTCGGAAACAATGAAAAGAAAAAAAATTCAATCAAAATTTCTGTGTGGACTTTCCAAAATTAAAGTAACGAAAAAAAATTCTTTCAGACGGTAGATTTGATTAGAAGAAAGGTAGTCCAATTCTGATTCACTGGGTAGACGTAACATTGAAATGCAAAAGTAAATCCCAGAAGGAATTTCACGTATATATCGGATCAAGGAATATAATCTTGAGAACGAAGGTGAAGCCTCGAGTTGCTCCCAAGGGTGAAGTGGGAAGAAGCTGATCAAGAAGCAAAAGCAGTGAGACTGCCTGGAAACGGCAAGTATAACTTTTCAGCCACTATCTGATTCCATCTAGTTCTGATATTTCGCGAAGCACGACAGAAAAGTAGGAAGGCAGCCTTTTTTTTTGGTTTGTTTGTTTTTTGTCGCTGAGAACGTAAATCACGAGCAGAGTCTCGAAAACTGGGCGAAGTGTGTATGGAGGAGTTAGTGTACGGGGCAGTTTGTGTACCGGATGTTCGGAACTGCCCTCGTGGCCGGCATTCGCCGAGGGATGGATAGACACAGTATATATATACAGTCGAAACTGCTTTTGTAGAATGTCTAGCAGGACTCGAGCGAATAACCGAGATTCCAACGAAACTTGCTATATAGCAGAAGCTTAGACCATTTTGAGGGGAACGTCGTACATCAGAAAAATGTGATACATCAAGATCGTTGGAAGCTTGTTATTATAATCGACTGTAAAAAGAGGCAAAGGAACAGGAGCAAAGAAGGAAATTCTAAGAAATTAGAAACTGAATAATGAATAAATGTACCAATATGTATGGAAAAATCGTTAGATACAAAGAACGGTATCAGGAGAATTTAAAAAAAATATTATTTTTTGCGTAAACAAAAGCTTTTTGTATACAGAATCAAAAACCAGATTTCAAATATTTCTATCTATCGCAAACTTCTTAATAATTTTTTACTGAGAGAAATTCAGTGAGAGAGAAAGTCCTATATAATGGAGTCAATATACGCGTGAGCGATTGACCCAACTAAAAAAGGTTGGTTCAGTGACTAATTCATTGTTTCCATGAAATAGAGGTTAGCTCAGTTAAATAGAAGTCAACTTGATTTTATGGGATTGGCTCGAACTCTCAGCGAAGTTATGTACGGCGAAAGAAATAATGAAGTTGAGTTAAGCGCCCGGACAAAGTTAAGTCAACGTCAATACGCTTGATTTAAACCTAATAGAGGTTTACTCAATCGTATTGAGAGCGGTTGACTTAACTGTATTATTTTTTTTCGCCGTGTAAGATGCACCGAGAGGTTGAGCTAACCTCAGAAGTTAACTCAACTTCTATTTCATTGTGAGAATGGAATCGTCATTGCCCAAACCTCTCACGTGTATGTCGCCTTCATATCCGGTTTCTCTTAATTTTGTAAACCTTCTTCTTCTAACACACGAGACGTTCATATCGTTTACAAAACGTCATCATAAAAATTAATATGGATGATGATCGCGAGCCATTTTTCAATAATAATCTCATCGAAAAACACTAAAGATAGAGCGCTGACGACGGACGAAAAGTGAAGAACTATAGGTAATCAGTCACAAAGTGACTGTGACATGCAAAAAATTATTTCCTCGAACCGGACCTACTAAAAAAGTCTTCATAAAAGCCAAGCTTCCAAAATGCGGAAACGAAAACTTCTTTCCAAATATACCTATCGATGCCAACCCCCTTAAGATTTCTCGTGTGGATGAAAAATAACCAAAATACCTGTAAAACTTGGTACGCACCAGAAGTTCATTTCATTTAGAAAAGGTTATCATAAAAACTGATATGTATGAAGATCATGAGTGATTTTTCAATATAATCTGAGAAAAGTCACGAAAGGTAGAGCGATGAGGGTCGACGGAATCTCGTAGGCAATCAGTCACAGACTGACCACCAGATTGAAAAAATTAATGTCGTAACCTGGACATAATAAAAAAAAAGTTTTCATAAAAACAAAGCTTCCGAATACGCTGGAACAAAATCCACTCTCCAAATAGACCTACCTGTCTCTAACCCCTTAAGGAGGTTAGTCAGTAAAATAGAAAATGCATAGAAAAATCTGAAAAAATTACCGCGTTTTAAATGATTCATTAAAAAAAACTCACATGAATTTTTTGGTAATTTTCGTCTATATCGTTGACACAAAATTAATTTTTTTATGCATGCATTTTAACATGAGCTCTTATGGCATATTTACGAATTAAAAAGAATAATAATAATTGAAAATTTTTTTTACATCGTTAAATTATTAAGTATTTGGTGCAATTAATTCTTTTTTTCGATGTAAGATTTTTTTTCAATTTTTTCAATTTTTTTTATCCGTAAATATGCCATAAGAGCCCATGTTAAAATGTATGCATAAAAAAATGAATTTTGTGTAAACGAAGTAGACGAAAATTCCCAAAAAAATTCATGTGAGTTTTTTATGAATTATTTAAAACGCGGTCATTATTTTAGATTTTTCCGAGCATTTTCAGTGTTACTGACGAACCTCCTTAAGATTTTTTGTGTGACCCGAAATAACTGCAGACACCTGCAAGCCTTGATACGCACCAGAAGTTCATTTTATTTAGGAAACGTCATCATAAAATCTACACGAAGAAAAAAAGTTATTCTTCTTTGACTTTGGCTGAGTATATATTAAATAGATGTTATGATGCTTCGACGATGCCAGCCTGTGATATTTTTATTTTTATGGAAGTTTCGCAAATCGTAAGTCGGGGTCTGAGTCTAACGATGCCGAAGATTTCATTTTTTTCACGATCCAAAATTAATTGTTAAAATATCGTCCGTTCAGATTCATCGATTTACAAATCGATAAAGCAATTTTAAGGGACAAAAATTAAAAACATTCCAAATGTGTTTGACTTTCCTATAAAAGAAGATCGATAACAATGGAATCTTCGGCATCGTTAGACTCAGACCCCGAGTCACGATTTGCCGAACTTC
Organism: Tromatobia lineatoria; assembly: GCA_949699805.1. NCBI lineage: Eukaryota > Metazoa > Arthropoda > Insecta > Hymenoptera > Ichneumonidae > Tromatobia > Tromatobia lineatoria. Next base: position 20,427,267 of record OX453038.1, on the reverse strand, counting down.
CATCAAAATAAAAATATCACAGGCTGGCATCGTCAAAGCATCATAACATCTATTGAAAAAAAAGTTAGTTGGGACATTTTATAAGTTAGCTATAAATAAGTCACTAGAACGATTTACCTATAACCGATAACCATCTTGTGATTTCGGACAACGAATAATTGACTGTCCTAACACACAATTGAGTGGTTATATGGACTAACGAAAAGTGAGTTCATCCAACCACTTTTCGGGTGTGCCCTACTTATTTGTTTTTCTCCGTGCTGACACGGAGAAAAACACTGACATATAAATATACTTGAGAATCAATCTATAGGTACTGGAGATTTTTATGCATAAACTAATATACTAAATTTCCTGTATTAGTGCGATATGAAATAAACTACAATACAGTCATTTTTTAAATTTGCTCCAACTTGATTGCCGAAGTACTTAAATTTTATAACACAATTGTACATAAAATAAAATTCACGACTTGATGCATAAAAATCTCCAGTCTTTTCCGACAGTTTATGTACGAAAATGGTGAATAATTTTTTAATAATAATCTGAGCGAAGGACAGTGAAGTCAGAGCGATGGGGCGGAGAGGGGAGAATGTTAGGCAATCAGTCACGGAGTTAATCCGGGTATATGCAACAGCCCCCGAGGACTACTCGAGCCGATTGGTATCGCGCAAATATTCGTGAGGGTTGGCGTCGTACCCATGGACCGCCCGAGGATTTGGAGGGGAAGTCAGTGCCACTGAAACTTAGGGCACATCATCCCCTCGTAGGAAGAAACGCACGACGACGATCTTCGCAACCACCAAACAGTTTCTCTCTCGGTCTCTCGCAGTGGGTAACTCGTGGCTCTGACTGCTATGTTGCTCTCCCGGTAGCGAATAAAATTTTACGGCTGCGAAATCGCCCAATAATTGTTACGGCTCGCTTTGATCGCGTAAAACACGTCGTAAATGTCAAAGGGCCCTTCTCTAGTCTCTGTGCACCGACTAACTCTCTTCTTTCTCTCTTTATCATTATACGTACTACTCGCTGTGCGCTCTGTCAGCCCAAGGGGCTTGATCGCTTATACGGAATTACGTGTGACGGACCGAGCCCTTGCATTACGTCGCATTATCGAGAGATGTTCGCACAACCGCGTCAAATATCTTCCACTCGCTTTCGCGCCACCTCGGATTAAACCCTTTGTGTTATATAAGTGGGATAATAATTGACATCGGTTGTCAAATTTATGAATAAGCAACTGCAGGCGCTTAACGCCGTTATTAAATGGGCTACCATTTTAGCATACGAGCTATTTTCGTCCTCAAGTATTATGTTATTTTATTTATTACACAATTGGACGATAATTCGTATCTGTTAGTTAATTTGCATTTTTATCAGTGAATTAGCTATGCCGATGCAACCAACGCGCTCGTAGGGGCCCTAGCAAGCGAACAACAGTTCGCACTGTGAGAAAAATCTGGTAATTTTGAAAATAATATAGTTGGACTGACGATGATCTAACTATAAACTTAATTCCCAGGGGGAACGTCTATATTTTTTGGTTATAGCGAATATAAGGAAATAGTTGGATCAACCACTAATATAATTCCCAGGAAGAACATGTATATTTTATGGTTATAGCAAATATAATTATAGTAGCAATCATAAAAATGATAATGGTTTCGAAAACTATTCTAATAATTTTAAATATGCCGTTTTGTTGCATATACGATTTCAAGTATCGTTTATTGAACCATATTATCATCGCTTCAGCCATAAAACATTGCAAGCCTTCCTATATTTGGTTTACCATGTGAAATCGTTAAATAAACGATATGCTTTTCTCTCAGTGTGTTTTTCGGAACTATTTTTTTATCAGGGCCCTCATCAAAAAGCAGCTACGCAGAAAAAAAATGTCATGCATTGGTCCCACGAAACTGAAACTATAGAATTGTTTACGTTGAATATAATTTTAAGTATATTTTATATTGGTATATTCTATATTCTATCAACCGGTCAAACAGTTATCGTTACACTTTTTTATAAACTGTTTTTTCGTGTCAACTAATTATTTTTATTATTATTTATACTAGTTATTTATATTATTACTATTTTTTTTAAAAATAAGACCGGTGTTAGTATTCAAAATTACCTCAATGTTTTTCCTATCTATATATTGTTTTATGTATAAACGGTTGTTTAAGATCAAAGATTATAATTGCAATTTTAGGTTTAATTAATGTAGGGTAGTTGTACAGTTTGTCGACATTTTTATTATTATATTCTTCAAATAATTTTTTTCTCACAATGGTTGATTTCTCGAACATAGGATTTATATCAATTCCCTGAATGGGCTATTCGATTTCACTTTTATTTGATTAAATGTCTTGTTCTATTCGTTTGAATTGATAGTCACCACCGGACTTAGAGTTGACCAGAAATGGTACGGCTACCTTATAGAAAAACCCAGATTCCATGTGTCCAGTGACGATTCTCGGTCGACGCTCGACAAAGTCTACGTTCGTTTCTATAAACACGAGAGGGTTTCAATTTTTCTTTGGATTGGGGCCCGCAAAAGTTTAATTACGCCACTTATTTCTATTATAGCATGTCTCATTTTGAGGCGAATTTTATTTAAATCAGGTACGAGATGGATTTGAATCGAATAAAACTTTATTCTCGACAGTTCAATTAATAGGGTACCATTTTAGTGTGCGGAAGATTTCCTTCCTTAAATACTATGTTATTTGGTTTACTACACAATTGTACAGTTGTTATTCTAACGAAATGAGGGTCATAGGTAATTTGAATCTAGTGCAGGAAATATTCGAATCGAATAGAATTGTATTTGTCTCAATTTGTGACAGTATCATTTGCGACGGTTGTTATGTTTATAAAACACGATTATTATATTGAAATTGGTTAGTATATTAGCATTTGTTATCAGAATCGAATTGCAATATGAGAATATGTGATAAATTATATAGGAATTTTTTATCGATCGTTCGTGTGCCAGTATTGGTATTGAATAAATAATGAATATCGGGAAATTTTTTTGCTAGCACTATGCAAATCATGACCAGAATGCTCCAATATTTTTTTATTTCCAGTAGGCAACTTCTCTGCTTTTGGTCGTCATTTACCAAAAACGCTTCGTCATTATTGTCAAACATCTTATATATGTTGAATATCTACGTTTCTATTCTATTCCTAAAAATGGAAAAATGATCGTAAATTCATTTTTACAACAATCGTTTAGTAATAGTAATCTGCTCAGCTCAGAAAGAAATATTTCAACTTTTAAATAATTGCAAGGTACATAGATTCCAATAAAACTATGACCAAAACGGTAAGAAGAAAAGTATTATTCCGCTTTTTATTTTTTCTGTACATATATCAAGTACGGGTCCTCATTTTCACAGCAAATTTCACCAAATTGGATGCATATCCTTTGGCTACAGTTACAACTTTAACCAAAGTGAAAGATTGAATGCAACTAAAGCAAAAATAGTATCGATAACACTGATCATTTTTTAGATATGAAGAATATTGGTTTTTGCAGTTTCAAATTAGCAGCTTTGAGATCGAAATTAAGGCGACGAACTCTGCACCGATGATATAACAAAAACCCAATTTCCTTTACATCCAAAAGATAATTATACCGAAAACAAAGTCTCAGCTACAAAGTCATTCTGCAGACGAATGTCTATTTCAGTAGTTTCAGTTACAACTTTAACTGGAGTGGAAGATTAAGTGCCACTTGAGCCAAAGTAGTATCGGTAAAAGCGAGCATTTTAAAAGAAAAAGAAATTGGAGTTTGCGGTCCACTAAGTCGCTGTAAGGCCAATATTAAATCGGCCCGCGACGCACCGATTATACTGTAAATTCTTTGTTTACATGCAACAAAAATAATACACTAAGCGTAATTTAAATGCTAAAAAATTATTCTGAAGCCGTGAATTTATTCCAACGGTTTCAGTTACAACTTCAACTGGAGTGGTAGGTCGAGTGCAACTAGAACCAAAATAGTATGGATGAAAACAGCATTTTTGAAAGTAAAGAACATTGGATTTTGCGTTCGAATTAGTCACTGTAAGATGAAAATTAAATCAGCCAGTGATGCACCAACTCCATGCCGAAATTCTAATTCTCTTTACACCCGCAGAAAATGATACTTAAAACCTAATTTTATTGCTAGAAAATTATCCCAAAGGCACACGCTTATTCCAATGGGTTTAGTTACAACTTCGATTGGAGTGGAAGGTCGAGTGCAACTAGAATCAAAATAGTATGATGGGTAACAGCGAGCATTTTTGGAAGTGAAGAAAATAAATTTTGCGGTGCAACTAGTCGCTATCAGTACAAAATGTAGTTAGCAAGCGATGCACCAATGGATGATGCACCGAAAACCCAATTGTTTTAACACCCGGAAAAATTAGACTAGAAAGGTAATTTCAATGCTGAAAAATTATTCAAAAGGCATATGTTTATTTCGATAGTTTCTGTTACAACTTTAACTGAAGTAAAAGGTTGAGTGATACAGAAGCCGAAGTAGTATCAATTAAGGCGAGCATTTTTGGAAGTGAAAGAAATTGGATTTCTCGGTCCAGTAAGTCGCTGTAACGTCAACATATTGAGTCTATGTTGTATTGAGTCAATGTACTAATTCCATACAGAGAACCCAATTTTTTTTGCACCCAAAAAAATGATACTTGAAACGTAATTTCAATATCAAAAAATCAATTTAAAGGCGTATGTCCATTTAATAATTTCTGTTACAACTTTAACTGTAGTGAAGCGTTGAGTACCACTCAAGCCAAAGTAGCATAATTTTAAGCGACCCTTTTCAGAAGTACAGAAAATCGGATTATGCGCTCCAGTTAGTCGCTGTAAAATCAAAAGTGAATCAGCAAATGATGCACCAATTCCATACCGAAAGCCCAATTTTCTTTACGTCCGAGAAAAATTACACTAGGAACATAACTTGATGCTAAAAAATAATTCTAAAGGCGTATGTTTATTTCAATAGTTTCTGTTGGAACTTGAACTGATGTGGAAGGTTGAGTGCCACTGAAGCCAAAGTAGTATCGGTTAAAGCGAGCAGGACTACGTATATGTGTATGCCTCCACTACTAGCTTGATCCCCCGCTCGAGCTCCTGATCCTTAAACTTCTCTCAGCCGCAGCAGCAGCAGCAGCAGCAGCAGCAAGGCTCGAGCAGCAGCCAGTCAGCAAAGCAGGATAGTTGAGCGGGTACGTGAGCTCGCCGGTTTCACTCCTCGGTATGTTTTGCGAAGGAGTGAGCGAGATAGAAGCCGGAGGATGGACGAGAGCCTGGTGTGCATGGAACGGGGAGAACGGGAGGACGTAGATGCGGGGCTCTTTTAATGAAACGCGAATGTTAGAATGACAGGAATGCTGCAAAATGGTCCGGGCGTGCTACTAGCTCCTCTCTCGCCTTGCCTGATGCATACGCTACATATATATACATATATATGTATAAAACTATATATCTATATATTCTGTACCTGTATATATCTATATATACATATATTATACCTGTATGTATATGTATACATATGTATATACTTGTGCTGTATGTACTTAGAGTCCTGGTATGGGTTAAACTACGACGACGTGCACATCGCGTACACTCGTCGTCGTCTTTCACCCACACACACACACAGAGTTTTGTAAATATATATATATATATATATATATATATATATATATATATGTAAAAGCACGGGCCCCAACGTTGCCGATGTACTCGAGCGAGAGAAAGGGATAGAGGAAACCGCTCCGCAGCTTCGAGAGTCTCACCGTAGCAAATTAAGTCTCCACGACTCGACTGTAGCTGCTTTATTCACGCTCTTTTATTTATTTTTTCTTCTTCATCGTCTCTCGGCGAGAATGTGGAGCCAACAAAGAAACGACATTTCGTATAGAACGCAAGAGAATTAAAGGTCTGAATGACAGAATCTTTTTAATCAAATCTTGTATGAAAGCGCTTTGTTCCTTCGGTGAAAATATTCGTTCGCAACGACAAAGAAATATTTGCGTCGGAAAGCAGAGTCAATCGCTGACTAAATAATTAGACAAGGTTGATAAGCTCTGTTGGAAGCCTTGATTCATTTTTGAATAAATGTTTATCGTGGTACTGATTTAATAGTTATTATTATGCAATTATTATTCGTAAATCTGAGATAAAAGATGTACACATCCTTTTGATTATTACACCTTGAGAAATGATTTATTAATTCTGAATAAAACAGGATATTAGAATTCTCATTAATTAAATAGAAAACTTTATTATTTGAAGGGACAAAATATTTATTGGGTTTTATATATGATCGTTATTATTGCAGTTAAAGGATTTCTGTTATGTTAAGACGAGCCAGTTTATTCAAATACCGAATAAACAATATTGAAATTCAATATCTGAGTTAAATATTGCTTCTCATCGGATATTTGCGATACTTAGATCAAAGATATCGTTATTGTACGCAGATCAGCCGGTAGATGTGCTTCGCACGAAAGAAATATGCATTTATATAAAAATATAATCCCATGTTAAATAAAATACTAGTAGGCTCTCGGATAAATAAAAATATACACTTATTTCAATTGAATTTTACTAAAATGTAATCAACTTTTTTTTCTGGATGCAGTAAAGAAATCCAATTTTTATTAAATATCGCAGAAATTTTGTTTACAAGATGCGAAGTTTCAATGTATCGATGGATATCAAGACTCATTTTCTTTGTACATTTTTTCGTGTGATTCTAGTGAAAATATGCATTTACACTGTTACCAAAGAGATAACAGTTTTTAATATACAACTTTCTCAAAAGCAGGTTACCATTTAGAAATAACAATTATGGAATAAATTTCTCCATAAATATTAATTTTATAATATAATGAAAACTCTACCATTCTCTAGCAAATTCAGACGCTTTCTTTAGAAACATTCTAATTTAAAAACTAATCTGATATGAAAATGGATTCTACAAGAATAAAAGAATTTTACTTCTTGTCGGGGAATATTTCTAAATATTCTCCGACAAACACTTTTTTCTAGATATCTAGAATGAACTCATAGATCTATCGAAAATTATAAATAGTTTTAATGTATTAATTTTTCGAAGAAGTTTATGAAAAATCCTTGGCCATTAGGAATGAATTTTCGCATCAAACCATTTTCTAACCTGAAAACTATTTATCCTATGTGAAATACCGTGGCCAAAAGAATTGCTATTTTCAGAAACTTTTTGTTAGTCAGAGTAATGATTGCAGTACATTAACATAAACGGACAGATAAAAAGATTGCACAAAAAATTCAAAATTACGTGAAAAAAATTTGATAACAGAAATAATTTGTTTTTCATACAAAAATTCTGTGCTTAGATAATAGTAGTAGTAGACGATTTATTGACAGACCGTTACAACAATGGTGACGTATAATACATTTAAATAAGTTATAATATTTTCACAATGTGCTCTGCCAACAGGCCATCGACCAAGGTTCTTCAGCCCATCAGATGATATTTTACTTAGCATTGCTATTTTCAGTAGCTTTTTGTCGGTAGTGCACAAAAAAATGCAAAAAATGGAGAATAGCGAAGAACGAAGGGAAAAACGAGAAAAAGGTATACGAGAGATGACTAGTATAGGAAAAGTGGGGTTGCTGGACGCAACACGCTACAGGAAGTGAAGAAGAAGAAGGAGGAGGGGAGGGTGGAGTATTAATAAAACGTTTCGCGCGCAAGGACGAGGGAAAAATAAATTCTTATTGCCTGGCGAGTCCGGTATTTCCGCAATATACGGCGCAGGTGTACCGAATGTTATCCCCGATCCCCGCATCTCGTCCACCCCCTATATACACTATTCCATGGGACGTACGAGACGAACATGGTCCACACAGTGCTTCGTCCTGCCCGTGGAAACCACCCCCGCGTAGTAGCTCCTCACGCACGCTCAGGAACGTACGTTTATGCACTCTTGCCCTGTTCTATACCTACTTCCAGCCAATAAAATCCTGAAGCCAATAGGAATAATCAAAATAATAAATCGCGATGGAATCCGCAGACGACTGTATGAAAGTTTGACTATGCTCAAAAAGATGAAAGAACTATGATACACTGAGAAATTTTTTTTTTTTTCAAGAACTATATGATTTAGTTGAATTTTGTACAGTCAGTTCAACTGAATTTTTTTTTTTTAAGCATAAAATAGTTAATAAAAAGCACCAAATATTTCATTGAATGAACAAATTTTATAATCAAATACATAATTAGTTCATTTGATGAAATACTTGGTTGCTTTTACCAAATACGTTATTATTATTTTTTAAACATATCGTGCTGAATGCCATTAAGTCATATAGTTCTTCCGAATATTTATTTCTTCTCAGCGTGCACGAAAATAAGAACGAAAATATATTAAACAATCAATGCACATTTTCTCGGAGAAACCCATTTAATTTTCAAGGTAAGGTTGTATATCTTTTTATTAACATTCATTGAGTTATTTGCTTGACAGTTATTCATTGTAAGAATTGTCAGTAGCTTTTGTGAGGAATGTGCGAATTCTTTAATTGATACAGGATAGAAATTTCACGAATATTTTGGAAAACCCAGCATATATATGATTAAATTGAAAAATTAATTAAAGGCCGCTTTTTTATACTTTTTTACAATTTAGTGCGCCGTTGCATTGTAATTCAATTTTTTTGCGCATTAGAGGAATTTTGAAATTTTAAATGCTGAGGGAAATTTTTTTTTGCATAAATGAAAAATAAAATTTTCGGGTATTCTATGAGTTTATGCCAAATTGAATATGATGTGACCTGATATAATGCCTCATACAATAATTAGCATCTTTTTATTGATTTTGCTTAGTGGAAGAATATTTCAAGGCTGAAAGTAGACACAACTTTTATGGAAAGAATAGGAACAACTATTTATGGAAGAAATAATCTAGATTTCCCATCGATTTCTGAGTCCGTAGTCAAGCACACATTCTTACCATTCATGAAAACTTCTCTTTCGCGTTAAAGATGTGACGACGTATAGAGAACATGAAAATCTATATACCTATGATTGTCTATATTTATATTTGGAAATGCTAAATTGAAAAAGTGAATGGAAAGACAACCACTTTCGCAGAAGACAGCTCCAGGCAAACTATTGATTATACGGTTTCGCTTCATTCTCTTATTTGCTGTGGAGAGTGTATCATCTTATGGTATGTAATTTACCATAAGTGAGCACCACTTTCGTACTATTACTGTACTTGGAGTCTGAGAGACGTGCGAATTGTTGACTGTTGACTTTGGTCTATATTACAAAGAAATCGTCTTTTCACCTATTTATTTCGGTCACACCAAAATTAAGACCCTCAATTCCCATTTTATACCCTTTTTAAAATATTCTTTTATTCGTAATTATTTTCCACATCTAATGGAACAAGAAATAATATATATTTCATAAAGAAGAAACGAAAAATGTTCAAACATGAAGATGGGGTCATAGTAAAAAATTTGAACGAAGCGCATCACTCGTTCATTTAAAATGCTGACTGTAAACGAAAAAAAAAAGATAACATCTGGCCTTTAATGAGTAAAGAAGTACAAAAAGAATTAACATTCAAAAGTTTTTCCATTTTCACGACAGAAAATATTCAAGACGAAATTACTGATGAAATGAAAAGGTTTTTATCTCGTTATATAAATACCAAGATAAAGATTAAAAATAACATAACCTTTTACTTTCATAAACCATTGTTGAGCCTAGAAATGTAGACATAAAATGGACCGGCTTCTTCTATGGCGTTGTATCGTCAAAATGCAGGTATTAAATATGAAAATGAGAAAAATCATTCAACACAAACCATGTACATAAAAAACCAAATCCATTTGCCCTTCTTCAACAGTAAATATTGAAGGAAAAACTTTTCTGAGTGACTATAAAGTCAATGCGGAAGTACTTTCCCATTTGGAAATATGATGCAATGGAAACAAATGAAGGTAACCAAATAACATATATTATGCCTTCAAAAACGATATTCCCGATTAGAATGTTGTCCTAAAATGAAATCAGCTGTTGCAAATGCAGTCCGAAAAATAGAAATAAAGATGAAGAGTGGGCAAAAAGAGAGAACATTCGACGGTAATCAGGAGAGGGAAGCCGAGAGAAATCAGCCATGAGGAGTCAATTTTTTTCTCTTCCACGACAGAGGATCATCGGCCAATCGGTGGATAGTATGGAGAGACGCGCGCGGGTGTACATCGTTTGGCGCGTTGCCCTTTACCTTCTATCCTCCGACGTCGTCCACGTCGATTCGATACGTCTGGCGGAAAGCGTTTTCTCTCTCTCTCTCTCTCGGTTTATATCTACGAACCCTCGACGCGAGGCCCGCGTGCGCAAGCCAACAGCACGAGGAGAGGCGAGGGGAGGTTCGACTAGCTGGCTGCTGGCTCTGTGGCGGATACTGGCTCTGTATTTTCCCCTCACGACCCTCCGTCCATCCACCCACCGTCAAGGGACGGGGGTGGATGGAGGTGGTGCAGGAGGCAACGTGGCGTATTGATCGAGTGGCTCCCGCCACTGTGCACAAGAACTATATGTATAGAGACAAACTTGTGTCTCACCCGGTATACGGTGGCCGGGTACCCGCCGCCGCCACGTTTCTCTCTTCTTCCCCGTCTTTATGTGTGTTTACGTTTGCGCCGTTTTTCACCCTCTTTCTCTCACGATTTTTACACTTTTTCGCCGAGCCAAAACAAAGTTATTTTTGGATTCTGTGCGGCTATTGTTTCGATAACCCTGATTGAATGAAGCTCTGTAAATGCTTTTAGCCAGTGCGATAAATTTGATAAAACGAATGTATTCGGAGCGCGGAAAAAAAAAATTAAGTATTCGGGGACGCAAAATATAAAGGAAATTTAAATAACGATAAAATTGAGTATTTTGGCTCTGGAAATAGTCATTTGAATCGGGAATGCAGAACTTTTTTGTTTGCTCGTCAAACTGAGAGTTATTCATTTATTTATTTATTTATTTATTTATTGATGGGATGAATGCTTTTTATGGAATCAAATTTATTAGATATCAAGGAAAAAGAATTACCAGTAATTCTATGTCATGAAGTAACACCTTAATCTTCAAATACAAGGTCCAACATACAGTTAAATATTATTGTTATAAAATTTATATTTCTGTGTTATTTACTTGTAGATAATGAAGAATATCTGAAGAAAACCACAACATTGCGTTTAGTAAAATGTGGAGCAAATAAATTATATTTGATCAAAGTAAAAGTCTATTATAGTAGCTTCGAAACAGACATTGATTTAATGTCCGACCCAATAATAAGTTTTTGTTCCGATGAAATTGAATTTGTTTCATTAGAATAAAATTTCATTAATTTCCGTATTTGATTCAAATAAAGTCTGTAGACCGATTTCACCGGTATACACCGGCACAATCATCGAATATCAATTCGGAAAACTGGCTGGTAACATGACATTATCTGTACAACCGAAACAACAAGTATCATAAATCACAAATTTTACATTTGGAGAATTACAATATTAAATAGAAAATAATATGGGTGATATTACTGTCTGTATCTGTAATAATTCCAATAATTTTAATTAGCATCTAATTGATGAAAACGTTAATTAATTAGATTGAAGAGAAACCTACAATTATGAGAATAATGTAAATGACGGTATATTGTAATTTTCATATTAAAAATCCTGTATTAAATTGTATGTACGAAGGGTAGTATTTACGAGTTTTGTGAGCTACGCTCATGCTATTGCAGTATTGATAGACGTAGTCCGTATCATTGGAGAAAACGAGAAGCCGGAATAAGGCTTTGTATATTTCACGACTACAATACGTAGAAAGACGAGCTCAAGGATCGCCACCGGCAAAGGTCTTCTACTCGACTCTCACTCGTTTCATTTTTCGACGGTGTGGCACTCGAGGGACTCGTTACTGCACCTCGCTCACTCGTCTATATGTCCCTACATCTTTGCCCGAATGTTGGACGTTCCTGAACAGGTCCTGCGACGAAAGGACAGCGAAAAGGGAGCGAAGAATGAGAGAAAAAACACGCGAAAAAAAATAACACTATGTTCTCATTTCTTGGTATTCGAGTCTTTCACTGCTATCTAATGAGAAGTTGAGTCCCACAGGAACGTCCGTCCGTTGAGAGCCATTCGCGAAAGTGCACCAACTTTCGCTAAGAAAAGACTGTTCTCGTACTGCTGTACTGATTGAAAATAATCGATCGATTATTCTATCAAAGGTTTTTCTGCTTTTATGTCATTTATTTTCCTCGAAAAAAAATGTCCAATCACGAGATTATCATTTTGAAAACAAAAATGTTCTTTCCTATGCTAAGTTTGTATCAACGTTACGTATACTTGTGTATTCTAAATAAAGGGTAAAAAAGTTTTTTCGAAAAATCAATTATTTCTATTCCCATTTTATTTTCCGTTTGAACTGACAAGTTCCGTGTAACATTATTTTGTGTCCTAAAAGTAATTTGTATAAAATTGTTTAAGGTCGGGGAACTTTAGTTGCCGGTTTTTCAAATTACAGAAAAGTGTTTTTGACTATTAAGGGGACATTCTCATCGAGATCGACAAGAAAAAGATTTTTTTTTGCTTTTATTAATAGTTTATGAAATGCAAAAACGATGTAGCATAAGAAGGGACGCACCATGTTACGCGGAAATTGAGACTTACATCAATATCTCTGAAATTCACATCTGTATGACCATACTATGGTAAGTATAGCTACTTTAAGCAGCCCCAGATGTTGGAAAAAATGCTATCACTGTGAAATATTAGAAAGCGAGGTTCTATATACCCTTGTACGTTTATACCGTGTAGTTGTGTGTAGCGTTAACGCTACATTTTCTTTAAAAATCATGTTTTTCAAATCGGTTGCCACAAAATATCACAAACTACTACATAGAACGTCTCCTTTTTCTATTTATTTAGCCGCAGATTGCATTTATTGTAGCCTGAACCCAAATGCAAGTGATACTTGTTGTTTTTTTTATAGCACTTTAAAGAGCGAAAAATTTATTTATATAATTTTTTTTTTAAATTGGTTTTTTGATTTCCGATAATTTTTTAAAGATCTACGATCGTGACCGATTATCCACCTTTTCTAGAAAAGGTCATGTTGAAGTACGTATAAACAATATATATGACTCGACTTTTTATTAAAGAATTTTTTTTTCTGTACCTTTAAACTTTATAAATAAGTGCAAAAAAACTTGAGTTGTTCATTTACTGTGGTTATGAATAATAGATTCATGAAATTCACATTATTTTCCAGTCGTTTGACCTCCCCCTAACAAAGGAAACGCTTTGAAATTAGTATTTATGTTGATTACGCACGTTGAAACCTTGTGGTGATGCTGCGATCGATTTTTGAGCTTCATAGATATCGGACTGAAATTTGCTTTGTTGGTCACACAAGATTCGTGATTAAATTGAGCGTTAATTCATTCAATGATTCAAGTTTTCTGGCGATTTGAACAAATTGTGTTCTTGCTCGAACTTCCAAATTTCAGCTCAGTCTCCGATTTTTTACACTTAGTAGAAAGAATTTAATAACAAACTTCTGTAAATTACAGAGGTGTATAAATATATCTTCCAAGTAATATAGAATTATTCAATGTCGGAAAGTACGAAATTTCAATAATTGCTTCCTGAGGGAAGCTTTGTATCCGAGAAAAAAAAAAAGTTTGACATTATGGTATCAGTCTACTCACGATCACCTAAAACGTCGAGAAAAGTGATATAGAAAAAAATGTATGTATTGTTGTATGTGTGGCCGGGATGTAAAATTAAAACTTCGATTCCCGAAAAGCAGCTTTATGAATCGAGCTAAAATTTTGCTTTGTTGTTGTGAATTGATATTTCGCTATAATCAGCGTAAAATGTCTTAATGTAGTTTTGTCGCTTGGTGTTTATTTCTCGATGGTATAAAAATGTAAATATCATTCATGCATATCGAAGGTATCGAAAAGAATTATTTTGTATAATAGTAATTCCATAATGTTACTGCCAAACTAATCAAAATAAATGAATGAATTAATTCCTTTATTTTTCTGAATAGTTACGAATTTTTCAAGACTTTTGAATTTGCTTCGAATTTTGTGTTCTTCCACATTGATTGTATGTAAAAAAAAACCCCCAAGCAAATAAAAAAATCTTAAAAAGTTCATACGTATTTAGAAAAATAAGCGTACCATTTTCATAAATCCGAAAAGTTCAGCTTCCGGGTAATTCGATAAATTATTTTTTTTTAACTAATTTGTTAATGACATTTTGGAATGATTATTATGCAAAATCGTTCTTTGCAGTACCTTTAACATGCATACATTTTTTAACGATTTTTTCACCATCAAGAAATATTTGCACTTTTCCCTCATTTCTCTCGAACTCACGCGAAATGAAAATCAAGCGACAGAACTTCCTCGAAACAAGGATGCAAAGTAGAATCATGATGCACATTGCTTCCCCATCGAATTAACATACTTCCTGATAGAGGTAGTTTTGCAAAAAGCGAAAAACAATGAGAGAACAATGTGTAATGTTTTTGTTTTCTTTTCTGTGCTTAAGCGGATTTTCAAATCCAGTAACGACACTGTTTTTTTGCAAGCTCCAGACTCATTGTTTTCGGTATTCGCCTTGTCAGATAGATCCGGGATGAGAGAACGAAGCCCGGGCAGAAGCGATGGTGGACCAGAGTGACGCCATCGTCCTCGGCGCCGGAGACGGGGTCGGTGGAGAACGACGTCGAGGATGCGACGGGCGTTCGATATCAAAGAGTGGAAAAAGCGGATGGACGTACGGGAAAAGCGTGGCGCGTATAGCGCAGTGTCAAAACTCGTTTTGTTTGTACGTTCGTTCTCTCCGCCTTCGCTTTTTCTTTATCTTGTTCGCGAGGCAAACATTCACAATTGGTTGAGCAAGAAAACGATAAATCTTTGGTTGTACCGTAGCTACTCTCAATCCAGATATAACTTTCGAGATATACACGTATAAAAATGCGAAGACATAGTTCGACGATGTTTCGTATATACTTGGAGTAGCGAAAAGAGAGAGAAAAAAAGGATCCGCAGTAGCGCGCAGCACGAGACAACGACGACGGTGAGTGTAACACGTACGCGAGCCGACGGCTCGCTAGCTATAGCTCGCGGCACTTCAGAACATTTTTATCCCTGCCTCGTCGAGCATGCATAATACATAAGTGCCGCAGCAGGGAGGAGCAACAGCGAAAGCCGCGAGAAGAGGCCAGCGAAAGGAACAGACCGAACACCGACCGCGTACAGAGTGCATTGAGAATTCGAAATCCTGAAGACCCCCGAACAGAAAAGCCAACACCATAGCCTATAACGCAGCCCGGAAAATGAGTTTGCTGTGGTTGCGTTTTGCCAACGAATTATACTCCTGCTAAGATATTTTATTAAACTTGGTATTATTAGAAATTAAATTGAAGATATCCACGTCGACTTCACGATTAAAATTTGCAAATTAGTAACACGTTGTTAGTGAACGTGGTTTTTATGAAAAAAGGCGAGATCTGGAATTCAATTAAGTTATTGAATATTGGATTTTTAACTAATAATTATCAATCACAACGTAATTGTTCGAACAATTTCGGCTTTCCGCTCGACGCAATCTGACAATTTCGTATACACAAACTATATCTGCCCTTGACGTATTTACTACCGACGTTGTTGAGTGTGTATTCTAGTTCGTGCGTGTCACGTGTGAATTATTATGTTTATTATTTTTCTCGGAAGTTTGTCGCTAAGTTGTTTTGGTAATAAGTTATTTTTATCACAAATCGTCTGGTGGAAGTTATTTAGACGTGATACCTTTGAAAATAGATCTTCCTGCAAATGTTGGATTTTGTCATTGTTATTTAAAATCGTCGTTTTTATTATTAAAAATTTGTTGAAAATGTTCAACGAGTCTAAATGATTGAGAATTAAGAAGTTAGAAATATGTAGTGAATGGACATAGTTTCGTTAAGAAGCACGAATTGCAGAATTCATTTTCGTTATTAAAAAATAGTATTTTAATATAATAATGAACAATGTTCTCAAGAACAATTTTTTTCAGAAATGTCGTTTCTTACGATCGGTTGAGAATGATAGTCTTCAGGCGATTTTCAACCCAAGTCGATCAACACGAGGTGGATATTCACTCCCTGTCAAAGTGTGTGTTATAAACCACAGAGAGCCAATAGATCGAAGCAGTGCGCACTACCCTCTGCGCATTGTTCTCATCGACGGCCAATCAAAGCGCGACTTAAGCGGCAACAATGTGATGATCGAACTCTCGATAGACAAAACTTGAAAATCGATATATAACGCTACAAACTTTTTAGAACAGGACTAGTGAGGCGCACTACGCTACGCGCCTTTACGATTTTTAGCGCTTCAGCTGCTTTGACGTGCGGAGAGTGCGAGAGAATGAGAACAGTAACATCGTGACAGAAACTAAGTCAATCACGACATGAATAAACCGACAACAATATAAATCTCACATTGCGATTAATTTAACGCCATATGTAATGAAATACTAACTTCGGGTGGGGGTCAAAATACTGAATGGTTAAAACAGCGAATTTCAAAATTAGGATCATTTGAATCTAGAATGGTCATCATTATGAAATTCGGTATTTTGGTAATTCGCTATTTTGACCCTCACCCTTAACTTCTTAGGAGTGGGTTTCAAACTTACGGCAAAAAAATGTTCGGAAAATGAAAGTTATTGAATCGACAAAAAAGTTCCAACCCGAATTTAATATTATTGGCTGCTTAAGCATGACAATACTATGTCAAATCCAGGGTTCGAGGCATCAATCCTTTCCTGTGACCTCTACACGAATAAATCACGCAGTCATGTTCTACGATCGTCCTAATTAATTTTTTCCACCAAAAAAAAACCTAAAACGTGAAAACGAGACAATCTCAAGATCAGTATCACGTATTCCGTGCTTCAGCGAAGTATGTCATCTAACAGACCGAGAAAGAAGAACCGAATTTTCAAAAATGTAGAGCTACTCAATCGAATCACCAAGAATAACAATCACACTTGGCACACAATAATGTCAATGAAGAAAATAACTTTGTCAACCATTACATTACAATGTCCGACTCAAAGTTCGAAACATTTATGGCTTTATGTGACCTCAACGCTAACAAATCGAACAATCATGTTTTTCGATCGTGCCAATTCATATTTTCGACCAAAAAACCCTATAAAACGTGGAAACGACACAATTTGAGGATCCGTATCACATACTTCGTGCTGTAGCGGAGCATGTACCATCAAACAGAGAGAGAGAGAGGGCGAAAGCTCGCGGTGGAGTGGCAGAGTGCTCGAATATAATATTCGAATTGGTACTAGAGGCTAGCAGTGCGGTATAGTCCTCATTGCGCCCCCGTGCCGTCGGAGAAGCGAGACTGGGAGTAGCGGAGAGCTAGCCCAGACACACACGGGACCTGTTGCTGTCGAGTTTACGGTGTTTTTACGAGCGACGTTACAGCCACCCCTGAGCACGGGGGTTGAACACACTCTCTCCCTCTCGCTTTCTCGTTCCTTGCGTCCCACCTCTTGCTACTCGCCCTTCCGTGGAACCGCGTACGGTATATCCTTCGTCTCGTATAGTTTGCCGAGTCTGTGGGTATGTTACAACCGCGAATACGCGTGAGAAACGCAGTGTGACGAAGAGAGGTAGTAGAGTAGTAGTTGCAGCATTAGTACATCTAGTCTAGAATTCTCCATTTAACTCGGACGCTCTCGTGGCATTTTCCGTCTCGAATAATAATCACCCTAATCATTGGCGAACGAGCCACCAGAAAACACGTGGTTTTCACTAAGCACGTGTGCATGGATTTGCCGTACATTTTGCAGAACGTTCTATTTTTCTCCGCCGTTCTCTACTTACTTTCGTACTATTCCATTTCAGCTAAGCATGTGTATATGATTTAATAATTTTTTTTTCATATATATATATATATATATATATACATATGAAAAGGGATGTTGGCATACCTGAAGTTAATAGACTCCGACCCCGTTTGACCGATGACCATAAAAGTTGATACATATATGTATGCTTTCATACAGAGGGTTTTTATGCTATCCACTTCATTGTATCTCGCCACTACACGGCGCTGCAGCTCAGCAACTTCTATATCTTTCTACTGATGATCATGAAAATTGGTACCAGGTATTTGGACAGGATAACGTTTTCCTAGTCCGCTAGTATCCTTTAAATCATATATGGACGAGCTTTACTGCTACTACGAAAAGGGTATCATATACAGGTTGATTTTGCACTCAATTAAATGTTTGTAAACATAGCAGCGCATGACATTGTAAGGTTCTTATTTTTTCCCAATTCCGCGATGCTTTCTCACTCATACACGGACGTATATACGTTTAGTGGTGCAGTCAACTGCGCATAAGCGAACGTTAAAGGCGAATATTATCACATTTTATTGCTCGCGGCCCTGCATAACATTTTTTTTTATTATGAATTATAAAAATGTAGTATGACGAAGAACCGTAGTAGTAGCATTTGTAGCAACGGTAGATCTATTTTAATTATCTCTTAGTATAAATAGATGATTTATAAATTTGCATTTCACATTTTATGCCGTATGAACGAGCGTAACTGTACCTGCGGAAAGTGTATCATATACGGGTTAATTCTGCACCCAATTGAATGTTTGTAAACACAGTAGTGCACGACGTTGTAAAATTCTCAGTTAATTCCAATTCCGTGAATGCGCCTTAGGCGCGGATTTGAACGCGTCAAGTGTTTCAGTCGATGCGTCGCCGTGCATAAGCGAACGTTATAGACGGATACGTCCTTTTCGCATTCGCCGATCTACATTATTCTCTTGATTTGATTTTGTTGCGTGCGGCGTTAAACAACGGGTTCTTTATTATTCTCGATGTCGGCATTCGAATTGTGTAATAGTGTCTTTACTCGCAGTGAGAGTGATTGCACCAAATGCCGATAGGGTGTATGCTTCTTTGTCACGTATAGTTTGCAGTCTGTGGGTACGTTACAATCGCGAATATGCGTAATAAACGCAGTGTGACGAAAAGAGATAGTTTTAGTAGATGTAGCATCGATAGATCGAGTCTACGATTCACCATTTAACTCTGACGCTCTTGTGACATTTTCCGTCTCGAATGATAATAGCCCTAATCATTGACGAACGAGCCCACGTGGTTTTCTCTAAACGTGTGTGCATAGAATCGGCGTACATTTTGCGGAACGTGGAGCATCAATTCTCTCTGTCTCTATTGCTCGGGACGAATTAATACATGATGCACAAGCTACCGTACAGAGACTGCACTCCCAGGGGTCAATTGTTGAAGCGTACCAAAGCGTCGAGTGTACTTAACGTCTCTCCGGTAATTTAACCGCTCAAAGTGTCGGTGTACTCGCAGTTTGCGGCATCACGTGTGTGAGTGTCGAGATGTCGAAGTGTGTGAGTTTGCAGTGGGTAATTCAATGCTCCTACAGGTGTTCGTCAAAGCCGCCGCTTAATTAATGACGGGAATCACGTGCTGCAGCAACAGGATCTACGCAAACTCGTTGCAAGATTGTTGCTATTTAGGAAAGTTGAGTGGAAATCACGAGCTGCTGCTGCTGCTTCTATGTGCACATCGACAAAAAAAAAACTGCATAATTTTAATGAAATATCTTTGAAATTTGAAGTGTGAAACATTTCTTTGTCGTCAAAGAAGTAATATATTTTAATTAATATTACTTTTACTTCAAATGATCCGAAATCCAATGAAATTTCGTGATATTGAAATGATGAAAATTTTCTTGAACTTCATCAATCGATTTTCATTGATTTAAAACAAATCGTTTTCGAGATACTAAAAAAAATGCAACCTAGAATATAACATGCCGCTAATGAAATGAAAACATGACAGATGTTAGTTTTGGAAAATGTGTTTCCAAGGATGTAGAAAGGTTGTGAGAATCGGTTCAAATCCTTTACTTGAACAAAGAACGATACCCGATTATTGATTGTTGTTGATATTGTTTGCGATTAGCGCAATCGCGCTTTCTGTTGGCGGTTCGCTTTTAGGTATATAATTTCTTTGAATCAATGAATCCCTCTGGAATGGAAGTTGAACATTTCATTGAAGGAAAATAAATATTTCATTCTTCATCGAAAGTCGAAATATCGAAGACTGAGGCCATCTTTCTAGCATTTCGATTGATCGTCGATAGCTTCAACCCAAAACCAACTTCACACTGCTATAATCGTTGTAGGATCACGCGTGGTGCGCTTTTTGAATTGCTGGATTTTTCGAAATTGTGAAATAGAAGAAATTGTTCCTGCGAAAATAGATTTTTTTATTTTTATTTCTTTTATTTTTCTCCGTAAAAAGAAGAAATCGCACATCGCAAGTCGATTATACCGAAACATTTAAGTAAAAATATAGTGGCGTTAAATGGCGAATAGTACAAACATGCAAATATCATGATTAGCCATAAGAAGAGACAATGAAAGGAAGAGTACGAGCGAAGTGAGCACGTTGTTGTTAGTGAAATAAAAGACTGAAAAATATTCAATTCACACAAATGCTCAGAACCATGAAAAAATTTTCTCCGGTTGACTCGTTGGAACACTGTAGCCATTAAACTATTCCATTGCACGAGAATAACACACTAAATCTTTTGATTAATTTTTGTTGTAAACGATTATTAACTGTGTGGCCACGATGATCGATCATAAGTTTGTTATCCTTTGAATAATAAGAGGGTATATACATTTTAATGGCCCAAAATAGTTGCGGGTTACTGCTATTCGGAAATCGAATGTACTAAGAATTTTTATGAATAATAAAAGTGCCCTCAAGAGAATATATCATATAGTCAAATGGCTTTCAGTTTATTTTTGGAATGCATAAAACAGGTACTTCAATTTAGTTTGTTGACATCTTTGGCCACTGCGCGAAGAAAACGGAACAAGGGCGATCATAGTTTTCGAATACAGTTGAGATGTCGGGAGATTAATCAAAGTTTGAAGTTTACTGTTGGGAATAAAAGGCGAAACGTGAAGTACGTGAGTTTTCAAAAGTGCCACAACGAGTTTGCACACCGGATTTCTCGGCGGCCCGTAACAAAGGAAGAAAAGCTTCCTTTCTCACTTCAATATGCGGCTGGGAGCCTCGAGCAACTTGAAAACTCCGCTAAGCTCGACGCCAACTCCTGGCTCCTCCGTGACTCCTTCTTCTTCGTCGCCTCGCACCAGGAAAGGGCAAAGTTTGTTGGCGCAACACAGACCAAGTTGAGTCTGTTGCAATTAAAAGTTTTGCGTGCGTATTATTCATAATACTTCTTTGCTTCAGACGCAAAACCTCTGGAATTTTCTCGAAGCCTCTTCGCTCACGGACAGAAGTAGAGCTGGAAGTCCTAAGAGCAAAAGTCTCTTGGCAAAAATTGTGAAGAAATTTTTTTCTAAAGATTATGTAAGTTCGTTTTAATACAGAAAGTCATGTAGGCAAGCTTAGGCAGCAAGAAATTTATAGAGGCAGAAAATATGTACGGCATTCGATATAATCTTTTTTAGTTTATGATAATGAAGTTATTAAGATGTAAGTAAGTAATAAAAAATTAAAATTTGATAAAATAACGAAAAATATACTTGAGAAGACAACCATTCAGTTTCGGGTTAATTTAAGGTCAACTTAAATTTCCTCAAGTTTTGTTAATGACAAACCAAATCTTAGTATATATTTTTTTCGTGGACTTTTTCGTGGATGATTGAAAAATGACAGCAATTCTCTTATTGGTTTTTAAAAATTGGGACTTCAAGGCAAAGTATTTGTGGTTGAAAATACCCATTCTTTCATGTTTTGCGGGCAATTAAATTTCATATATTTTTACAAGAGCCGATAATAACCTGCCTGTTGATGCGAACTTAAATGAATGAAAAAAACCTTGTATACTTGGCCTGATTCAGGAGTAACGCAATCGTCAAAAAGATACGGCAATGTTACGTAAAATACCTATATCTGTTCGACAACAGCTTTCTTTTCTATGGTATTGATTGTATCGCAAATTGTGGTATACACATAAAATATAAGAAAAACATTGGTGTCATAGACAGTGAACGCTCTGACTTTTGAAATTGTATTTCGATTATTTAATAAATAAATAACTGTTCATAAATCCGAACGGTTGTATCATACAAAAATATACTGAAAATACCTCTTTTCAGATATACTTAATGAAAATTCAATCGGAAATGAAACTTAATAGTTTTCCCCTCACATGACTATATTTCCATGCTTTTTGCATTAAATTGTGCTTTGGTATTTTATTAATTTTAAATATATTTCGCCTATGAGACTAATATATATACAGGACATAAAAACCTCCATATTACCGTGATTAAAAATTGTAGACACGGTAAATCGTTCCGCGAATTCCCCATTATTTTCACAGTTGGTGCATTTATTGGAAATATATAATCTGATTTCCAGAAATAGTTTAAAGGAAACGACCTCTATGCTTAGCTGAAGGGATATGGGTCGGTAAAATATACCGAAGAACTTGCTGAGAAGCAGATGAAACGTATAAAAGTACTTTCCCCTCAAATATTTTGTGATGCTATTTGCATCAAAATTTCGCTTCGTACTAATCAATTAAATCTGTATAGATTTTCTTAAAGGCCATAAAAAAATGTCATCATATTTTTTCAAATAAACAATTCAAACACGACAGACGCTTCCCGCGGCTTCCTTATTATTTTTACACTTGGTTTATTTATTGAATCATATAATCTGATTTTTGGAAACCATTTTATGATCGTATATTACGATACGAGTGCGATGAACCTTTTTCTGACTAGTGCGAGTTTGCAGCACGAGCACAAGCCTAGTGTTGCAATCAAGGGAGTTGAGAAAAAGTTTCTCGCACGAGTTTCGGATACTATTTTATTTCACGAGTGCGAGAAGTGCGCTTTCTCGCACTCGAAGCGTGTTAGAAGTGGGCACTTCTCGGACGGAGTTGCATTAATATTTTTGATTCGCGTGGCTGCAGTGATATGGAATGCCTCATATGTATCAAAGAGCCTGTTGAAAAAGGGTTGAAAAGGTGAGAAGGTCAAGCGGTACTTCTCAGAGGCCTAGACCCAAGACGAGACGAGACAAGACTACAGACACTATACGCTCGACTCGAGTGAAGTGCAAAGACGACGAGTTATACCGTGCTTCTCGTCTATTCACTATACTTCACACCGCTTTCGTCCCCCATTCTCTATATATTCCTCCTTGTCATCCGAAGGGTCTAATGACCCGCGAAACGAGAGCGCCTCATGCAATCTCCATAGAATTACCATACGATTAAGAAGACCGTCGGGCAGCCTCGAGTCTATGATGTGCACCCATCACCATACTATCAGCGTAACTCTCAGATAGATAAAACGATTTCACCTACAAAAACTGGTGTAGAAAAACGAGTCTCGTCGTTCAATTAACTTCTTTCGAGGATCACTCTGTGAGAGCACTCTGGACATTTTTTACTTTCAAATCCCGACGGCCCTCTTCCAGAATAAATCGACTCCTTCATGAATTTGTAGTTGAAAAAATTGGTTAAAAAGTAGTTTAAGAGCTGGGAAAAAGTACCAAGTACTTAAAATACGATGGGGTAATTCAGAATCGAGTTAATAAATTTTATTAAAATAAAGTAAACCTTAATGAGGACGGTGACTTTAAAAAATTGATTTTTTTAACGTTGGTCTGACACGATTATATTTCATGTACATAAAATGTATTTGTATTAAATAAACTGTATTCTTCTTTGACTTTGGCGGAGTATGTATATATTGAATAGATGTTATGATGCTTCGACGATGCCAGCCTTTAATATTTTTATTTTGATGGAAGTTTGGCAAATCGTAACTCGGGACAATCGTCTGACACGATTATATTTCATGTACATAAAATGTATTTGTATTAAATGAACTTTGTTCTGCTTCGACTTTGGCGGAGTATGTATATATTGAATAGATGTTATGATGCTTCGACGATGCCAGCCTTTGATATTTTTACTTTGATGGAAGTTTGGCAAATCGTAACTCGGGTCTGAGTCGAACGATGCCGAAGATTCCGTTGTTGTCGGAATCCTATCCTATCCGAACCGATATCCTATCTTCCCGTATAGGAAAATCAAACATTTGGAATCTATTTATTTTTGTCCCTTTTTTCACGATTAAAAATTAATTGTTAAAATATCTTTCGTTCAGATTGCTTCATCAATTTGCGAATTGATAAAGCAATTCGAAGGGACAAAAATAAATAGATTCCAAATGTTTGATTTTCCTATACAAGAAAATCGATAACAACAGAATCTTCGGTAAACGATTTGCCAAACTTCCATCAAAATAAAAATATTAAAGGCTGGCATCGTCGAAGCATCGTAACATCTATTCAATGTATTAAATAAACCCTAATAGGACTTTATTTTTAATAATTAAGCTTTATTTAATTAAAACAAATGGTACAACATTTCAAACAAACCTTACATTGATTGAAATACAATTTTACTCAATTCGAAAAGATCCCTTATTTATTTCGATAAAATTATTCAACCTCATTTCTTGCAACGGTACTTGAAAAACTTAGTACCTTATTCACATGTATCCCTTGAAGTACTGGGTATTTTGACGAGCTCTGCTTCAGATTCACATTCTCTTGCTTTCGAGCGCTGGATTAATCGCTTTTATAGCTGCAGTAGGTAGATAAAACTGTATTGTCATATTTGATGACGGTTAAAAGGTTTTTAGTGTTTCTTTCGCGTTACAATATGCAACTAGAGCGACTCGAATCGACTGGAATTGACTTCGAGCCAATGGGAAAGAAAATGTAGGAGCGAAGAATAGACTTGAATTGCACGCGAATAAAGGCCCTGCACCACCCGTTCTGACAACGTCGACGTAGACGACGATGCCGGTTATGTACGCGCCTTCAACCACCCAGCTTTACGAGCTTATTTTACTGGATTTTTATGATATAACATAGCCAAGGCTCACCTATCCGACCGAAGTTTATAGCCCCGTGTGAGAGATTTTATCGCAACGTAACGTATGGTTTGTTAAATCGCTTGCTCTGTCCCCGGTATACACGATACCCTCTCTATTTATCTGGACTCTCTTTTTTCTACCCTTTTCGTGTACTTTACTCATTCGCCACTTCTTTTCATCCGCCTGCACTGGAAGTCAAGCAGGTTGCTGTGTATTGTACCTGCGCGCTATCGAAACGTCCCCCACACACTGACAAAAAGCCTGATTTACTTTATCGTCATAGCTCTTAATTTTTAACAACTATTGTTATTTGTAGTTCGACTGGATATTAAGTTTTTTTTCTGAAATATCCCACCACACGAATGACAAAATGTACAACAATTAAAAAATATCACAACCGAGGAAGGAATTATTTGAATTTTTATGTAATTTTGAAACGGAACTTTTTAGGAACTTTTCTTTTTAAAACCATGTTTTATACACTTTCGCTTACCAATATCATAATGAAGCATCATAAAAAAATAATTGATATCGAATGATTCGTGTATAATAAATAAGCATTTGGTAAGTAATAAAATAGTGACGACTTTACAAATATCTCAACAGAGAATATTTATTATTTTATTGAGGAACCCTTTCAATTTAATCATTGCAGTGTACATTTTATGGGAAGAAGATGTCAGTTATTTCTGATTCAATTTTAGGGTGGCCAGAGAAATTGAATTGTATCATTGCTTAACGAATTCCAAAAAAAAACTACATTAACAAGACTACCAGATTATAATTCTACTACGAAACTTGACGAGGTTTATCATGACTGTGTTATATTTTTGCACAGTTACAACTGTTTTTTCAAATAGTGCTTACTTCTCGCATTATTGAAATAAAATTGTATACGAAGCGTGTGCGAGAACCTTTTTCTCTACTCATTTAATTGCAAACTCACCCTCGTCGAGAAAATTTCATCGCACTCGTATCTTAATATACTATAACGGACCCCACAATAAATTATGCAGCAAAAACAGCCTCAGAATACGGCTTTACAGCAGATTTGCAATAAAGATATATTCCTTGGTATCCTAATACTTCGTACACATCCCATATTTTCTTAGCACCAATTACTACGAATTTTATCACCCTCAAAACTTGCGAACTATTTCTACGACTGGAAAGCATGATTACGAAGCCGCGAGTGCGAGCGAGCGAGAGTATGCGTAAAGGAAGTTGCCGGGAGCCGATGGCCGTAACTATGACTTCCGGTCGCTGATATAGACAGAGAGAAAGAGAGCGAAAGAGAGAGAGAGAAAAACCCGTCTCTATGGTATAATAATTAAGGGAGACGTACGCAAGTAGTACACGATGTTGTTAACGGTACATATGTACTTCTATGTACAACACACTATGTTTCGCGTTCAATTTATCAGTCTCATGTCCGTCCCGACGATAACTAGACTGACAATGGAAGGCGAGTATACACAATTTCATCTGTGGCAATTCCTTCTTTTCCGCTTTAGTCCCGTGCGGGAGAGGAGATCTGCCAAGTGTGCGCAACAAGCTCCGTACCGTCACATGAAATACATATATTTATATACGACTTTTCACGTGTACAAAGTATATGTATGTGAACAGGCTCGTTAGTCGTCGGCGAGTCTCTGGTCGAAACGAGCTCTCGGTCAAACCAGCTTGTTGGCGATCGACTGGAAGTAGAGATTCGAGGTGGAAGCAAGAAGAGCAGAAGGAGAGGACCTCGAGTCCGGTTCACCTTGACTGGTGCTTTCGCCGCTTGTGATGGTCGACGCTGGCACTGCTTATGTTGTGGCCCATCTGCATGCGCGCATAGAGGGCATGGAGAGTCACAGGACGAAGAGAATACGCTAAGGAAGACGGAGAGTGTGATGCGTTAGGGAGAAAAACCGCATTCCGTGGGGTGGAAGCAAAACGAGCTCCCCCTGTTTCTTTATCTTTCTTTCCCTTTCTCTTCTCCTTTTACTCGTTTTCTCAGCCAACAAAAAAGCCATCCTATTTCATAATAACATATTTTAATGAGAATGGTAATAGGAACAATAATCATAAGAAGTATAATAGATTCAGATAAAAGTGCAACGTTTAATAAAGGATATTTCTGCGCGTTTTAATTATACACACAGATTAAGTAGTCGTGCACAGTTGGTGTGATAATTCTTCTTTCTGTACGTCTTGTACTTCTTCTTGTTCTTCTTCCTCTTTTTGCTTCGTATCGTTATGCTTTCGCCTTCTTCTGACCCTTGGTATTCACTGTTTAGCCAGGGTATTCTTTTCATTCGCTTATTCACGCTGAATTAAGAAACTCTCGTATCAGATCGCAGGGAGTGCGAACCGTATAATAAACAACAAGCCCTTAACGATCCAATAAAAAACCTGATTGCGATCACCCGAATGCAATTGCTCGCTCATGAGAGTGCTTCTCTCTTTCTATCAGAAATTAAACTTAAATTGATTAAGACTTCTTTATGAGGCGTGAACGAATGTTTTTCGATAGGTAACATGGGGGGCGTTTGTCATAATGTTTTGACTGAAACGCGCCATGCGTTTCGATGCAGAAAAGCAAAACGTACTGCATATAAATTCGGAGGATATGATTAATATACATAAACCTACAAAATGATAATATGAAAATGCGACATGTTTTATCAAACCATTATTTCAATGTGCAGAGTTTCTAGAAAATATCGGATTCTAATACTGAAGGGTGCTTAGGGAATTTATAAGATTAAAAAAAAGTTCAATAGTAATATGATTCTGCTCACAGGACTCAACTTTCAATATAGCAGTTGTTTAGTATTCAATAACCCGTTTGATTGCATGTATGAGGTGATTTGGGTTCGATTTTTTTATCGATTTTAAAATCAGTTACTTCCTTCACAGTCGAAATGTTCATTAATGGAAAAGTTTACTATGATTTTATTAATTTATGCAATAACATAAAAAATAGTGATTTCGGAGATATTTCAGTCATCTATTATTATTCTCGTTTCGTTGTAATCACTCTAATTGCAATGTAGATTATTTTGCAAGTTATTAAATTTCTATAGTACGTTACTGGAAAATGAATTCCTGCGTGGGCGAATCTAAAAGATTTTCAGCTCTGAAAAAGACCCATTTCGTAAAATAATTTGCGCCATTGTATATTGTTTATTTTGTTTTATAGAACAATAACTGGAATCCGTCACGGAATAAAATCCCGTTTTCCGTGAATATATTTTTTTCCCATGAGAGATTGTAATATAAAATATTTGGTAAGTCACTGGCGTCTCATGTCACGATGACGCATACTGAATCTCTGCAAGGAAAAGTTGCGCGTGGGTGAGTCTAGGTCACCATTTTCCCGCGGATTTTGTTCGCATAATATTTATTCATTCTACTCGAGTCGTTAAGACCTGCGTATATGATAATATATCTGTCATACTATTAATCCTATTGTCAGCGAGTCGTTAACTGAACCAGCTAATTTTTTGCTTTCACTATGCGATTTAAATTCTCCGTGTACATTAAAATGCTTGTTAATTTTATGAAATTATGATTCAGGATGCATTGCTTATGAAGCCACATTGCTTATCGGTGTTTTTCAGAATTTTAGGATAGGAAAGAACAATAATGTTTTGAACAGTCGACATTCCTCTGAGTAGTAACCATATTGTGATAAGATATATTGAACGTTAATTGCACGCGTAACTACCGATTTTATTTCAATACAGTAGACAATTGACTCCACGAATTATTTTACATTCACGATTCAATTCACCAGTTCAGCAAAACAAAGTAAAACAGTCATGTATTAAAGCCAAAATCACGTTTTTTATTTATTTACTAACAAAACATTATTATATTGCTTGCAAAAAAGAAATAGCCGTTCATCGACGGGCTGGTAATAATAAGTAATTCACCGGACATAAACCTCGTGCATATTTAGCATTTAGTGTGTAATACTGGAATTGAAGCACGATCGGCAAAACCGAACGACTGTACACTGTAAAAATTTTCATTCCAAAACTCAATATACGTTTGCCGAAAGTTTTTATGGAATAACCACGTTAGATAACCGTGTTTATTATAAAAAGACTGCAATATTAATTTACAATTGTAATGAATTTAATATACCGGTTAACAAAAAATTTCGAAAGACGTTCAATTTCAGATCATTTTGGACAGTGTACATCACCGACGTAACGTCTCACATAAAAAATTTAATTTCTTCTAGGAAAACGTTGTGCGTGAGTGGTTTCAGAATTTTCCCGCGAATTTTTAAGCTTTCTAATTCCTGCCAGTCTATTCATTTATTCACCTCGAATCGTTAAGTCCTGTGTATATGATCCCATATCTGTCATACCATCGAGGATCTTATCGTCAGCGAGACGCGATGATATACCGAACATAAATAAGGAGAAAGAAAGAAAGAAAGAAAAAAAAGGCGGACCGCGATTAGATCAGGAAGGTTGTGCGCCGAGCATATTGGCAAAATGCATCGTTGCGCACGTAGAGTGCCTTTCACTCGAAGCCGGAGGGATTAGGAGGGGCGAGTGTTTCGCCTCCCGGTTTCCCGACATTGTGCTATCCACTTAACTTATGCTCCGCCAATTTTCATATTACAGTAGTGCGCTTCAACAATTAATTACTGACAAGTTTATCGCGTTCATTAATTGCCGGTTAATTAATGTCCTATCGGCTCGAAACGATCAGCAAATAAATGAGAAAAAATAGCAACAATGTAACAGAGGAAAATCGTGCAGTAGTCGAGTCGACAGGACTGCCAGTAGTTTCTATATATATACTTAGTATACAGAATAGAATGCAGGGACTCTCGTGATAGTCGTCGTCGCGCTTCGCAGACCGGAACTCCGACGAGCTGCATCTCGATCTTTTCTTTCTATCTTCTCCATCGAATACGAAACGTATAGCGGAGAGACGACGATGACTACGAGCCCAGGGAAGTCGAATAAAAATAGAGGAGAGGGAGGAGAACGCGAATTCTGTGTACGCAGAAGTTATCCTTGTCTCACTTCCACGCTGTTTGCTGTATGGATGTATATCTACAGATATATACGTATATATATATATATATATACCAACTATTCCGGTATATTCCACTGCTCTCGCTGCTGGAGCAGTGTACGTACGTATGATTCGTGCTATATCTGCGCCCCGACGACGTCTGTCGCTCGACAACGAAGCTCGTTGACTACGCATGAGGGCCGCAGCACCCACTCATCCTCCTCCTCGTGCAGGTCTCCGTGCGAACGTCAAGAGATCGGAGAGAAAAATAAAAGGGATAAAGATGCAGGAGGAAGGGAATAACATTGTTCACGGAAGTCGAGAAAACTTCGCGATACTTCGGTCCGCCTTTTCCCCTACGAAACTTGCTATGCTTTCTACGTGTATGGTAGATTTGTATGTTCGGTAGCTGTGACTATCGATTGTCTACAATAGGACTCGTTTTCAAACGGAAAAGCTGACTGCGAAAAAGATGTACTATCAATTATTTTTTATGATGTTGGAAAATGTGGGAAAAGGAGAAGATGCAGAACTATGAATTGTCTTGGACGTGAAATCGGTTGGGTAGAAATGTTGCAACGCGAATGGTGCGCTGGGGTCAGTAGCAACCCCACAAGTATACACTTTGAATAATTGATTAAACAAAAGTGATAATTAAACAAAAGTGATAATTAAACAAAAGTGATAATTCAGCTCGTTATTGTATAGAAATTTAAATTTACATCATCATTGATTTTGGCACTCTCTTCATTGTACCTTTCTTCGTATCCAAAGTTTGTCCAAAGAAGATGAAGAGTAAAAGAGCAAGGCAGTCTGTAATACTGTCACAGTATCAAAAATGAAAAACGTATTGACTGTCTGCCATATGAATTTGTGAAATGAATCAATTAGAAGAAACAGGGTAATGCTATTATTTGAATGTGTCGTAATTAATTGCAATGAAAAAAAGGGGAGGAGCTTTCTGCAGTTATGGTTGAGAAGGGATATACAAAAAATTGAATCCTTTCACGTGCATGTTGGATTTACATGTTTCATAACTGTCGTAGCAATTGGGCTTATCTTCAAAGAGAAAAGTTCACTGCGAGAAAGTGTACTATAATTTTTTTATGGTTTTGGAAGATGTGAAAATGCAGAAGTACGAATCGTCCTGGACGGGAAGCGGATTGTGTAGAAATGTTTTAACAAAGATGTTGCGCATTCACTGAGAAGATTGGATGGGACAACAATCAAAATGAAGTTCGTTATGTTATAGAAATTTTTGTTCACATGATCATGAATTTCATTCGGATTAGGAAATATTCCTTTAGGAAATATCTTCAAGAATTCCTTCAGAATTTATCTTGATAATATAGACAATCAAGCATTTTCTAACAGTTTTTTACGACCATATTTCCGTTCAGTAAAAAAAAAGTTATTACCATTCCTTTCTTGAAACGATAAGGGCTTGATTTTATGGAAACTGAACTTTTATTTGCTGATCTCTTTAACCAGAGTCTGAACTTGGAGCTTTTTGCTAACTCAATTCTAAATTTGAGGTGGTGAAGCTCACAAATTGAAGTTATTTACTTTATTTTCACTTTCTAAGTTTCCGATAATAATAAGGATTATCTCATAATCCGAAAGAAGATAAAATCAAAAAGGGTCTCAGGACAGTAAAAAATAACATGTTTTTTTT
Source organism: Tromatobia lineatoria (assembly GCA_949699805.1). Taxonomy (NCBI): domain Eukaryota; kingdom Metazoa; phylum Arthropoda; class Insecta; order Hymenoptera; family Ichneumonidae; genus Tromatobia; species Tromatobia lineatoria. The sequence goes on along the minus strand of OX453038.1, from coordinate 20,395,467 downwards.
CCATGTTTAAAAAGTGCAACTTAGCTAAAACCAAATCTATGTTTTTACAAATAAGAAAAGGCATGTCTAATTATTGGAATTGGTCGTTGGAAAATTATGAGCAGTGCAAACGACTAGTATCGTAAATCTTTTCACAGAATTCCGAACAACAAAGTGATATAGCCATGAGTGATAACCGAATCACTGAATCATTCTCCTACTTATGAAAAATTTTACTGTATGTACGAAGTTCCGTAGGAGGGTTAAAAGTCTGGCAGCAGCAGAGTCCAAATCGGGCGAGGGCCAAAGGCTGTCCAAATCCCGGAGGTGGTCAGGGATAGAAAGGGCCTTGGCCGTCGTCGAGAGAGACAGAATTAACGGAGGAAACGAGAACTCTGAGCCGACTGCTGAAAACCCTGCGAATTTTCGGGGGTTGGAGGTAGCTCTGGCTGATATCCCGCCACAATCCCTCGGGAATCGAAGACGAGAAAGCCCACTCGCTTTTTTTTCTACCTATCTCCGTGCCAAGGTTGTCCAAAGCAGATAAAAATCATAAACCAAGGCATCCAGTAATACTGTCACAGTATAAAAAATCACAAAGGTATTGACTCCCTCTATCGTTCAATCTGTAAAGTTAAAAATAATTATACAACGAAAAAAAAGCTTTTTCTTGAATGACATTATACCGTAATTAATTACAATAAAAAATTCATAGTAGGCGAGACTCCCTGCGGCTACAATTTAGAAGGCATATTAAAAGAAACTTAAAAACGAAAGGTGTTATTGCGAATTCGTCGGTACATAATAAAGAAAGGATCGAGAGGACCTCACGAGTTATCCTGAAGCGTTATATAGCGCGGGAGAACGCTGATTATATTAAATGGCTGGTAAAACGGTCTGCTTAACATAGCGTTTATCTGCTCTTCCTTGGTTTTACTACTTTTTCACTGCCTCGTCAGCCATTGCCCATAAACTCTCGGGCTGCCGTGCGCGCCCCAGCAGCAGCCTGGAGAGTCCTTCTCTCGTCGTCCCACTCTCTCGCCCGCGCACTTCCCTATCCACCGCAGTCCTGGCTCTTTCCTCTCCTTCTCGTTTTCACGCTTTTCTTCCATGTATTTCCGTCTAACTTTCACACTCGCTCGATCTCCTACTGCTATCGCATTCGCTTCAACCCCGGCCCTCATTTTTCTTCCTCACTCACACTCGTTGCACTTTCCGTCCTTCTGATCCCCTTTCCGTCGCCCGCCCCGCTCTGCCTGACCTATATGGGGTGTCTGCGCAAAAGCAACCACTCCACTCTATTCTACTCCATACTCCAGACTATTCGATCATAAATTCAACCAGCGTGAGGACTACTCGATACGATTCGACTCGTTCCCATAATACACAAACAGGAAATCCGACAAAGCCGATAGAATTATCAAATATTTTTCTAGTACCCGTGGTTTATGGATATGAAAATAGAAACTATAAAATTATGGGACATTTATTGACGGACTAAGGCACATCATCGTGGTGCCTGGCGATTATTAAGCAACAACTATTTATTAGTAGTTTAAGAAACTATTTTTGTAGTCCCATTGACTTCTTCATAATTGCAATTTACATAACCTCACAATTTCTTACTAATGCTTGATTGATTCTTTAACGAACAAGGAAATTGTCCATTTGCAAAAATTGTTTTTCGTGAATACTGGAAAATTTTCTGGTTTCAAAAGAAACCATTCCACTATGGGATACGATTAGACTCGTTCCCATAATATTGATACAGAAAATCCGGCAAACCTAATGCAATTTTTTTTTCGTAACGTGGTTTATGGATATGAAAATATGAAATTGTGGCATGTCTATTCGTATATTGAGACAAATCCTGTCATTCCTTGACTTTAACTAACTCATTAACTGTTCATGTAAGTAGAAAAATGGTCGCATAGATTAGTAATTAGTCTCTTGAACGGTTAATTATTAAGACGTCAGTCCATAAAAGAAATTTTTAAACACTTTTCTCAATCAAACTATTAAAAACAAAAATTACATCTTTAAAATACTTCAAGAAAGTATTTTTCTTGGAAATGCGTTTTTATATTACGGTATGGAAATATAAGATCTCTTACTAATGGAATTTTATTGGATGCCTATTCTTTTTCACATTTTTGGATTATTATAAAAAAAGATGTCAACAAAAATTGCAATATCTTCAGTTAAGCAAATATATCATGTTGGTCGTTAAAGCTACATTAATAGTGTCCAAGACCATCAGAATGATTGAATGTCCTATAAAATCCTCTTTATACGTTATTCCCCATCAACGATTTAATTTACGAGTTCGATAAAAAGTAAACCTTGTTACAAAACGTTACATATTATTTTTGTGTGACAACAAAATTATTATTAGACACGCAAGATTCTCTTTGACTTACCGGAAAGCTTTTTTACGACTGAAAGAACTAGATTCTTATCGAAAGCTTATTTATAAGTCAATCAGCGAGACATGAACCTCGTATACATATATAGCAACGTGTGTAATGGTCGAATCGAAACCCGTTCAAGAAAACCAAGCTGCCGTATATCGGGGATATAACAGCGGCAACAGAAAAAGCAGTAACTATATACATAGGAGCGAAGCCGAGATCGGAGGATCGCTGTTGCGGCGAAGGCAGCGTCGTCGCTTCGCTCGCGGTCGTTCCCCCTCGGATTGTTCGAAGAAATATACATACTGGCGCATATATGCGTGCACGCACATCAAGAGGCGGGCAAGCGCGAGCTCACAAGTCCAAGAGAGAGAGAGAGAGAGAGAGATAAAGAGAGAGTGACTTTACGCAGCGAAAGCCTCAGCTATGATCGAGAGAAGGACGGAAGAAAAGATCGAGTCAGCCTCGAACGGAATGCTTGCGAGAGATCCGGACGGAGTCTTTGTAAACGCGTACCAACCCCGATTCTCGCTCGGTCTCGGTTTCGAAGCAGCGTGAAGGAGACCTTCTTTTTTCTCATGATTCTCCTTTTTTTCTTTCTTCTTTATCTTCGTGTCCGTTTAATTCTTATTCTTCGGGCTCAGACCTCGAGTTTCAAACCGTATCCGATTCGCTTTTCATCGCGCGAAGCAGAGAAACACTGTTGGGAGACAGAGAAAGGAGAGAGAAAAGAAAAAGAGACTGAGAACAGTTGTCTCGTGGGGCGACGAGCCGGATCAGCCCCCGTGGGCGTGGAGGAAGAGAGCACCCTAAAAGCTAAAACCCCAGACGACCCTCAGGGTTCGAACCTTTCTCGTTCCCCTCGAAAACTACTCGAGAAAAAGACAGACAGATGGATATATGCACTGAGCCTATACTAGTATTGTATATTGGTCTACGTAGTAACAGAGTCAACCCTCCCAATGGCAAAAGGAAAATAATTGCGCGTTTCGTGGTCTCTTGATCCTCGCGTGGAAAAGTAATCCAAACACGGCATAAAAATTATGTTTACGAGTTTCGAATGGGGCAGTGAAGCACCCCCGTCGACGCCCGAAGCCTCGTTCGAAGCCCCGGCTGTTTAGACCGTATATGCCATCAACACTGCAGAGTTATATATGTACGCAAAAGGATAGACGTTGCCTTTCACCAGAAATCGGCACCATTCGAATGGGAAGCATCTGCAATGTTTTTCTAAGGAAATGATCAATTATTACGAAGATAAACATTACGATAATAATGTCAATTATTAAGTGATAATCTTTGTTATCGTTTCATTAACTATTTTCGTAAATTCTGTTCAGGTACCGTGACTGAAATCGATATGGAAACGAGAAAAAATAGTTACAGTTTTCCTGAACTACTGTTTATGGTTGTAAATAGTGGAGTTTGGAATAATTATTAACGACTTGGGGCGATGTTCCTTTACCTCGGATAAGAATATCAAATAGGCGGCAAAATACACTATTACTTACTCATAAAATGGTTGAAAATACTTTTCCATACATTCCCGCGAGAGAAAATTAAAGTGCGCTTCAATCCCCCATGGAAAGAGTATATATATCTATATATAGTCGATATGGCTCTATATTGGACGTATACTCGTTATATGTTTGTTTTATAGGTACGTATAAATAAAATTATATAGACAGCGGATATACGATTAAATATATATGTTGAAATATTGTATTCACATGGAACTTTTCGCGGCTTTTCATACACGAGACTTCGTATATATTATATTTATATGTACAATACATATTTTTAATGGCTATTTTTTATGTAGTGGTTTTCCGTATGTATGTTCGTTTTTTTTGTTTGCACGTACAGATGTAGGTGAAAATAATAAACTTCAAATGTATACGAATTGTCGACATATTTAAAGATAAGAAACTACAAACTTTGTAGAACACTTAACACCGAATTTTTAGTTGTTTAGTTGTTAGTCAGTAGATCGTGATTTTGATCTCAAGTTTCATTTTACAATCGATTGTATGACATAAAATTTGCCGTTACATTTCCATCATAGGGACTCAAGTCGTTTGAGTGTTTTGAAAACACATCGACTCTACAAATTAATCTTTTATAATGCTGTTCAGAAAATTGTGTTAAAGTTATTTTTGGATATGCTTGTGAAAATTCAAAGATTATTTTTAATAGGCTTTAATGTTCTTAAATAATGGTAATGTCTATAAAATAAAATCTACAAATAAAGAAATTCCAATTGTGCAGTGATTAGCGAACAAGAAAATTGAGCAATGACAGTCGACTACAATATCAAAACCAGAATATACTGACAGTATGAAAAAGTCAAGGTTAATTTAATAACCCAAAGATTTATCGGTTATAATAATCATGATCATAACAATATTAATTAGTTATTACACTGGCGATTCTTTTCAAAAGAACCGGATAATATTCACGTAAAATTCATTTCATTGTTGCGGGCCATCCGCGCGATACAGTAAAACATAACAGCTGTGTGGCGTCGGGCAACCGAGATAAGGACTCTCATCGATCACCCAGAGCGCTCTGACAGGGAGATCATATTCCGGGAAACGTGTTCGCTGCTTTCATACGGAGAGACGACGAATGCAGAGAAAGAGAGACAACGAAAAAAGTTCGAAGCGTGAAGTGAATGACTCGAGGATTTTTGTAATCCTGCTTGAGTAATCCTCTATGCCTTTGAGGGGAAGATTCCCTTTAACATCGGGGTAAAATAATAACGAAGGTGTGATATAATAGGGAAGTGAGGCGATGATTATATACACGACTAGGACGTCACTTATGGCTCACCTGTCTTCTCCTTGATCTCACATAGGACGGAGAACAGCGCTGGCTTCATTCTGTGGCAGTTCAGTGTGTGTTTTCTGTGAACAAACAAAGATCGAACCGGGTTATTTTAACACCTGCAAGAATCGAGGACAAGTGGAACGAAAAAAAGTCGTGTAACGCCCTCAATGTTTGCATATCTCGAAGAAATTTCAATTCATCGGATCCAAAAGATTCCCGCACGATTGCATTACGCGAAAGGCCGCTGAGCTCGAGTAAATAAAGGTGACGAGTGACAAAGGCCGTAGTTGTGCCGACATACGCGGTATCTTGTAATTTCATATTCATTATTGCGGGCAATCGTGACACAAAACCGAAGTCCGATTATTATGTGGTATTCGTATACAAAAAAACGCGGTATTCAGACACGCAACGGTTAATCATGTCAAGAGAGACTTCAGAGACAAATTAATGTGAACGGCAGATGCGGAAATATTGTGATTATTTATGATACAATATAGATAAAAATATTGCGACGAAACTTGATTTTGAATTATTCAATTTGTCGCCGCAAACAAGACTTGCAATTGAGATAAAACAGAACGACGGTAAGAAATAACATTTTGACTGCCGTTTTATGGTCAGATGAGATTTCTTATAATTATTTAGAGACCATTAGTAGTATCTTCATTAACAACGTTTAAGATTGTCCTTATACTCTTTACTACATCGTAAAGAATCATCTACGGCAGGTAACGATGCATAACATTTTTTTTTCTTAACCGTCGCTTCTGACGAACATTTTCTGCTTCGTATTCGAACTTGTAGAAAATGGATTAAACAAAAAGAAAAAAAAGCTTTTAACAAATTTATTTCTTTTGCATTCAAAGTTTACGGTACGTAAGCGACTGAAAATAATAAATAAAAGACTATTTTCGTAAGTCACACAGAATTGTCACAGGATAGCCACTAAATGTGAGGATGATACAAGAAATTTTTCCAGTTTGAGATCGCTTAGTTTTCATTATCCAGAGTAAACAATTTTTTTCGATGTACGTGAAAAAATTTTTTTTTGTCAAAACTTAAAGTTTTGTACAACTTCCATGTGAATACGACATTAGATGAATGAAAATTTAGAGTTCAAATACAATAAATGGGCATTTGGGAAACTTTGATTTAAGTTATAAACAAAGTTAATAATATCACAATGAAAGATTCATAATAAACGGAAATATTAGGGTAAAATATGAATCCATGTACAGTCTAAAATAAGTATAGCTGCGAAACCAGTGTTATATATCCTCACTACCTTTTATAGTACATTCCAATTTGCAATTATGATTTGTAACAATGACCTGCAGTAATTGTCAAATGATTTGTAAACTTATAAATAGCTGAAAGATAAACCAATTTTCCAACCAATATCAGAAGAAATTGTGCAAGATAAAAGGAAAATTGCAGTCCTCACATGATGACATTTTGTTCCAAATTGAGTGGTATTTCTAAAGAAAATTAGAATTGTACACCCCTATATAGATCATTCACAAGAATGGCCACCCAGAAATGGAATTCCCACGAAAAAAATTATTATTATGAAAACATATTCGCAAAATCACTTCTACAAATTAAAAAAAAGAACATCCACAGAGTAATGGAACTTTTTCTGCTAAAAACTTTTCCGGCTTGGATTTCTAAAAAAAAAATTGGAATTGTACAACCCTATATAGATAATTAAAAAGAATGGCCACACAGAAACAGAATTTCCATGATAGATGATTATTTTTGTGAACACAGATTCACAAAATTATTCATACATATAACTCAAAAAAGAATTAGGGTCTCACAACTCTGTATAGAACATTAAAACACTTAAAAACCTATGCAAAGAATTATAATTGTGTCTGCTTTTAAGAAATCTCTGTCATTCTCATAACATTTTCATCCGAATCGAGTGGTATTTCTGAGAAAGAGAATTAGAATTTTACAAGTCTTCATAGACCGTTCAAAATAATGGTCTTACAAAAAGAGAATTGCCAATACTTAAAATACTTATTGTAAAACCATTTCTACAACTAACTCAGAAAAGAATTGGAATCTCACAGCTCTGTATAGAAAATTTTAGAAACCATTCACAAAGAATTTGAACTTTTGAGACCTGCTTTTGAGAATATCTCTGTCATTCTCTTGACATTCTTCTAAATTAACTGACTGAAGGTGGAAAGGATTTACATTTTCGACGTAAATCTATTTACCTCGCTTGCGCTTCGTCCAAGCTCTGATCCGTGATATTCATTATCTGCTGGAGAATCTCTCCGATGTCTTGTTTACGTGCTTCGACGCTTTGGTCGGGGCCTTGAGCGGCCGATCCATCGACGGGACCCATGCTCCCGTATCCTCCGCTGTTTTGGGCGCCCTGACCCTGTTGTCCACCCATCAAACTCACGCTCGAACCTCCGTGTTGCAGCATCCTTCCAGTGTCATCCATCAACCGAGGATACGTGCTTGTGTTATTATCCGCTCGCGCGATACAATTTCTTAGATACCCTCTTTACAATATATATATGTCTCTATCAATATATATATATATATATATGTATATGTATATAACTGTTGGCGAAGTTATGTCCAGTCTTCGACCACCCGTCGACGGTTATTTCACGAGTATTCTCGTTTCCCCTTGTATTATTATTATCCTCGCACGTGGCTCCCGCCTATTTTCACCGTTTATTCGCACAAACGTCACTTTCCCCCTCTACATCCGGCCAATACAGATTATACTTGCAAAAAATATATATCATCAACTCTGTATACCTTTGAAAAAAGAGATCCACGAAAAAACTATATGTCGTATCAACACGTCGCTCTACCGGACTACGCGCTTAGTCATGTCATACTTCTTACTTCTCTTTTAGGTTATGCAGCGCGTTTATCGCGTTCCCTGTTTCGGAGGCTCGGATATAACTCTCGACTCTCGCAAAATCCCGCAGGATATGCCTCCAGCGACAAAGCCACGCTATTGTCTACTTCTTCGCGTTTTTGTCGCACTCGCGAAAATTTTCTTTTAAGCTTAAGTCGTGTTTCGTCAACTTCCCTCGAACACCCGGTGAGTATACTAGTAGTATACGTAAGTATCAACCGCGGTGTGTTTAAAGCATCACCGGGTTTATAGAATGGTGTCTATTTGACGGATTGTCGAATATTTCAATAACTTATTTATTTATTATAATTATAATAATATTGTGTTTATTAATATTCGTTTTTATTACGTATACACGTTTTCAAGGTCGCTCGGTTCGCGGCGATACCCCTCCCGTCCGAGGGGTCACTGTCTACTACTACTCCGTCACCACGGTGATCGTCAAAATCGTGAGCCGCCGCCGCCGCCGTCGTTTCTGTTTCCCTCTCCCTTGCACTCTCGTTCTGTCTCACTCGCACGCACACGCTTCACCGTCTTCTCTTTCTCTGACTCGTCGTGTTACGCTGGTCGTAGTGTTTCGAGAAAAGCGACGCTCCTCTCTCGCGCACACACCACTCTCTCACGTTCTCCCGACACACGTATTTCACACGCGACCTCCTCACTCACTCCACTCGCTTGCTCGTTTTTTTCTCTCACTCTGTCTTGGTCCGCCGTTCTTTTCCGTTTGTCGTCGCGTTCTCGGTTAATCAGTGCGAGGAGCGATTCAGCGTTGGACGAGACATCCGCGCGCACTAACCAACATCACCTTCTGGACACCCACTCCGCCTTACAAGGCAACGCGCGGACCGTTTGTGTCGCACTTAGCCGACTCGCTTTTCCCGATCCTCGGGAGCGTCAGGTCCGCGTGTGCGTTCATAACTCAAATGCACCGGTTGCTTGTGTGCGTGAACGCCATTCGACGGCCATGGCCGACGCGACCAATCACAAGAGCCGCTGCATCGTCTGCCTTCGGCCCTTTGCTCGCGCTGTAGGTCTATCTTTCTCTCGAGAAGAGCGCCGCTCGCACGCGTGTTTCTCACGACACGATTATCACAACGTGTACGTTGAACGACGCTCGTTTTTTCAGCGGACAAAAAGTCTTCCGATGAGCCGCTATGTTTTCGCGTGGATTTTCGACAAATATCATAGGCTAAGTATTTTTATTCGAACGAAAACCTACGCGAAATTGGCCGATACCCTGACGTTACTGTGACGCGCACCGCTCGCACTGACTCCCAAACTCCGCCCACTTTCAGCTCTCGTCTTTTTTTTCTCACGCTTTACTCTTATTTACTATCTGTTATCGTGAATGATTACCAAGGAATTTTTACGGAATTCATCGCAAGTCGTGAAATATACTCACTGGAAGATTTTTATGATAAAGCGTTAAAACTACTGGGCTTAAATAATATTATAGACGAATGTCGCAATGCGCATGCGCTGAAAATTAGGATGGCCGTCTTTTGCCGCCATATTCGGATTCTCCGAGGGTCTCGACAGACAAATTGGATTTTTTTTATAGATTTCAAACGCAAATTCTATGTACGGCGGAGTGGATTCGAATTTGTCGTTGACAGATTTTACTAATGGGGAATTTTATCTATTATGATGTGCGAATTGTTGAAGAGTTTGCGTTGCATAAATGCTGTTGAGTATACGCAGAATTTTTCGGTCAGCTGGTCGTCCAATGTCAACAGTTTCAACAAACACGTCGAAAATTACGTGATTCTAATTACGCTCAAGAAATAGTATTGAATATATGAGTACATATACGTGCACTAATTACGATGGCTTCTGTTGTTCGCATTTGTCACAATAGTGCTAAGTTGTAACGTTTCTATTAAAATATGTGTCTTCAAATCAAATACAAACTTAACAATGGATCTGGAAAAAGAATCTGTCAACTTCCCAAATTAGATCAATGCAAATTTCTATAGAGGAAAATATTTATCGATTCTTTCGAAGCGTATCTCGACATTTTTCTGGCGTTTTCAATATATTTTTTCTAAATTTGACTGAAGGACTGCAGGCGATAGCCCATTAGCCTCGGAAAAGAGAAAAAAACACCTTGTATAGATATTGATAGACTGTCCTGAACATTGTATATTTAAGCCTAATAAAACACATTTACTACAGTAGTAGTAAACAGTAGTAACTTTTTCTAACTTGTGTAAACAATTCATAGCATAATTTCTTTGTAATTTTGTCCGCTTCAAAACGTCAGTAGCTTCTTAATAAATTAATTGTTGGACACAATTAATGCTCAAAATTGAATAAATTATTGCAAAAATGTATAAAAATAAAGTAAGCGGTTTCGTGGTCGTCACATGGCTTGTGAGCCTCAGTAATTAAGCCGGTGGCGCCCTTAGTCGGTATTTCCGGTATTTACTGTCAGTTGGCTCAGTTTCTGCAAAAGGACCGAACAGTTTTCCGAATCCTCCGCTGTAGCAAGACGCACGTTCGGTGGTTTGTACACAAAGCGAAAGAAGCCAATTAATGAACCGCACTGTATCGCGAAAAAAACATTTCGCGAAACAGAAATGATGCTACTAATGATGTTGGATGAAGAGCATTAAAAAATTCAAATCACTTTTTTTTAAACATTAAAATGGGAAACAGCGTTCATCTGTTAATGTTCTTGCAAATCCATGGATATTGTTGATTCTACGTTGAAGATGAATGCTGTAATACAAATCTCTCTACCTCTCTCTCTCCCTACAAATTTGAAAAAAAAACTTAAAAAAAAATGAAAACCATTGTTTAGATTTGGAAACGTAAAACACTTAGCGGGCGCCCAAACGTTCGCGAACTTCGTTGACTAAACTGGTGGCGCCCTAAGTCGGTATTTGCGGTATTTACTGTCAGTTGGCTTGAGTCCTGTAGAAGTAACGTATAGTTTGCTAGATCCTCCGCTACGGGAAGACGCTCCCCGGCATTTAGTAAACAACCAAGCGAAATAAGCCGGCTAATTGAACGCACGTGTGCTTCGAGACAAAGGAAAGTGTTCCTCGAACGACAAAGAACAAGCGTTAAGCGATGGAGCCGCAAAAATATTACGACTTTTCGCATGGTTTCTACTGCGTCTTCTTCCCAAACAGAAGTGGTCTGTCTATAGAGGAAATAAAAGGTATTTTTTCCGAATTCGGTGAAGTCGTGAATGTAACAAAAGCCGGTGACGATTATGGCTATCGTTTCGTAAAGTACAGAAACGAGGACGAAGTCATTCGATGTGTCGAGGGTCTACGAAATAATCAATCCGTAAGACTCAAAGTTAAGGATCCTCATTATAAGAAAAATCGAAATCAAACCAATAATGACAATCTAGCCAACAGTTCATCCGGCCAGAAAAACTATGAGCATAATGGACAGAGTACTGAGTTTAACGACAACAGAAATCATCAAGGTTTCTTTTCTACAGATACAGACAAAAATACAGATAACAGAAAACAGTGCGTAAATGATGAGGGTAAAAAAGATAAAAATAGTACTACTCCTCAGACAGGATTCAGACACTGCTCTGCAATAGAACAGCGGATAAACGACGCTCGAAGAGGGACAAAGAACACTTCCGATCATGAAAGGGTCGTACAAAAACTTCCTGAAGCCCAAGAAAGCTATTCTGATCCTTCAAACCGTGCTACATCGCTGCGACGACCTGCGGTTGCTCCTAAGCATTTGACGTCAACGCATGAAAAAATCCTTGACGACAAAAATTCTTCAATAACTTCGCATGGGATTCCCTCGGGAGCCCAAAATGCAGAAGCTCAAGTTTTCCGCAATGAAGTACCAAATTCAGGTCTTTCGACCGGGTTAGAAGATGTTAAAACTCCTGTTAAGCTCGATGACACTGCTGATATTCCGAGGCTCCTGGTGAAGAATTTTGTTCATAATACGACAGATAACAGAGAAGGATCAAGAAGCCCTTGCTCGATGGGCATAGACACACCCAAAACAAAAACAGCGGAAGAGGTCGTTGTTGCAAACATTCATACCGACTTTGGAGTTAACTACATTCTTCATCTCTTCCAAAAGCACGATCCACTCAGCGTCAGCGAGATGAAAATGATTCCATCATTGGGTCTGCGCTTCTGTATCGTCTACTTTCAATCCATGCATCAAGCGTACGCAATAGAAAAGGAGTTTGATAAATTCAAGTTGTCAGGGAAGAATTTGATAGTACTGCGATGTGAAAGGCTGGCAGAACTTTCTGCCTAATGGGAGGCGAAATTTGAGCAAAAATAATATTGTAGAGAGATAATTGTTCGAATAATCATGCATCAAACAGTTGGTTTTTCACATTTCATGATTTTGGTTGATTTTTTTACGGCGGACATTGCATTTCTTGCAGCAATTTTTTTATTGCAATATCAAGTACCCGATAAATAATTTTATACATTCCATAGCTGCTGTTCGTTTTCATTTACAGCGCATGGAATTTTTGCAGTGCATTCTTTAGTTGTTAAAATATTCAAATACCAAATTGCTGATTTTTATGCATTCCATGATTTTAGTCCATTTTCGTTTAGAGTACTCACTTTCATCCAGCAATTTTATCACTTGTTGAAATAGCCAAGTACCAAGTGGCTTATTTATATATATTCCATGGATTCAGTTGATTTTCTGTTAAAACACAATATTTCTCATAGTTAGATTCTATCAGTTATTGTCATTGCGATAAAAATTATAGCGTGTAAAAATATATTTGTCTAATTCAAGTGCGCAACACTGAAGATTTTAGCGCGAGATATTTATCTGTAAGTTTTTTTCATTGCTACTACCGATAATCTTCAATTAAAAACATTCTGATAGTTTCGTGCAAAATCAAATTATTACAACTATATTACTCTAATCGAAGCTTTGAAAATATCTCAACTGTTTGATTAATTATGAACGATTAGATGCCGATTGTAATGCAAGATCGTCGTGCGTTGCGTTTACGCTTGTAAATACCAAAGATGTTTGGCCAAGTACATTTCAAATACAGTTCCAAACTGATTATTAAGTAAGACGTTATTTTTTTACGTTCGTTGGCCTTTTATAGGACGTAGCAAAATGTGTTTATTGCGATTACGTTCCTGAAGTATTAATTCTGAAGGCATTAGAAGGCATTTGACCAAATATTAATTTTTGAAGTGCTACAAAGAAGCTGGCTTCAATCCTAATGTCGATAAATCTGTTACCTTTTTAATAACTTCTATGAAACAGATTTTACGATTGCGTTATTAAACATATAAAAATAGTTTTTAACTATTATACCATTAGTGAATCAAGGATTCCGAATCGTTACTAGAAGAAAGAACTTTGAGAAGAATGTTTACTAAAACTTAAGAATCCTTGTCAAGGATCTGCAGACATTTATCTGTTACACTGAAAGAGAAGTAAAATTTTCGCAAATAGCGTTTGTAATCGCTAATTGAACTTCTCTTTTTTTCAATTGTCGATAAACAAGCTCAACTCTTATTTATTTGCGATAACACCTTATTAACCTTTCAGTGTAATCTATGCTAAGTATAACTCGTACAAATTTGATTAGCAACTTAAATAATTTCTAAGTAATCAATAGAAGTGCGTCAACGCCAAGTATTTGTATTTACCTCAATGAATCTTTGTGGTAACTCGTACAAGTGTCTATTTATGTAAAATCCGAGTACTTTACTTAACTAAGAAGAATACGTCTTCTGAAAGTACTTACAACTACGACTCAATCGATGATAATGTGTTTATCGCATTTGTAAGGAAATAGTTAAATACATAAATGGACAAATGGGTATTTTGGTCTCGTTAATATCATACCTCCCAAATTACTGTATAATTTATACAAATAGCAGTTGCATTTTATTTTCATAAGAAAAATACAAAATGAGTGTTTGCGTACAATTAACGGACTATGTCGTATGACTAATTGTTATACTCGGAAGCGAAACACGTTGATAATAAAGAGAATCGAAATACGCGAGAGAGATGCGTTGCCGTCAGCCAATTAGCTTCGTTTCTATGTACTCTTGTAAGTGTTGCATTGAAGCGTTATTTAAGAATAAAAAACACAAGAATTACACGGACACGAAACAGTTATAAGTACACCAATGGGCGAAGCGTCGCGGCTCGTGATGCCCGACGGAGCCTTTCGAGAATTCATTAACTGCGATTGCGCTCATTGAATTAACATGCGCTTAAGGGTATGTGGGTTAGTAAAATATAAATAGATTACGCGCGTTAACCGTGAGTTGTCCGCGACGCGATAAACCTCCTGATGATGGTTCAGTCGCGCTCACGGTCTCTTTCTTCTTTCTTTCTCTCGCGTTTCTTTCTTCATTCTCTTATCATCACTCGTTCTTCGTTATCATTTCTACAACCGTTTAATCTCTCAGCTCACTTAGTTCCTCTTTTTATTTCTACAGATTGCCGTATCGAAAACTATCTTAAACTTATAGACGAATGCCGGGGTTTCGCGATGCTACGAAATTCAGGAGTTCGTCGCTGTCCTCGCAGACGAAGGGCTTAAGGTGATGGCATGCCACGTCGTGCCATTTAATACCGTCGTTGTAGAAGTTGTTCAGGATTGATAAACACGACTCGTCGTTGCCCTGAAATTCGAAAATTATTTTATTATCAATATCGATTAGAAATTTAGAAAATTAACTCGCTTTTCTGACTAATATTTGGTAACATTGAATAAAAAAAGTATATATTTTTCATTTTATTTAGCTCATTATGATTATAATATAACAAATGATTCATTGATTCTCTTAGATTCCATGATAATGATTGTTTGTATTTTTTAATAAAGTAATGACCGGACACAAAAATCGATACATTCTTTATTCTATTCAGCAAAATGAAAGTTCGTTTTTAAATAAATGAAAGTAATATCAATTGGGAACATACATTTTTATTCATATGAGTCATACAATTCGTTTTAGAATATGTGATCATGGAAAAGGATAAAATGTATAAAAATCTGACTAAATTCTATTTCTGAAATATATCGAAAAATTATGTTTTTTAGGGGGGATCCCGTTTTTCTGGTGAAGTCAATCGATTTTTCGCTGACCGGTGTTTCATGTTCTTCATACGGTTAAAAATAGTTGTACCAAATTGCAAGTTGAGATTTGAAATAATAAGAGAGTTAAAAGCGATTTTGCTGCTTGCTAAATCACGGTTTTTCTCGACTTTCTCGATAGCCCAAACATAATAAGATAGAGAAGAAAAGATATTAAACTTGATGAAGGACGAGTCCTAATAGGTAGGAAAATCCGGTAGAGAGTCGCCCAGTATCGAAGGAAATTAACACACAAATACCATAAGTACTCGATATGTCCATAGAAACAATACTTGTAACTTTGGACGCATTTTTCTCGAAACAGCTTTTTTGCAACTGATGTGCTGGCGTCTTTCTATTGTTTGAAGAAAAAAGGCAATATTTTGAATATTTTTGTGCTTATAACAAGAAAATGGATCGATTTCTTTTTAAATCGATACTTTGAGTTTAATACATCACCAAATCCTCATTTATATGATTTTTTTTCGACATATCAAACGATAAATATATATGCACAAATAAAAATCTTTTTAGGTTTTTTTTGAATTGCAAGATCAATAGAAAGGCTCAAAACGTGCACGTTAGCAGTTTTGGATCATCGCGCGTCGAGGAGAACGCATTTTTATGGGTAAGTTTTAAAAAAATTTCCTTGTGAAAAAATAAGCATTCAATGAATCCACATGTCGAATACCGCATTGATCCACTGTATAGTTTTTTACCAGAAAATTGGGAAAAAGCGATAAATTTAGCGATAAAAAGGAATCCCCCCCTAGATGACTCTTTTGTAGAAGAAGCAATACACTGAGAGAAAAGTCTGGTAATTTTTTAAATATTAGAGTTGGACTAACGATAATCTAACTATAAACAATAATTCCCAGGAGGAACGTCTATATTTTATGGTTATAGCAAATATAAGAAAATAGTTGGATTAACCACTGATATAATTCCCAGGAAGAACGTCTATATTTTATTGTTATAGCAAATATAATTATAGTAGCAATCATCAAAATGATAATAGTTTCAAAAACTATTCTAATAGTTTCAAATATGCGGTTTTGTTGCATATACGATTTAAACGTTTATTTCAAATAACCTTGCAAGTTTCGTTTATTGAACCGTATTGACATCGCTTCAACCATAAAACATTGCAAGCCTTCCTATATTCGTTTTACCATGTAAAATCGTTAAATAGACGATATCCTTTTCTCTCAGTGTATGTAACGCGGACTATTATTTATGATTTTTTTATAGATACCTGAGCTGCTTCGCGGTTATCGGGCTGAGCCTGTCCATATCCGCCGGTGTTGCTCCAGTCTCCGGAGTTGCGTTGGGTGGTCGATCCAATCTTGGCACCGGAACCCGACCAGAACCATCCGTTAACATTTTGCGGCTGAAGATCGGGACGGTCACATCCGTTGAAGTTACATTTCCGCCCGGAAGTCCAGATGTAACGCACATTGCCTAGATGATGAGATTTCATCGATTAGCAAATACCAACAGGACATAAGAACAAAAACTGAAGAAAAATGGTCGATCCTCGATAGATTTTATAACAGGGTTTAAATTAAGATCTTACTATAAAACTCATCGTTGGCACACAGTATTTTATGGGAACTGAGGGTTCATAGCTTACAAATAGCAATGCCAGCACCAAAGCACGACAATTTTTTATTTAAGTTATGTAAATTTCGTATCGTTATTAAGTCACAAAACAATTATTTAAAATGTGAGTGCTAGAAAATTTAATGCTGCATATCAGTTAAAATTAGTATTTGATTATATTATCGCTATTACAACTTCGATCAGAGTTAGACAGTAGCTTAAAAATGTTGTCAATATTGAAAAAAAAGTTCAACAATTCGCTCTGGATATTTAAGAAAGGACTGTCATTACTTGTGTAGTAATGCCGATTTCAAAATATTTCAGAGTTTACATTTTCGTCAATAAAGTCATCATCGGCCTCTATCGCATTTTTCAAATAAAGTTTATCCGGGCATTACAAATTTATATTAGGAATCGGTGCAATTTTTGTAATTATATCGTGTAATCATTTATCAAAAACTCTAAGTGTACAAGGTCTTCGCTTATTGAAAGTAAATGTTTTATAACTCGAATAATATTTAATATAAAGTGAAAATGATCTGTGAGTGATGAAACAATCGCAATATCCGGGAGTACTAAACCGAGCGAAAATGATAAATTAGTCAGTGATTTCTTCCATTATATTCAACTTATGCCTATTAATTAACAAATCATCTCATAACCTCGCTATAGATGCACCTTCTGCCTCATTACTACATGGAAATGCGCATATCCTCGAACCTCATTATGAGTACAGAGAAAACAATTTGGAAAAGAAAGAGCAATAGATTACCGCGTATTTCGCAATTTCCGAGTACAAAACCGTCTGCGAACGAGGACACACGATTATTATCTCACATTTTCATTCATCCGCCAATTTTCGCACCAATCTTTTGCAATTCCCTAACCAGACTTTTTTCGTCGTGGATTACGTAAGAACTGAATAACAAAAAATCGCATTCTGAGCCTCCATTTTTATTTGAATAATATTAATAATTCAAATAACTTTACAATTATTATTTTATAGTAACGTCCGGGCGTTTGGAAAAAGCCGCTTGAAGCTCTGAATCCTACGAATTGCATGAAGACTTGTGGTAAATTATCCAGGTCAACTATTCTCAGTTTATATTGGAATGCTTAAGGTAGTCCTTCTGTATTGTCTGACATCGCATAAGTTCGAGCGAAATCGAGACATAATTACGAACTGTTCTCAAAGAAATAAAAATCTGAAAAAAATCAACTATATGAAAGATGCTGAAGAAATTAATTTGGCATAATAATATTTGAAAAATGTTATTGAAAAATTACTGAAATAAATAATTGTGCAACAAATTGCCCGGCAATCTAACTTTTTTTTGTTATGAAAATGATTTTTTTATTTTTCTGAATACGTGTGGATTTTTTTTATAATTTCATCTGATGTTTGAAAATGGCCGTTTTTTCAAAGTGTAAAATTGAAAATCAGAAAAAAATCTGAAAAAATACATACGTATTTAGAAAAATAAACAAATGTTTTACATAACAAAAAAAGTTAGGTTTCCGGGTAATTTGTTGCACCATTATCTATTTAAGTAATTTGTCAATAACATTTTTTAATTATTATTATGCCAAAATAACCTTTTCAGCATTTTCTATACGCTCGATTTTTTTCATATTTATATCTCATCAAGAACTGTTCGTGAATTTTGTTTAATTCTCCCTCGAACTTATACCTTACCTTATACTTTATACCTTATTATACCTTAATCCATTTATATTCCAACATATTTTATTATTTCTTTTTGAAAACGGTTAGCATCATTTAAAAAAAGCTATATCAAATAAATGCATAATAATACCTATCAAGTTTGTTCAAAGATAAATGCTTTTCGACTGATATTGTTATCGTTCGCATTTCTGTATTGAACACAAATGAGCCGTCCACCGTGGGAATTAATTTTCACGACTGAGCACCAGGAGAGTAATAATCTCGATTCAATTATCTATCCCCTTTTCCGACAAAATTTCTATTGAATTTTATGAATCTTTTCACCTCAGCAACTATTCAAAATGTTCAGCATCATTTTATAAAGCTACATTAAATAATTCTAAAATAATACCCGTCAAGTTAATTCAAAGATACATGCTTATCAACTGATAGTATTGCCGATCGCATTTATGTATTGAACACAAATAAGCTGTCCACCGTGGGAATTAATCTTTACGGCTGGGCATCGAGAGAGTAACGATCTCGATGCAATTATTTGTCCTCCGTTCCACTTTTCCACGAGACATAAGAGCGGCGAGGCGGCTGGTGAAAATGTCGAGGGAAAAGCGTAATTAATTAATTAATGCGCTCCATAATTTCATAAAAAGAAAGGACACACCCGTGGATCTTCTATAGTATCTTTGCAATCGTCTCCAGACGTTTCTAATGGAAACCCCGCTCGAGTTAACAATCTTTCTCGCAGGAATATCTTCGCGTTCATCTCAGGCGAGAGAAGAGACGGGTCGTGAGGCTTTTGCAAGAGGCCGCGAGCGCGCGTTCACGTTACGTATCGTGATCCTCTTATGCTCTCATTTGCTCCACTCGCTCGTACTAAATCGAGCGAGGATCTTGCTCACGTCGAACACGCCGCATGCTACCGAGACTTACACTCCTCTTTTCCTTTTATTTTCATTTTTTCTTCCTTATTTCGTGTCCATTGCTCGAGTGAAAGTTGGCCTAAAGCGCGTCTTCGAGGCTATCGGGACATTGCGGTTTATTATTTACTTTTTATTAACAAACGTCATAAATTCGTTAAAATTTATTTCACACTAACTGTACACGAGATTCTGTAATCTAAGATTCAATCGATGTGCAAGAATTCTTGAATAATTTCAATGAGGAAATACAACCCGTTAATCTTAATGACATGTTGAAGGCATTTATTTTACTGCAATGGAAGATATCCTGGTTAACATTTATGAAGCTATAAATGCTCTTGTCAAGGTTCTCTGTTTTGTATTAAAAAAGCAGTTAAAATCGAATAAAATGAGATATTTAGTGCTGAATGTGACAATGAGCGGGAAAATAAATTTTCGTTTGTATTATCTACCTCGTGCAATTCTCTGCTTGACGAATTCGTTTTCCTGAGGAGTTTCGAGAGACACTGCGTCCATGCAATGACGACGGCATATGTTCCTGGCGTCGAGCCAGTCAACCTCCAGGCTTCTTGTGGGCTGATGCTCCCAACTGAAGAAATATGAATGTGCTACTCCTCTTGCATCCCTGTACGAAGCGTGGCGGACACCTGAAATAAATTGGAAGTAATTGATATCAGAAATTCAAATTAAACGATAACTATTCGTTCAGTATCAGGAAAATTCATTGAAATCAAATTAGCCAGCGAATCTATTCAAATTGGATATTTGAATATTCTGCAATATTTAATGTCACCTAAGTACTTTTTTGTACATGAGACAGCTTGCACCGAATCACGAAGTACTTCGTGGTAAAAAAAAACGTACTTCATTTTTTTTGGTAAACTGATGGGAAAAAATGTTGAGAATGTTTATTTGAATTTAATGCGGCAGCAGTGAAACGTTATATTTTTTAGTTTAAAAACATAAAAGGTGGTTTTCGACAATAAATTTTATTAACAGACTCGACAAGTCGAAATGCGAAGACTTTTTGTCCTCGTTATGATAACGTTGAGAATATTTTTTAACCGAACTCAAATTTACGAAAACATATCGATTAATCAACACTTGTATTTTTGTATATAGTTTGAAAAGACAAGTACAAAAAATCTGTTAAATCCGGAATACAATGAAATATGGATCGATTTAATGAAAAGTAGTATATTACGCTACGAGGGCCAGAAAACTCGTTTCCCACGAGTGTCAACTTGCAGCACGAGCTGAGGAAACGTTTTTCCGCCGAGAATTAAATATAGTTTTACTTCACTAGGTGTGCTCGCAGTAATGTAGAAAAATGATTGCGTTGCTCTCAAAAATGCATATTATTATGGTGCTGGGCGTAAAAAATGTTGAATGAAAATGTTCTTCTCTGATGATTTTTCGAATAGCAGACCGAAAAAAATCATAAAATCATGGGTACGTTATTTGGATTAAATATCATTCGAAATTATGTCGTGCTTTAAAGACGTATATATTAGTCTAAAAAGCCTAGATCATAACGATCTAAGTTTTTATTTATTTGTAAAAAGTAAAAATATTTACTTACTATATTCGAAAAACAGTTATTTTTCAAAACATCTTTTCAATTTCGAAACCAAAAATTTGGAAATATTTTACAAAGTGCGGAGTTTTACTTTAATTCATAAAAGTATTTAGTACTTGATAATGTTATTTTCAAACCTATAAGCGTTGAAAAGACCATTAAAGTGTTGACCTGATAAAAAAATGATTTTTAACGTGATTACAATTCTTTCCTGGCGCGTTCAAAAAAGATATCGAACGTTATTAAAAGTTGTCTTATAAGGTGGCAAAACTAAATTACTGTGCAAGATACACACTCCTCGATAATCGAGGCATAAATAACAGCGGGTGTCGGAGTAACGCTCGGCTATCTGCCAAGATCGATAGATCCCGATCGTTGATCAATCGAGAAAGATATAAGCATGACTTTCATGACCCCCGACTCATTAACCCATGAGCACGCGGATCCTAGTACCTCCATCAGCCAAACACATGTAGTATATTATACTACATCGCTCCTATATATGAGGTATTCCAGGTGAACTCGTTAAATATTTGACTTAAATGTTTTTGTATTTACTTAAAAGTCACTCGAATTTCTGTTCAAAGTTTTTTGATGATTCAATATCTAGAACAAATTATCACTTACTTGGTTGGCTTTGCTTTTCCGAAATTTGTCGAATTTTCAAATTAACACCAAAATTGTGATTTAAAAACAAAATATAAAGGAAAATTGATTCATTCATGCAATGTAGGGTCTTTTTTTATTCGGTACAAATCATTGAATATAATGCAACAGATTCTGAGGGGTCAGGGCCAAATATATTTCGGTAGTTACAAATACCATTACATTGCATTTTGATTATGTATATCATTTTCGCTTACCTGCTTAAGTTTTACAGAACCCAAAGCGAAGAAGTTATTTCTTTTTAAATTCAAAATATCATAAAAACCGAACGGCTTTACCGAACCTCCCCAAATTCTATACCAAAGGGCGCATCACTTTATTCAACTTTCATACTACATTTTAGCCCGACAGTCAAAAATTTATTCGAGTTAGAGCAATTGCGGACATTTTTCAAAAATCTTAAAATTCTATTAAAAACGGAATTCATTGAGCGACTCTTGTAGAATTAATCAAAAATAAAAATTGACGGTGATGTACATGGCATGAAAATTTGAACTAATTCGATCGTGTAGTTCTCGAGTTATAGTAGGATGAATTTTAGACCTACACACACACATACATCCGGACAATTTTTCTAAACCACTTTCTCGGCGTTTCAGACTATTTTTAAAATTTTTTGACATCAAAATCTCAACAACAAAATTTTTATGAAAAAAAGGTCCTTCTATGAGAAAGGAAAACATAGCGTAGTTTCAAAACTTCAGTTTGGACCACTCCAAAAATAATTAGACATATTTGCAGACTAGCTGAGTATACTCTAGGAAATTTCGAATTTTCAGAACGTGACATAATTGAACAAAAAAAAAACAAATAGTCTAGTAGTAGTAATAGTGTATTTATTCCATGTATACTCTGTTTAAGTATTTACATTTCTTCTCGTACAATAACAGATCGTCTATTTTTCAGAATATTTCGTGCAGTTTGTTTTTATTAAAAAAAAAAAAAAAATCCCGTTACAGTCCATTCAGGATAACAACTTTTACTACTAGTATACTAGTATACATTTTTTCGAGCATTTCATATTTTTCAAGATGCAGCTAATTTGAAAAAAAAGAACCTTTTTATATTTGGTCGTTTTAAAAAAGCGAAGTTACAAAAAAATATTACGGAGGTTCGGAATGCCTCATATATATGGTTTCAACCTGGCTCTGACCCTTGACCTTTCCGATTGGGTGAGCAATCTTTTATAAGATTAATATAACTCTAAAAACACAAATTAAATTCTACCCTTTATCTTTTTACACTTTGAGTTATCTACGATTTGTTCAAACAAAATATTGCAGACACATTTTTTAAATCTGGGAAATACCTTTATTGTAAAATAAAAGTTTTTCGTTGCCAAGCCGGTTTGGGCCAACGATCGGACCGATTTTTTTTCGGCCTTGTGACAACGAAGAAAGATCAAAAGTATTTAAAAATAGTGATATCACAATGGGCAGCAATTAGAAAATGTTTGTATACAGCACATCACTTTAAGAATTTTTTTTCAGATTTGTACCAATTCATTATGCGTAATTTACGCATTGACCCGAATCTGAAAAAAAATCTGAAAATCACGTGCTGCATCAAAAAAATGTCTAACTATTGTGTATCGAAGAGTTCCTATTTTTTTCCAATTTTTCTTTCGTTTATTTTTAAGGCTCAGAAAGTCGCATTAATCTTCGGTCTTCGTCGGTTTGATATCCGAAAATTTTTTGTTTCCGAACAAGATATTTTAGAAAATTTTCGGATTTTTATAATGTGTCCTTTGATAATTTGTTTGATCCAACACGCAGATCATTGAGAACGTCAAGAAGGGTCAAGGGTCAGCAACGAGGTAGAATGCCCCATATGCACCGGAGCATCGCACCTGGCAGTTCACGAAGTGGAAACGCTTCGTGTTTCGTGATAAACGTGAAGAGCGAGCATGCCATTCACGACAAAAAGGTGCGATGCCCCGGGAACCTCGCAACGAGGCGTTTGACCCCGGCGTCGAAGCAACACTGTGAGCTATGCAGCTATTCAGACAGATACATTAGAAAGTTAATGAAATTTTATATCATCCGCTTGATCCACGGAAACCAGAAGTCATCGATCACCGGATGCCTTATGCCTAGCTCACGAGTTCGCTGACTATTAATTAATCTGTTTACACTCCGTACAAATAGAATTGTACTTACGGTTAGCGCAACTCCGGGGATCCGGCAACGCAAGTCTGCGCTGTGCCGAGACAGCGGCAACGATTCCGAAGAATAAAAGGTATATAGCCTTCATTGTTTATTACCTGAAAGCATACAAAAAAATTTTCCGTTAATTGCATATTCTTAACTTTCAGAAGATTTAAAAAATTGTACGACACTCCATATGCTACATAAAATAATTATATGCGAGAGGCTTACGAGATGCGGAAGCATTACAACTGTAACAAATAGAAACGCTTCTTGTCCGAATTAATATTGTTCTAAAACCATTGTAGTTATTGTAAATTGTAGCACTTTTATTTTTGGCAAATTCATTGAATTGTGACGTGTCTTAATATTAATATATTTTTAGTACTTGTTTTAAATTCCATTTACAGAAAAATAATTAACATGAATTTAATTTTTCAATTGAGTATCTTTTTAGAATCAAACGTGAATACATGTTTTATTGTCTGAATGTTTAATTCATTGAAGTATGATGAATGTTGGTATCCATATAATTGGATACTATGAATATCCTATTATTAATATTCGTAAATAGTTATTTGTAAATAAAATGATTAATCATGGTTATACAATATTTTTTAGTTTATTTGATTGTGTAGTTTAACAAAAATGGAATGTAACATTCAGTTTCATTTTTGTTATGTCCATTCGTGAATATTGTTAATGTTAATGCGATTGAATAACGATAATTGAATTAATATACATGCGATTGAATAACGATAAAATCATATTTTCCATATTCATTAATTGCTTTTCTGAAATAAATATGCGGAACAAACTTATGCACTATATGTCATTCTAATTGGTTAAGCGATTTATCGGCATGAAACGTAACTCGTTGCATAGTAATGACGATCATGAATACTTTGAAACTTTGCAGGGGCCTTTTATATTTGGACACGCAAATTTTCGCCAATTCTTGAATTGTTAAACGGCAGGTAAGGTGTTGTCTGATTCTGATTTATATTTATTTGAGTTACGGTTACCGTTAATAATCATACGATTCACTAATAACAATATATTATTATTCATATTCATTAGAAGTTATTTTTAAATAAATTTTTCAAACGGCATGAAATATTCTATATCGTAAATAGACAGTGTAATTTCTTGGAATGGAACGTAACATCCGTTGTCATCATGAACTATCAATATTTATAACATTAAATTCTCTATTTTTCATATTCGTTGATTGCTATTCTGGAAAAAAATCTCGAAACAAACTTCTACAGCATACATAGTTCTAATCGGTTGAGTAATTTTATCCAAAAGAAATATAACTTGTTGTATAGTAATGACGGATATGAATATTTTTCGAATTTTGCAAGACCCTTTTCTATTCGGGTACGAGAATATTCTCTTATCCTTGGATCGTTAGACGGCAGGTGAAGTGTTGCCTCGATTCGTTGTCATGGTGAATGGCTTGAGAGCCTCTTCTCTTAATTAATACGTCAGCAGCTGCGATTTATATTCCAGTGTGAGTGTATTCTGACCCTGGACATGTTGGGAAATACGCGGAGCTCACGAGGAACGCATCGAAGTAAGTACAAAGACGGATTTGAAAGTCTCGGTCAAGCGTCCCTGACACGACGTCTTTACCCGAGTCTAGACGACGACTTTTAACGACTCCCCCGAATACAATACTCCAGTATCCTAGCAGGCTTACACTCTCAAGGTCGAGAAATGGGTATAACATGTTTTTCGATGTTATTCACCGTGAGTTATACTTTTATAACGCTGTTGTTACAAATATAAAGATCATCGGAGATGTCTCGAGGTCGCACGATCTCTCGGGGCTAACTAACGATGAGACTTTCGAGAGTTTCACTGGTACGCTCTCGATATTCCCTAATTGATCCTCACCGCTTAAGCGTTCGCTGGTTAAACGATAGATCATCTCTTGAATTTAGAGCTCTCGCTGCTCTCCCAGAGAAATCTATTTACTCAAGCGTATTTTTACGACTGTTTCTTGTCTTCGCCAAACTATGAATCATCAAACTCTGCCTTGGCTAATGAAAAAATTATGTGGCTTAAAAAAAGTGGTAGTTATTTTTCGAATATTATTAAATAAAAATGTCATGATTTAATCAAAAATATTGAACAAATTTTCCTATATATATAAATATATATATGAACATTTTAATACGTATATTCTTAAGCACAACTGAAAAATATTTAAAATTTTTTGGCACACAAAAAAATTGTCGGCGACCGTGATCAAATCTTCTACCATCCAGTAATATTTCTTTATTCAAGGCATATTCAAGGCTTTATTTAATAGGACATATTTTGATATCAAAAGCCAATTAATATGACATCAGGAGCCAAACAAGTTAGATATTAATGATTTCTATATCTATCTGACTCCTATAAATAATGTTAATTCATTCACTTTAATTATCGTTCAAAAACGGTTATTGGATCTTTAGAAATTCACACACCATTCCATAATTTTTAAGATAACAATAATAATTTTAAAAAAAACAGGAAAAATAAAAATGACACGATAAACATTGCAATGAATTTTTGTTCCTGATTTCAAACGTTGATCAAATAAAAAAACTCGATATTCCCTAAATGATCCATGACCGTGTAAACGTTCGCTCTTACGCGGAAAAATTAATCTTTAGGATTGAGCCTTCCGAGTTTTTCCATAGAAACTTATTTATCGCAGCGCTATTTTAGGACTTCTTTTTTCCCCCCACAATACAATCAATCCTCAAACTCTTTTCTGTGGCTATAAGAAAAAAGTAAATGTGTCTTTAATTACAGATGACCGTGGTCTTCGATGCGAGGAGCCGCAGCGGGACATTTGCCACGCTGTGACGATTTAATTTGCGCTCTTAAGACGGTGTCTCGCTACACTTTATATTACACCGCTGGAGAAAGCCGAGACTATCGAGTTTAGAGATCTTCCCTCGGAGAATTCGATGTCTAAGACCACCTCGTCAACTTTTCTGCGAAATGGAACACATCTAGCCAGCATTAAAATTTTCCCCTCTCGGAAATCATCTCCGAAAGGCCATAGAGTAAAAGTAAAAGCGAGTAAGAGTTTCTTCGATGAAAGGGTTCGCAGAAAGAGAAGCGATCTCGGAATCGTGCTGAGCTTCCACGCGAGGAAAAACGATATAACTATCCGCTCTTTCTTCACTCGATGAAGACACGGTACATCGAAGTATCGAAGTATCGAAGTATCGAAGTATCGAAGTATCGAAAGGTGACAC
The DNA here is from genome assembly GCA_949699805.1 of Tromatobia lineatoria. NCBI lineage: Eukaryota > Metazoa > Arthropoda > Insecta > Hymenoptera > Ichneumonidae > Tromatobia > Tromatobia lineatoria. The sequence continues at coordinate 20,368,413 of OX453038.1, read as the reverse complement.
CAGTTTTCAAACATTGTGATTGGTCGTCGAAGGCTTTGATATTGTAAAGCCAACTTCAGACTGTTATGATCGTCGCAGTCACGTATCGTACGTTTTGAATGGCTTCTTTCGCAGTTGTGAAAACCTAAATAACTATTTTTGTGTTGTTACCAAACGTTATTCAAAGGAGTTATATATGTCCGCTAAAACGTTATCTGTAAGATATGTACGAAAGTTAGTTTTAATACATAATGTAATGGGAGGGGTCACGTAGGCGCGGATGGAGAAAAATAACTTGTTTTATTTTCAATATTCGTTGTACAAAATGTTTCACAACACGGTTTCGGACTCTGGATTCGGACTGATGTGTTCGTTGTCAGGTCTCGAGAGGAACTGAGTTCAGAAGAGAATACTTAAAAGTACCTTAAAATTTGTCCTTAGGTATAAGGGATGTTGTGGAGTGGGGCCTAGTGTACAAAAAAGGGTCAAGGGTCGTTTATTCGTTTACAAGATTATTTGGGGAATTTTGGCGGTCTTCGCATCGTTATCGTAAGTTTTTAGCTTAAGCTGCTTAGTTTTATTATTTGCAGCTGTAGTTCCGAAATGCCGAAGGGATGTTTGCTTATTTTTAGTAGGTTATTACTAGAGATTGCAACTCAGGGATTATTGAGGGTGGTCAAAGGAGAGTGAGAGGTTTAAGTGTGGTGGGTCGCTGGGACATTACAATAAGATAGTGAGCAGATAACATTTTGGCAAACATATGCATATCTCATTACGATAAGTGTTTTATAACAACATAAAAATTGTTACTTGGTAAAGAAATCATTTTTCTTCCCGTAAAAAAAGGCATGGCACATGGAAAATCGATACCATCGAAATACTGAAACAGAAATGACGTCCCGTGACGTATAAACATGCAAATATCATGTTCAGTCATAAGAGTAGACAAATGAAAAAAAGGAGGGCGAGCGAAGCGAGCATCGTGTTGCTAGTTTGTGTATAACTTACCCGCTCGCTACCAACAGACTGTAAACCGGAGGCACTTATTTCTGCAAGCGCGAGTCGCGAACCTCTCTCGCCTTGTTGCCTTTTTGCCTAGTGCACTTTTCGCGCTCGTTTACAAGCTCTCCTACAAGAGACATTATGGAGAATGTTACAAAATTAACACGCGGCGTTGGGCAATCTTTGCACACACATATTGCGCCGCAAAACGCAACGTCGTCCTCTGCGGGTCATGCTGCCGGATTACGGTATTGTACGAAGGTACATCCGCGTGTAAATCGAGCTTGACTGCTTGCCAGATAAAAGGAATTTAAGGATCTACGATACGTACAGTCCCGCTAAAAGTGAGTTTCAGAGATAATTTCGATCACTTCCCGATGGGATAAAAATCGGAAAAAAATAATGCATATAAAACGTGCTGAAAAGATTGATTTCGCATAATAATTATCCCAAAATGTTATTAACAAATCGGTAAAAAAAACAATTGTTTAAGAAACAGTCAACCTAACTTTTTTTCTAATGGAAATGATATGTTAATTTATTTGAATGCATACGAATTTTTTCAGATTTTTTTCTTTTTTTTAATTTTTATTTCTTTTTATTTTGAAAAATGCAAAGAATAGAACAAATTTTGGATATGCGTCTTGCAAAAAAATCTCGAGTGTAGTAGATCGGCTTTATGCCGGACACATATACAAAAATCGTTATTTCGCGCACATTTTTGAAAATAAAGAAAATCAAAATCAACATGAAAAAAAAAAATCTGGAAAAATTCGTATGCATTCAAATAAATTAACATATCATTTTCATTAGAAAAAAAGTTAGATTGACTGATTGTTTGTTGAACAATTGTTTTATTCACCAATTTGTTAATAACATTTCGGGATTATTATTATACGAAATAAATCTTTTCAGCACGTTTTATATGTATTACTTTTTTCCGATTTTTATCCCATCGGGAAGTGATCGAAATTGTCTCTGAAACTCACTTTTGGCGGGACTGTACGCATCCTTAAACAAAGACAAAAACTTAACGGCAACGAAGACGGACACATTTCAAGTTTTCAAGTTTGCGCGGCGACGTTCGCAACGGGGACGGTAAGAGTGATGACCGAGGGTACGAAGGTTAAAACGAGTTCAGGTTGGAAATAAAATACATTGATTATTTTTTTAGCCGAAGCATAAGATTCGAAAAATCTGAAGTGATTTGTAGATTTTGTTGAAACGAAAGATCAAACAACTTTTGGAAAACCATTCTCTATGGAAAAAAATCCTTTCCGCGAGCCTGCGAAACTAGATCCCTCATAGATCCCCCGGACTAGAGTGTGTCAGGCGCTGTGTCGCCTTCGTTGCGCTTCTTTTTCCGTTTGCTTCGTTTTGTCCATATTTGTAACGCATTCCTAATTTTTGCTGCTTCTGTATCACCCTATTTATCTATATGTATCTCTGTACTATTCTATTTTGCGGCTGCTTTTTCTTACCTGTTTTTTTTTCTGCTCTGGTTCTCAGGGAATTTATCCCAAGACTAAATAAATTACATACATACACATATGCATACATAGTACAGCATACTTTAAATGTTAAGGTGCCTGCTAAAAAAACAGAGCGATATTTAACATTTCGTGCTGATGAAAGTGTTGCACTGAGAGAAAAGCATATCGTTTATTTAACGATTTCATATGGTGAAACGAATATAGAAGAGCTTGCAATGTTTTATGGTTGAAACGATGATAATATGGTTCAATAAACGATATTTGCAAGGTTATTGGAAACAAACGTTGAAATCATATGTGCAACAAAACGGCATATTTGAAACTATTGGAATAGTTTTTGAAACTATTATCATTTCGATAATTGCTACTATAATTATATTTGCTATAACCATAAAATATAGACGTTCCTTCTAGGAATTATATCAGTGGTTGATTCAACTATTTCCTTATATTTGCTATAACCATAAAATATAGACGTTCCTCCTGGGAATTATATTAGTGGTTGATCCAACTATTTCCTTATATTTGCTATAACCATAAAATATAGACGTTCCTCCTGGGAATTATAATTTATAGTTAGATTATCGTCAGTCCAACTATATTATTTTTAGAATTACCAGATTTTTCCCTCAGTGTACCGAGCAAGACTTAAGCCCCTCGATAATCGAGTCAACGACTCTGCGATTGTAACGGGGACTAGACGAGTGTTGACCGAGTGTACGTGGTGCGAGTCCAGGTTGAATAAAACAATGATGCCGTTTCTGGGAGCCGTCGAGTGCTACATGTGTGCTTCAAACACACTGGGCGAACAGCGACGACTCTCCTGGCCCAGTTAACGTGTCTCGCCCGACGCACTGCCCCGGATTTAATAATATACGATTCAATGCATTGACCGCAAGCCGTTTATATAGAGCTATAAGTACGCGGTCGTTCGATATACTTGCTCTTAGCTCGAAGTCATTACTCGAGTCGAATCATAATCGTTGAAGCGTTCGCGTTCCGTCGGATCGTACCTCTATACGCTGTACACACTTTCACGCAAAAGGTCGTACACGATTAGGTTCAGTAATTGGAGGAATTCCCGGAGAATTCTCGGAGACTCCTCGAGTGTCGTGCATCAATTTACCTTCTATAATTGATGCACGTTGGGAACCTCTTATTGCAACTTTGTTGCAACTTGATTAGTACTCTCACTGGATAGTCTTATATTGCAATGGGAAATATGCGAGACTGATGAATGACGCGTCATTTGATATGAAAGTTTAAGTGGAGAAATTATTTATTTCATTGTCAGTTTAGATGGTTCTGATGAAACATAGTTCTTGGCTAAATGGGACTTCATGATACTTGTAAAAAATAAATACATGTTTTTTATTATATTAGAGGTATTAATATGTGAACCGAAAGGTTGAATGTTGATCCTTTAAGTTAATCAACGGAGTTTTGCGATGTTTAATCGCGTGGATAGGCAGTCCGACTCAAATTGCTGATATTCCTTGAAAGATGTCTAACTTGTTTATCTTCTGATGTCATAAAAAGTATATTTTCTTTTTAACCCTGAAACAAGGGTCTTTTTTCTATGACGGAAGCATCTGACTATTCTAAATGAGGTGCAGGGTATTTATGGGTTTCTAGAATTCTTCACACTTTTCTGAGAGCATCGGTGAATAAAAATTTTCTAAAAATTGCTCAATTGGGCATAAAAAAAAAAAATTTCGGCGTCAATATGGCGATTTGTGATAAAGCGAATATTGCCGAAAAGTGATAGACTCGAATGTTAAATCATACTTTCATAATAAAATAAGAACTTCACTATGTTCATGCCGGAAGCTTGCTTCTCCTCAAGCTATTTGAACCTCGTTGAATTTCTAAGTGTTTAAGGTTCTTACTTTATTTTTCAGAATGATTTTGGAATCCTGTTACTTTGACGGTGCAAAAAAATCAATCCTGTTTATTTTGCTATTCAAAAAACACAATTAACACCGTTTGTTGCGTGTACAAAGTATTCGGAACATAAAGGCTCAACTCCTAAAGAACATGAACCTTTTGCAACATTAAAATAAAATTTTTGTCGACTTTATTTTCCATTGAATTAACAAAAATGTCCATCAGAACTGCAAAAAGTTTGAGCAAATATTTCTTATTGAAATGCTGAATATATTTCAAAAATTATTTGAGTAATACAAAACGTGAAGTCAATAAACTTCAACAGATCTCGATGACGACAAGATAATAATCGATTTCCTAGAATACGAGAAAGAAAAACGGCAACTCGAAGATCATTATAATCACTTCGGCGAATTTTCCCTTCGCTAATTCCTTTTTCCCACTCGCAACAAACATTAGCGACCTATTTCGAAATTCAGTTGACACCGCGAGTATCTCTAAGTCCAAAGATCGCAATCTCCGATGTTTTCTTTCTCGGATCGCTGCCGACGACATCCACAGCCGATAAGGATTAATGGAAGCCGAAGTGAGAGGTCGGCGGTCGACACGATCCTATGCAGCAAAAGCTGCATCGTTTCCAGCGGCATATCCTCATATACACAAACTCAGGAATCAGCTTTGGCTCTACCACAATTAATTCTGGTTGCAAGGCAATTCAGGAAGAGACATAATCCTACAACTCAGCTTACAACTCTCCTTAAATAATACCATACATTTTAATGGTTCGCTGGTGCACCGTGTCATTCGAACGCTAAATGCAACGAAGAGTAGGCTGATGAAAGGTGGATTAGTTGCAACTACTGGCGGCGCGAGAAATGTCATTGCAATAATATATAATGTAATGAATGTCTCTCACCTTCTCCAGCACTCTCCAGTGAATTTTGCGCAATTCGCAGAACGAAAAAAAAAAAATCGTCTCGTCTATTGAGAAATAGTGCGATACACAATTCCTTTAAGAATGGAAGAGTCCGGCAGTCGTATGAATTCTAGTCTTTTCAAAACATTTTGCTTCCTTACGGAGAAAGCTCCGTTATCATTTAAAAAATAAAAAAAATCGAGATAATTATGTCAGTACATTTCCAACTTTCTACATTGTTACCTCATTATTTTAATTTTTTACAAATTACGGTCAAAGAGTCTAACAGTCTGGACATACACATAAGTGCTGGACTATTTTTAACACTGGTTCCTTAAGAAGGACGCTTCGTTTACATGGAAAAAAGTTGATATTGTTATGTCAGTATATTTAAAACTTTATACATTGCTCCCTCATTATTTATAATGTTTGCCAAATCGGCGTAGAAGACTCCAGCAGTCTCATGAATTAGCATTTTCAAATCACTTTGCTTTCTTATGGAGGAAGCTCCGTTTTTATTTTTTTTTATGCAAGATTTTTATTTCAGTATATCGGAAACTTTGCACATCGCTTCCTCATTATTTGTAATTTTTTACGAATTTACCTCTATGAAGCAGTAATGTTCTTTCTCATAGAGGAAGCTTTGTGAAAAGTTGAAAATAATGAGGACGTAATGTGCATGATTTAACTTTGCATCCTTTTTCTCGAACGCCCAGCAATAATAAACAGAAATTATAAAATTACTCCCACCATAAATATTCACGGCATGAAGTAATATGAGCTTACACCTTATAATTATACCGGCAGGAAATAATTATTTATTGCAAGTAAAAAATGTATCTAAATTATTAAATATTATGCAAAATATCAATAACGTATTTGTGTCATATAAATATCCATAACGCAGAATTTTTTAAATTATGGATTTATTGTAACTCCCTATCGTAATTAGATATTATTATTTAATTTGAAGTATTTATGTGATGAACCATTCGCAATTAGAAAAAAAGACATTTCTGCTGTTGAGTAATAGTGCAATACACAATTTCTATTAGGGGAGAGAAGTCCAGCATCCTTATAAACTCTAGACTCAACCTAAAATTGTACAATTGTGAAAGTCGAGTGCAATTCTCGGTGAACCAGAGAGATTGACCAATAGTTCTTCTAACTCGGCTCGACTCGAAGATTCACTCTCATCTGGAGTGTTTCTTCTGTCGCAACTCGGACGATGTCCGAGGAGGATAAATCTTTCGACGTGCAATACACGCACCTGTCTAGCATGTACCTGTTGCAGACTAACAAGAGCGTACATATGTAGTTTGAACGATAAATCATGTAACACGTTATGCTCGACGTCCTTTTCAAACGTGCTTCTATAATAATAAAGTATTACCGCAAAAACCTAGTATATTTTCTAAATTTGAGACAAGTCTTTTTTTCAAAACGTCTGTTATGAGTTCAAACTTAAAATTCTGGAGAATTTTGCCAAACAGTTAAACTGCATTAGAAATACACCATACAATTTATTTTTATTTATTCATTGCAGGAAAATGTCTTCAAACGTCGAAAATTTTAGAGAAAATTTTCTAAAACTTTACCTTTCTTCATTTTTTATCATAAACCTGTACAACATTTATACTTTTTTTCAACGGTTAATTTGGAATGACTCTCGCATTTCTAGGGTCTCCTTGGCAAAAATATTTAGACATAAAATTTTTCCACTAAATTCTTCCACTCGTTTACTTTATGAAAGTGTACAATATTTATGATTTTTTTTTAAAGTCAATTTGAGCAAAAATAAAAAGCATTGAAAATAATTGAGATTCGTTTTATTGTAATTTTTCTTCAAATTGGCGTAAAGGACTTCAGCAGTCTTCTAAATTCTAGCATTTTCAAATCAATTTGCTTTTTTATAGAAAAAGCTCCGTTTTTATTTTCTTCAAATCAAGTTTTTTATGTCAGTATATCTGAAACTTCGCACATCGCTTCCTCATGATTTTTAATTTTTCACAAATTTCCCTCTATGAAGCGGTAATATCCTTTCTCTTAGAGGAAGTTTTGCAAAAACTTGACAATAATGAGGACGCAATGTGCATGAGTTAACTGTGCTACCGTTTTCTCGAGCGCCCAACGATAATAAACAGAAATTATAAAATCAGAAATAATTTCTGATAATTGCCCGAGGGATTGAACAACTGTTCTTCTTATCCGACTCGACGCAAAAGTTCATTTTCATCTGGAGTAACTCTTCTAATGCAACTCGATCAATGTCCAACAGGTATAAATCGTTCGACGTGCAATACACACACTTGGAGCTTAATCGACAAATCATGTAAGTGGCTATGTTTCACGTCCTTTGTAAACGTGATTCTGTAATAACAAAGTATTACCGCAAGAACTCACGTGAGTGCACGTAATCTCGTTGGCATGCGCCCACTCCTGCATTAATTAATTTTTTAAATGTCCGGCGGATTCTGTGGTCAATTGAGCGAAGGAAATATTGCAGTTGTATCGCACGCGATACTTATAACGTAAGGTTTTATGAGAGAATGAGTCTCGTTCGTCTGCGGAATAAAAATTGACGCAATTCTATAGTACTCGACGCCCGTATGTGGAGAAAGTGTGTGCGCAGATGTATAACGAAGCGCCGCGCTCGATTACGTCAGTAACAGACTCGATTATGATAGGGGAAGCAGTGAGAGCGAGAGGGCACGGCTGAAAATGCTGCAAATTGCAACGGGAGCTAATCGTCCGGTCGTTCACGCGAATTACTGGTCGTTTCTGCACCGCGGAAGAATTTCGACAACAAATTGCTCCCAACAACGACAGGTCGGGGCATTGATAATTATTATAGGTGATTGATTTTCGTCCTCAGTCGATTTATTTCATTTCGAAGACTTTCACAGCGATGCAGTTTTAAACTTGAAATTTTTTTGTCTTTTTGTGAGATAATTATTCCATATCTAATTTGTACAGCTTTTGTTGCGATATAAATAAAGTGTGCGTTAATGAGCCCTTAAATAATGTTCAAACCATGTGGAAAAATTGACCACAGTAAATAATGATATTTCTAATGAGAGTAAGTCCAAATATTCATGAAGCGACCGAATCACCTAAAAAAAGGTTCCATTTTCACTCTTATCTACAATAATACGGTTTATATATCGACAGAAAAATAACTCAAATGAAAGAAACCATTTCATTTATGTTTTCATCATCATTCAAAAATGTTCCCAGTTCGAAAAACAAACGTGTTTAAGGTTTGGCGAAAGTTTTTGTTTCATAGGCGCTTACGTTTCGCCCTCACAACAGCAAGTTTGTCATTCAATTTAATTTCCGGGATTTCTAAACAAACCATTCTGAACTGATGATGAATTTTTATCATTATTCCTTTTTCTTTCTATTTTATTTCTCAATATTTAGAATAACCTCTTAATCGCTTCTTCTTTCATCCAGTTTATCAATAGTGCCACACAAAACCCTTTGGTTGATTAGGTCTTGTTTTTACAATTTTTCTACAAGAATACAGTTTATGGTTCCATGGGTAAAAAAATGTTTCAAGTCGTTTGAAAAACCTAAAAGCTTTCAGCCTCAGCGGAAGTCTTTGTTTTACCGTCGCCTATGTTTCACCTTGACAATTACAAGTTGTTATCCGTACGTAGTCGTTCAATAAACATCCCAAGGCTTCCCTATCGGTGCAGTAGAAGCCGATAATAAATCATCTTTTCAAATGCTATTTCTCTTGTTTATTTTGTTCCTCTATTTGCAATAGTTCCTCCATCGCTTCTTCTTCCATTAAGTTAATGTGTACACGCATTACACACATTTCTTTGATTGATCAAGCTCGAGTTCAATTTTTCGCTACAAAATAACTTATCCTTTTCGAAGCCTTGTTTATTTTTTTTCTCCAATTTCTGCAATAATATCTCCATCTCTTCTTCTCTTATTTATCTAATGTGTAGCTTTACACTAATCTCTTTGGCTGATTAGGTCTTGAGTTTCACTTTTCTCTACAAAAATATAACTTATGTTCCTAAGGATGAAAACATTTTTTTCCATCAGCGCCTATATTTCACATTGACAATCACGATATGTACTCCATCCTAGTCATTTAAATTGATGCCCAAGACTTTCCTTACGATGGAGTATAAAATTGATAATAACTTTCCATAGAATATTTTGTAATGGTGTCCCCTTGTTCATTTTTGTCTCCAATATTTGCAATAATTTCTGCATCGCCCATATTTATTTAATCTGTAACTTTGCACTAATCTCTTCGGTTGATTAGGTCTTGAATTTAACTTTTCTCTACAAAAATAAGTTTATATTCCTGAGAGTAGATATTATTAACGACAGTGTCCGTATTTCACCTTGACAGCTACAAGTTGTTTTCCGTCCGTATTCGTTTAATTTAATTCTCAAGACTTTCTCAACGATGCAGTAGTATAAAATCGATAACAAATTATCTTGTCTTGTTATCCTTATGCCTTATTAAGTTTAATCATTATTTTTGTTTATTTGAGCATCCTTCCTTCTTCCGCTGCTCTGAGAATCGAGAGGACGAGTGCATCGCTAGACGGGACTAACCAGTTGGTTGTATTATGTGTGTCGTCCTCGTGGCTGCCACGCTTGCGGTCGTCTCGGTCGTGTCTCACAAAGAAGCACGTTCGGGCCCCAGTGACCCGATGGCTCGGCGTGCGAGTCACTTCGTCGAAGGATCGAGGAATGTGCGACTGCTTCTTCGCGAAAAAAAAAAACATTATATACGGGCACGAGTGGCTCGTACCGCTTCGATTCTCACTCGCGTTCACCTCAACGACATTAAGCTCACGGACAAAAAAACGCCATGACGACTGCTTATCCGCTTCGCAGACGAGCGGATAGTAAATTTCTTGGGATTCGATTGTACTCGGTTGTGCCCATTTAATTTCGAATTCACCGAGCGAACCGCACAGTTCGTTGCGCTCGATTGCCTCGAACGCTTCAAAGCGCCAAAATCATTTCCGCGTTTCTCCATGAGCGATATGTCGGAAGTGAAAATTGATGTTCATCCACAAGGAGGATACGCTATGCATAGAAAAATCGATGAGATTGTATGCAGCATCCTTCATCTCGAATACTAACTTGACTCTAGCGAGTTATAAATTATTGACTACGGGCCGTAAGTACTTACGGGCATTTCTCGACGAGACGGAGCATGCAAACCGAGATGATGATTGTGTATAACTTTCTAAGTCGCTTAGAGGACGTCTGCGGGCGGGTTACGCGGAAAATACCTTGAGGAAACGAATCGTAGCACGCTCTTCGAATGCGACTCGATTTTCAATCGCTTTTTATTCTTCTTGGAAAAAGATATTGGCTTGTTCAATTAAATGAGACCGACACGGGCTGTTAACGAAATGTTCAGTTAGAGAAAGAGATGCGCACTTTTCAATGGCAATATATGTTTATATATACAATTAATTGGTGTTTATCTTTTGAGATAAGCATCGATTGTGTATGTTTTTTTTTCGCAACCTATCTGGAATTATCTGAATTAATCGAAAATATATTACTTTGCGAAGATTATCCGAAAATTTTAGAACAATTAGTTTTGTTTATGTTGGTCAGAAAATAAAGGCTTTATCAAATACTGCAGAGATTTTTGCTACGAAGATATGGATGTATCCTAAATGGATTGAAAACTAAATAAAGCAGATTCCTTTACTTTTGGCACGGTCTTTCGTAATCTTGTATCCTATCTAATTAGAGATATTTCGAAGTTTTCTTTGAGTATAAACAGCAATAATGAAGCAGAATTACGGAACGTTCTTATTCTTATAGGGAAAGCAATACTTTGTATTCGTGAAAATAATTTTTTTCCGAGATTTCTATGTCAGTAAACTCAAAATGGTCTAAAACGTCGTGAAAAGTTGTTTAGAAAGATTGTCTGGATGTATGAATGTATTTTCGTGTCATGAAGGGCCTCAAATGCATACAACCACAACATGTAAATGATTCGTTCGAATCGGCTCGAGTTGTGTTTGTTATCAATTTCGTAAAGGCGTTTGCGTCATTCCATTTTTATAGGATTTTCATAATTCCCAAAACTGTCCGTGAACGCTTTACCCAACGTAACCCAAACAAATGTTTAGATATCAAGCTGAAACTTCGTGAAAAAATTGCAAATAATAATGCGACATTTTGTATTGCGTTTGGACAAAATTGTTGAGGCCGTTTGGTCTTCACAGAGTTTTGTAATTTATAAAACAAAATTAGGATACATACAATGAAACGAAGATCGGTCAAAGAGTTCGGATTTAAAATGATTCAGTAATTTTTTTTAAAGACTAAAATTACTCTGAAAGTGATTTTTTAAATTAATTTATTCAAAACAAGGATGCAAAATAAAACCTTCTTACATTACCTTCTTGGTATTTTTCGCTTTTTACAAAGCTTCCTCTAAGAGGAAGCCAAAATCGATTACCATTCAATTTATTTTCGGGTTTCTAGAAATCGAAAAATAATGAGGAAGCAATGTTCAAGTTTCTACTTTGTTTTTCTCTTGATAGAAAGACACATTTAGGGAAGGACGTGCGCTGAATGAAGTATCTTCGCTACTTCTTTTTCTTTCTCGGAGTTTGTTTGGCCCAAATACTTTTAGGCGCGGTTACATGTGGAACTCGACTGGGGCAACGGTACATCTCAGATCTCTCGAGAGGTAACCTACCACACTGGCTATAGCAGTGCTTTCAAAGCCAAAGTTGATATGGTATGTGATCACGGCGGTCAGTTCCTTCGCATCGAACTTGCTCTTACCGTAGTCTCGGGTCCGAATTCAAAAGGAGACCAAAACTGAATACCGAAGAGCGCTATCGCCTCGAGGCGAGAACTGCCAGCAATTTAATTATTTCATTCTTTTATACCGTTATCGGAATCTCCCTCTACTACTTTCGAATGTCGCGTGATTCTATGTTAGTCATTTCAGAACTCTTGACTTCCCCAAATTTTTTTTTCCGTCAACACTGTGCGTGCATCGTTGACACAACCATAATTGGACAGGATTAAACCAAAACATAGGAACACCTTAAAATCACTGAACTGCCAAAATAAACTAGAATTATGATATTCACAAAACAATCAGAATATAGTAACAATATGATAATATATAAAATGCCGCCCTAAATAATTTTTCATTCAAGTTTCATTACAAAGTTTGACTTGAATTTAAAAGTAAACTAATAGCATTATATCTTCTTACCAATATATAAAAATAAAAAATAACAAATTCCCAAACAGCCTATAAAAAAACGTCTCTTTTAAGAGAATCGATTACGATCAATCATTTTTTTAACAAATTAATGAATTGTTTAAAAATGATACTTCTGAAATTACATTTTGACAATTGATTGCTTGTTATATACTAAAAAATAATACATTTTTGAGTAGCCTATCAAGTATTTTCCCTTTAATAGAGTGTATTTGATTCTGATCGATAATTCTCACAAACGGAAAATAAATTTGTCATTAATGATTCTTCTAATGATACTTCTAATGTATGATCTCTCGGGCTGACACAATGAGCACAGTATAAGAAAGTGTACTTAAAATCGGTGAAGTCAGAGTCCGTCAGGAAATCAAATACTTCGAAGTACGTATTATCCTCGCGTTCTTGGATGTTCGGTCGACGAGACGAAGGCAGCCGGATGCACGCGAGAATCGTGCCAGTTTTCTTACGTCTTCTCTCGATCGACACAGCCCGGGATGTGTTTGTGCGTAAGTACGTTGTGTCCGTCGTATGTACGCCCTATTGACAATATATACACGCACACCATTCGCGAGAATGGGGAATCAACGAGCGCGCCAACTTAAACGCCCGCGGTGTAAGTATAAAACGTCTCGGACACGCGGAGAGTAAGGAACGATCGACGAGTCAGCAGCGAGCCAGTGTGGTACGTACAACCGTTAGCTGGCCGGCTTTACACTGTTTCGTGGAGATCCGAGATACCGAGCTTCAGCAATATATGCCAAGTTTTCCTTCCAGTTTGCGACAAGTCAACAATTAACCAAGATAAAGCCTTTGATGAGCTCCCAACAAAAACAGCATTATATTAACAATATGCTCATAGGCTACTAAAAACTTATGCTGTCATTTCAACTATACTTTTAATTTATACGAATTTATATGATTGCAAAAATATTTTATTATTTTACTTCCCTACATATTCTTGCATCTTATAGGGAATTGTAATAATAGTGCGAAAGAGTTGAAAATGTAAAAAATGTTATAGCAAATATCGTAATAAATGTTGTCACGGATGTTATGACAAATGTTACACTGAGAGAAATCGTCATAGTACAGTTAACTATAAAGTGACAACTATTGATTTTTAGTCCTTTTATAGTTACGGTGACTATAAAAATAGTTGTGACAACTAATTAAGTGGTAACAACTATGTTTGTATCAACTACAAATTAATAGTTGTCACTTTATGGTTACTAATACCATAATTTTCTCTCAGTGTATGAACAGACCAAAGTTTCGTGGCGTTTCTGTTGATGAATTTTCAATCAATAAATAAACCAATGAAAGAAAAAGTATTTGCATGCGGGCTACTGAAAATATATGCTGCCATTTCAACGTTGCTCAAAATTTCTACAATCATATATGATTGCAGAAATAATTTGTTATTTTGCATCCTTATCAAGAGTCGCGGTTGCTACTCTATACAGCTAGTTATGGTATTCTTTAATCTCATATGGAATTTTTACAACTACATGAAGAGTCGTAATTATAGTATTTTTTTCAGCGGCCCGCATAACATTTTTTGTTTTCATTAACGACAATTTTCGCTGGTATCGTTTGACTTTACACCCATTTATTGTGCTTCTCAGAGAAATTATGATTGTCCTGGTTACTATTATTTAATAATCAATTGGAAAATTAATAGTGACAACCGATCGAGTGTTGTTTCGATAAAAGAATCATATTTATTAGAACTATAATATTAACAGGAATACCAGATACGCGTAGATTGCGTAGAATCCCAATCATTAGTTGGCAGGAGTGAGACGATTCGTCTGAGTGCACAAAATATATCACGTGCATTTATTACAGTTTGTATTTCCTATTATTCTCATTAATATAGAATTAATTTGTAATGAGCGCACCGCGAGTAAGACACCATTTAAACTACATAATGAATCCTTGAATATTGGCATGTTTAAAGAGAATTCAATTTTTTTGCAAGTTACAAATAGGTTTGTTATCCTCAGTTTTGTTTACCTCAATTTACATAATAGCATTCCGAAAGAATCCCTCCCTTAATGAACTCAAGAAAAACATTAAATAAAGCCAATAGTTTATATTATATCTTGTTCAATTGAGTTAAAATCTAAAGAATGCTCAGTGGTTTAATTAAAAAATCCATACCATTTACTATTCGTATTAAAGATATCATGTTTTTGAAGCCGAATTATTTATATAGTAGATATTCATGTATTTGGAGCAAAACAGAAGTAAAAGAATCCATTATTTGTATACCACGAGTTTTTGGTTTATTACGTTCCGAGTTATGTGATTATTAAAAAGTAGTAGTAAAAATTACCCCCACTTCTTAAAAAAAAAAATTGCATTAATCAATATTTTTATTATTTAACTAGTATTTCTCTTCGTTGCGTTGCATAATTGTCACTTGGCTCGGCACGCGTGCGACTTTTTGTATAACGATGTTACCTTTTTCTGGTGAAAAATACCAGAAAACAATAGGTGATATTCCGGTACGAGTGTATACGGAGTTGCGTAATTACCGTAACTCGGTATTATTATGTCTAATTAAGCGCGAAGCCAGTGACCTGGCTTGTAAACACATCGGGTCTTTAGTAGAGGTACTTGAACGCGGCGACATTATCTCGGATGTCGGGAATGAATCTGATCTCAATATTATTCAAGCAAATTCATGAATTATTCTGGGTGGAAATTTTTAAATTATCGCTGCACACTTCGATCTTATTTCACGCGTTATTAATTCACTCGAACGGACTCGCATCGTCCGTTATTTCTAGCACCCGAAGAACCCGTATATCCTGTCTGACCAGCCGAAACTTTTCGGTCGTCGTTGTCGCATCGTCAATTCCATGACAATAAACTTGGCGGAACAAAATATTTTTGCAATTCAACATTTATCAACCCTGTTAAATTGTACTATCACAAGCACATTTTTTCTTTCTTTGAAAATTAAATATCGTTGATAAAAAAAAACTTCCAAACGAACTTTGTTTCATGGTATGTGGAAAGATCAAATTACGTTTTGGAGAGGACTGTTTCTTCGATTATATTGAATATTATTTTAGCAGCTAACATTTTTTTCTCATCAAACATTAAGTGCCGTGATGAAAAATTCGCATTTTAATGCTATCAAAAAAAGAATATGAGGAGCCAACAAATTGATTTTTTTCTACACATTCCCTCCCGTTGAATATTTGATACGAACAAAAATTTGAAAACGTTGTAATCAATCCAGAAAATTGATTTGAACCAAATTATAACTGATCCAGTCACTTAATTTCGAACCAATTTTAAATTATGAAGAAAAAAAAAGTAATAAATACACGTAGCTTTTCTACTCAGCAATTAAACCATTTTAATAATCCCTTCAACAAGCACAATGTACCCATCCACTTTCTACGAACATTTATTCACACACCATAAAAAAAAACCCGCGTTAAATAAAGAACAATATATATTTTTTATATTCATTTCAGAAAAAACTTACGATTTTGTGTGGCGCTGAGGAGATAGACTGGCGTCGAAGACTGTCACGATGCTGATCGGAAGAACGGCCAACGGGGGTTGTCTTGAAGCGACCTTACGAATGGGAATTACAAAGAAGGAATGAACTGTCGGGCGATCGTGATGAGCCAGTATATAGTCGGCCCACATTCCCTGGTGCTACGAGTAACCTAAATTGCTCCCACCATCACCTGCTGCACCACCACCTTAACCACCTCCACATCGAGCTATCGAGAGGAGCCGGGGCCATCATCATCATCGTCACCGTCGCCATCCTCTTCATCGTCGCCGTCGACGTCGTCCTCTTCAGGTGGGTTCCTGAGGCTGGTACGTCGTGCCGTCTTACCTCGCCGGTTATAACTTCGCTCCACCTGGTTATAACCAAGCACGCCTCGTGCTACACGGGACCACGACGAGTTGCTCGGGCGGACGCGTCGGTGGACGTACAGGTTTTCGAGCCCAGTCGCTTACCGGAATATGCGGCGTACACGGAATACGCAGCAGATGTCCCAATCATTGACCACTTTACTTATATTCAAGAATTAAAAGGAGAAGAAGTTACGATAAAAATGTTCGACTCTAACGATTATTACACCTAGAAAAAAGGTTGAGAAATATTAACTAAAATTGTCTACTTAATATTTGTTCATTTCAATCAACGAAAATTTGCTTTCCCTGGAACAAATATGTATTTCATTCAATTTTGCAGTTTATTTATTTCGAACATATTTATTTACTTAAAGCAGTTTTTACTGTGCAGTTGACACTAAATAGATATTATATTCGTTCGTACTAAATACTTCCTTCATCCGGAAATACCATCTAGTTAAAACGACTGGATACATGTATTCGATCTTTTTTATTCAAAATGAATTAGAACTTTTTTAAAATCCAATACGTAATTATTTTCTTTAATCATTAGAAATTACTTCTCTGTGATTGATTTAGTTATTTAAATCAACGTTTTGTTGATGATCTAGTAATGAAACACCAGACTTAACGCTGATACGTATGTATGTTCATCCATAGAAAACATTTGGTTCAATCGACTTCTCATATATTTATATAAAAAAAAATATACTGTTTAATTTAACTTTTATGTAAGGGTCGAATTTTCATAATGGAAGACTATATAATGTGGAGGATTCTCGAAATACGCATTCCCGCTTTCTGTTCGTCAGTAACGGATTCATGATCGGTTTTATTTTTTATTTTTGAAAAAATTCTACTTAATCGAAGTTTACCTTACATAAAATAGATTTAAAAAAATACATACAACGTATTGGAAGCAGATTAACAAAGGTAACAACAGACACAAACAAACATTGAAAGAAACGATTCTACTCGATCCATTTGGAATGAATTTACAAATTTATGTATTTTGTAAACGGAAAGAATAAATTATTCGACGTAAATATATTTTTCTTCGACACGAAGAAATGTATATTTCATTATAACATATTTTTTTCTACGAAGTAATAAAGATATATTGCAATCAAATACATATTTCTTAGGTTTGAATATATTTATTAAGCGCCAGATGGATTACTTACAAATAAAAAAAAATTATTCGAGTTGAATACAAGTCTATTAGGACAGCATTCAAATAAGAAAATTTATTTTCGATGCTAAGGTTCTAGTTCAGTTAACTAGATATTTTTTCTGGGTGTACCGTTTTTGTGTTTGAGAGTCACATAAACTAAGTCACAACAAAATTTGGTAGATGATTTAAGCTATATATATAGGCTGTGACCGAGTATTTACCATAGGTGTTATTATATGCGACGATTAGCGGCCAAGTTATATTATGATCGAATTTTTGCCAAGCACATCTCGGGTGTGAGACCGTGATCGCTCGATTCAAAGTGCGCGAAACCGAAGCCCAATTCAAATTTCACTAATACGAATCCTTTTTACAAGTGTCGATTGTAACTGCCTAACGAATTTATTTAATAAATTAGAAAAATCCATCAAACAGCCACAATCGACGAATTTTTATCTCGAACAATTGTGGCTGATTGATGGATTTGTTTAATTAATTTAAGGTATAAGGAATTCTCCGTCAGGTCAACCACTTTTTCATCCTAATTTTTTTGTATCTCATTCAGACATTCTTTATGTTGTTCTTATTTTTATACAGCATCCAAATATATACTAGACGTCGGTGGAGGTACAGGTTTTTGGAGCCCAGCTGCTTACCAGAATATCCGGCGTAAAGGAATACGCAACGGATGCGCCAGTCATTGACCACATTACTTATGACCAAGAATTATACAAAGAGAAGTTCCAACAAAAATCGTCGACTCCTATACTGCGTTTTTATGTTTTACAATAATGAGAGTTTAAAAAGTGCGGTATCGAAGGAACAAGAAACTCTCTCCCAGTTCAACCACTTTTTTATCTTAATTTTTTTTTGTCTTTTATCCGGGCACTATATTGTGTTCTTAATTTTGTACAGCAATCAATGGTATGTACCACGCGTCGGTGAAGGTATATGCTTTTTGAGTTCGCCGCGTAGCGGCATATGCGGCGTATGCCCTAGTCACTGACCACATACTTATCCTCGAGAAATAAAAAAGCCGTCACAACAAGAATTTTCGACTCTTGTACTTGCAAAACTGTTTCTATGCTTAACAACAAATCGCGTTTGAAAAGCAACGTTGGGAATGCATAAGAAATTCTCCGTCAGTTTAACCACTTCTCAAACTTAATTTTTGTCGCCTTTCATTGGGGCACTTTTTATGGTGCTCTTAATATGGTACAGTAATTCAATGGTATGTGCAACGCGTCCGTGGAAACACATTTTTTTAAGCCTACCCCCTTAATTCAAAAGGCGGGGTGCACGGAATATGTGGTAGATCACCCAATCCCGAGATAGAAATATGGTGACAGGAAAACGACACGGTAGCGACACGGCACGACTCGTCGTGTCGATACCCCCTTATTTCAAAAGGCAGAGTGCACGGAATATGTGGTAGATCACCCAATCCCCAGATAGAAATATGGTGACAGGAAAACGACACGGTACTGACACGGCACGACTCGTCGTGTCGGTACCGTGTAGTTATGTGCGACCGAATGTAAGTAATTTCTGCACACGCGTTTTTCTTTCTGGGCATTAACCACATACGTACGCTACATTGTTGGAAATCTGGTGTTAAAAACAACACCAGGCCTGTGTCTATATAAATCCGCACCCATTTCGGTGATAACAAGTGGTGTTAAGCGAGCAGTGTTAAAAAATATCGTCACCCATTTAACACTGCTTGCAACGTTATCATCATCACCAGCACATCAGCGTTAATTTTCAACACCATCACAGTGTTAACATTTATTACTGTACCGGTGTTCAAATTTTAACACTACACTGGTGTTATATGAAAATTTTATTTTAAAAACATGTGGAAATAAATTTTCCCATAAAAAGTATTTCAAGCATCTTGTTTATTTGTAATATGGCATATTTTGGTACAATATACGTATCAATACTGTCGTATGCTTGATTAAGAACATATGGACATTGACGTTTCAACGCTCCTATATCGACATCTGAATAAAAATTCTTTCTTTTTTATTATATTAAATTCTTTCTTTTTTATTATATCAAATTCTTTCTTTTTTATTATATCAAATTCAACTTTTTTTATTGTAATAATGACTCGCTTTCATTACTAACATTCACTTCGAACACCCACTTCTTTATTGTGCCGAACAACAATCACACGACGACATCCCTCGGGCTGCGGATTCCATTTTTGACTGATTCCGAGGACTGTCTTGACTCCCCACCATATACGCGCCAGTTAACACCGAGCAGTGTCAATTTATCACCAACAAGTGTAAAAATGACTCTTCTCATAGTGTCAAAAAAATCCCAAAATCAGTGTCAAAAATTGAAATTAACACCGATTTTGACATTGATCATTTGACATGAAATTCACACAATGAAAGTGTAAATGCTTACACTGCAATAAGTGTTACTATTAACACGGAAATAAGTAAGACCAAGGGAAAGTCTACACCAGCGGCGCTTAACACCGTAGATTTTTTACAATTTAAATAAACCTAAAAGAAGTTTCAACAAGAAATTTGGACTTGGTTTTTATGTTGAACAACAAACGTTGTTAAAAAAATAGTGCATTGATAAGGAACTCTCCGTCAGCTGAAACAGTTGTTTATTTATATTTTTTTATTCTTTTTCATTCTCGTGTAAAAAAAAACCGATCTGCGGCAGTAGATCCATGAAAATTCGTCTACGCGCGCTCCAACTGTTTGAGTTATTATAAATTTGAGATTCATTTCCAGATGTCGTTGCAAAATCTGCAAAAAGTTTGCTCTACTTGAAGTGAGTAAGTATATTTTTGCGACGGTCACCGATTTTTTTATAAAAAATTCAAGGTTTATAAAAATCCAGGAAGCAGACGCTCTAAGAATCTTTTTTTATACGGGTTCGGACACTTTTACACTCAACAGAGGGAGCTTCGTTTTCGTGAAAAAATGTTTCTTTCGAGATTTTCATCTCGAAAAGAGAGTGTATAAGTATGTATGTATAGATTTTTCATAAACACGATAAATGTCACAATTTTGGATGTAATTTCGTGAAAATTGGGCTGTCATACAGAACGTTTGGGATTGTAGTTGGCGCAAATCGGTTGAGAAAAAATTCGATTTGACAACATTGTGAAAATTTTTTAAAAATCGTTTTCGCGCTATCACTTTCGTTAATTGAGAGATATTGGGCGTTACTTGATCATTATAAAACTATCATATGTTCCAAATTTGGCTAGAATTCAACTCCTGTAGATTCTGAGGGATCCAGCTGCGATTTTCGACATGAATTCACGATTATTAGTTATCAACGATGAATTCAGCTGAATGAGACGTCTATACGTCGGTAAATTCTATTTTGGTGAATAAATAAAAATACCGAAATGAAAAAAAATACTGAAATTTTCAACAGATTTATTTCAAATTTTGCACAAGTGTGGATTATCATTGAAAAAGGTTTCACTATAAATTTGACGCAACTCTGTTAAGTGCTTGTGCTTGTTAAGTTGCTTGTGCAAATTATGAGATATCGAGTGGAAATTTGGTTTACATATGAACTATCGTTGAACAATGTTTGAATAAAAATTTAACTTCAATCAGTCGAGGGGTAAAAAGTTTAAGACTGCATTTTTTACAAATATCTTCCAAGAGTAAGCAATCCTGCAAAGTAGAATTTTGCAAATTGATTCTTCATTGTTTTTTGGGGTTTTACAAGGCGTCCTCTATGGGAAACCCAAATTCGATTAACTTATTTCTTACTTTGTTCTTAAATTTGCACAGCATTCAACGTACTATGTGACGGTGGAGATACAGGTTTTCGGCTTCAGACGGCCGAACCCCGCACGGAGAAAACTATTTTGCTACTCTAGCAAACCTTGTGCTGAAATGCTGACAACATTGGATTATTTGCTAGCCTAACAAATTCATTTGCCAGTCCAACGAATGGTTGCACCAAGTCCATCAAATTTTTTTGCTAGTACATCAAATTTTTTTGCTAGTTCATCAAATTTTTTTGCTAGTCCACCAAATTTTTTTGCTAGTCCACCAAATTTTTTTGCTAGTCCATCAAATTTTTGTGCTTGTTCATCAAACTTTTTTTTTGCTAGTCCATCAAATTTTTTTGCTTGTTCATCAGACTTTTTTTTTGCTTCAATAAAATGTTCTGCTAGTTTAGCTCATAAAGCAATGCTATCACTATTTGAGCAAAAGATTTTCTGGGCTAACAAAATCGTTTGCTCCGTCCACAGACGGAATATGGAGTGGATGCCCCAGAGATTGACCACATACATATGCTCAAGAGATATAGAAGGGTAATAAGAATTTTTCACACTTGTACCAGGAAAACTGCTTTTGATTTCAATTACAAAATCGTTTATAAAAGTAGTGTATGAGATTTACAAGTAATTCTCTCTCTGTTCAACCACCTTTAGCTTACTTGTTATAATTGTTATTCGGATATTCGTTTGTTCTTAATTTGATAGAATAGTATATGTGTATTAAAGAAATTAGTGAAATGGAGAAAAAATTATAGAAGGTATAAAAAAAACTTGTTCAAAATACAGGCATAGTGACTGATTTGATGGAAAATTACTCACATATGTAAATTACTCAGTCTATAACTATGCTCAAGAGATACAAGGAGAGAAGTTCCAACAAGAATTTTTGACTTTCGTACTAACGAACGGGTGTTCGTGATTAACGAACGTTTGAAAAGCAGTATGTGGAATGTATAAGGAATTCTGTGTCAAGCCAACTTTTTATCTTAATTTTTCATATATTTCCTTGCAACCCTTTTTATTTTGCGCTTAACTTCGTTTAGAATGCAGTAGTATGTCTAAACCTATAAAACAATTTGCAGAGTGGGAAAAAATATATTTGGCGGAGGTAAAACTTCATTTTCAAATGTTAACTGGCTCAATTGACTGAGAAATTATTAACGACTAATATGAGTAATTATTTATGTATGCCACATATTCCATAAATTATTTTTAAAAAAATATCTGAGTGATACTTATTTTTGTACCAAGTCTGTGGCGTAAGTGTAAACACGTAATACGTTTAATTGATGCACCATTCCTATATTTATACATGTGTTTCGTAAGTATCTGCTCTTCGAAAATGGTATAAAAATGAACACCAGGGATTCCGCGAGCAAATGAGTAATTGATGCTGCGGGAAGATATCAATATACGTTGAATGGATAAAAAATAATCGGGTTCTGATAGTCCCATACGCAACTCATGACTTAAACCCGAGGTTAATCTAATTTTTATGGGTTCTGATACATAAAAATATAGAGAAATTTAATTTTTCTACTGTAGATATTTAGATCCCTTTGATCATATTTGAATGAAAGTCGATTGGCAATTGCTGCTCAATTAAGAGTGCACATTTGTAGTATAATTAACAAATTTATTAAGCTATTCTCAAAGTTTTGGCTAATTTTTTATTAACCATTTATTTTTATTATTCGGCATGAAGTTCATAAAGGAGGCATAACTTCTTATTTACAAGGAGCCGCGTTAATAGTTATTATCTTGCAATAATTTTACGCGCCTTCAATTAGCTCATTTTTCCGTTACTATGAAAACAAATGTAGGACAGTTCTCCTCCATTTTCTTAGGACAATTCGTGAAGTTTTATTAAATTAGTAAGTTGAACAACAAGAAAGTAAGTTTTTCTCTCCAATGTTGAATAAAACTTTTCAGTGCGGAAACTCTAGTTTTCGCAAATAACAGCTTGCAAAATGCCCTTTTCTGAACGGAGAAGTGAAGGTCAATTTTCATTGCTGTTATTTGAAAGTTTGTACATGTTTATACGCACTCTAGGTAATAATTATACGATAATTATCCACCGATTGAAGCAATAAGTTTTTTCATACTATCGCGGAAATAAGACAAACAAGTTTTGCTTGAATCATCATAGTATATGGAGAAATAGCGAAAACATCCGATTATTAAATAAAACATATCATAAAACGCTTTAATTATAGTACCATTAATATTTCGATCATTACGAGTAGTAGTAATGTTTTTATTGCTCCACGGTCTACAATTGTAGTTTTGCTTGGGTTGTGATTTGTTGGCTTTATTGATCGTGTGAGCAATGGGCCATCGACCTTTGAGTCCTTCAGCCCTGATCATTACGATTATAACAACTATTCGGAAATTAGCACTGAACTTAGTAAAAATTAGTAAAGACGATTCGATTCAATAAAAATATTGCAAATACATATTCCATATAAGAAATTATTCAAATGGGCCCAAAAATTTGATCAACCAAGCGTTTTTCAAACAAAAATATATTTACACGTAGCCTACACTTAGATCGCACCGATCCATACATGAAGCATTCCCTGTCAATTGGGCCACTTTTTTTTCGAGGGTTTCAGATTGGTCCTACGATTAGTGATATCGAAGTACGACTCAAAAGCTCTATAGGTGAATTTTTCTGTTTTGCTTCCTCATAGAGGAAGCTTTGTTTTCGTGAAAATTTTTTTTTCGAGATTTTCATTTCAGGATACTTAAAATGGTCTGAAACATCGAGACAAATGATTTTCCCAAAATGTGTGCGTGTGTGCGCGCGCGCGCGTGTGTGTGTGTATGTGTGATAACTGTCGTAATTTTCAACGGATTTTCTCCTAGTTTGGCACTCCAGTAAGTTATCATATAACAAATTTTGGGATTGTATTTGACGCTAATCTGTTGAAATTTTTTTTTCTTACAGCATTTTTTTACTTACAGTACCAAATTTCGCAAGAACCTGTCGAACCGTTCTGAGTTTATTACAATTTTAATTTTTTCAAAAATGTCTGCAAATTGTATACCTCATGCAAATTCTGAGATATCCGGCTGCAATTGCTGATATGACTTCACGGTTATTAATTTCCAATCAAGATTTTGGTCTAATTAACTTTTGAAATGTCATAAAATTTAGATTTTGGTAAACAGAAAGAAATAAAAAGCTTTCACGAAAAAAAAAAATTTCGAAATTTTTCACAGATTCATCTTAAATTTTCTTCACACTTAGACGACCATTTAAAAAGATATTTGGTACAAATTTTATGGCGTTTTGAATTATTTGAAAAGTCTCGTTCGAGCGCTTGCTCATGCAAATTACTAGGTTTTGGGTTCCAATTTAGTTTACATATGAACTATCACTAACCAATTTTTGAGTAACAATTTCACACAAATCGGTCGAGCGGTAAAAATTTCATGTTACTTTGAATTTATATAAAAATGTCTTCCGAGGATAAACGAGCCTGCGAAGTAGAACCTTGCAAATTGCTTCCTCATTATTTTTCGCGTTCTACAAAGCTTCCTCCATGAGGAAGCCAAAATTGATCAACATATTTTAATATAAGATTGAAAGACGCAGTTTTCTTTCAAAGTAAATATATCTTGGAAAATTAAAGTCACTGACGAAAATGTGTTTACATACAAGTTGTTAACTTCTGAGTGGACCGTTTAAAATAATTTTCAAATCCGTTTAAAAGCGGATTTTTTTTCTGAGAACATTACATACTGTACATTACATGTGGTGATGAACATTACATCATGATGATCATCATGAAAAATTATCAGAGGGTAAAAAAAATAAAATTACACCACACCGTACGAAATCGATCTTATTTTATTGTTATTTCATTTTTTCTTACCTTTGAATCTCGACCCGTGCCACTCTAGTGATTTTTTTGCGATATCGACAGGCACGGAATACTCTAAAATTTTTTTAATCAAACGAAAATATCAGTTTTCAAATTAAAAAAAAATACCGCCGGTTTTCGGTAAAAGATCGCTGTTACTGAGACGGAAATATTTTTTTTAAATATCCCATTCAAAAGCTTGCACAAAACTATAACTTTTATGTTAAAACATTCTCTTGAGTCATTTCAATTTTTCGGGGTATGGTCATTTTAAAACAAAGCTGACAATTGTCACGTTGCTTCCCCGTTAATTTCTTGCTTTCCTGAAAATTCTGTTATTCTGATGTTTTATTGTTATGTTTGGCTCCCCCGTAAACGAAGCTTTGTTGTATTATCAATTTCTTTTTTCGTAATTACGTAAGAACGTTTGTCTATGTATATTTTGTCCCTGAACCACCGTTAAAACACCGTCACATCACATTTTGATTAAGTACAAATTTTTATCTTAATCTCTTCACTTTTGCGGAAGTTATGAGCGAAGATGTACATTTATTTAAAAATTTAAAATTCCATAAAATCCGAAAGACTTTACCGATCAGCACCAAATTTCGTTCGTAACAGGGCTTTATTGTATTTATCGACTGTGGAACATTTCGGTTCATTTGTTGAAACTCGACGTGATTAAGAGGAATTTTTTTTTTTTTTTCGAAAAATTCAAAATCGTATAAAATTGGAATCGCTCTACAGATTTTGGTAAGATTCAATACCAAACATCATTTAACGTGTCTTTATATATAACGAACTATTTTGCTGAATTTGCGAACTTTTACGAAAATTAAAGCGATCACGACATATGTTTGAAAAATAAAAAATTCTGTAAAATCTGTATACATCGATAAATTTAATTAAAAATCATATCATTTACAGGGGAGTCAATACTCTAGTTGTGTGCTAAATTTGAGCTCGATCCATTGTGCCGATCGTGAGTTGTGGACAATTGAATTTTCGGTGTCTGGAACACGCACGCACGCACGCACGCACGCACGCACGCACGCACGCACGCACGCACGCACGCACGCACGCACGCACGCACGCACGCACGCACGCACGCACGCGCGCACACACACATATTTTCTAGACCACTTTTCTCGACGTTTGAGGTGATTCTAAGTATTAACATGAAAATCTTGAAATAAAAAAATGTTACGAAAACAAAGCTTCCTCTATGAGGAAGCAAAAAATACTCATAAAATTATGATAGAACACTGAGGAAACATTTGTTTTATTAAATTAAAATTTCAGCTCCGAGTATCTCAGTAGTTCGAATAGTTAGAGCATCCGAAGTATCCGGATAGTTCGAATAATTCGAGCATCCGGATAGTTCGAATAATTCGAGCATCCGGATAATTCGAATAATTCGAGCATCCGAAGTATTTGGATAGTTTAAATAGTTCGAGCATCCGAAGTATCCGGATAGTTCGAATAGTTCGAGCATCCGAAGTATCCGGATAGTTCGAATAGTTCGAGTACTTGGATAATCCGGATAGTCCGGGTATCCGAACAGCTCGGATATCCGGGTAGCTCGGATATCCGGATAGGCTCGCAATTGTCTGCTACTCGGATATGAAGTGTCAGATTCGTCAAGTCCGGATAGTTCGAGTTATCCGGACGTTCAATAAAATTCAAGCACTACTTTTTAGTAATACTTCGACATTACCAATTATGAGGCAAATCTAAAATGATTTGAAAAAAGAGTCTGGATTGACAAAGCTTCATATTATTGATATTTTTAGCGAAGCAATATTACACCATAAATATTCTTATATTACAAATTCGTTACAGACTATAACTCAAAATAATTTGTCCTTCAAACTATACGTCGAGATTCAACGAATGCGACGCCTCGTTTGATTTATCATTGACAGAACATCCTTGCTGCAAAAACACTCTTACTGTTCTCCTCCTTTTATTTTTCATCTCTCGAGTCTCGTGAGGAAAGGAAAGCAATTGGGTGAGCGAGCGCTTTATTCTGTCGATGCCCACTCGAGCCATCACCAGGTTCTTTTTTTCTCCAAGAATGTTGCAACGATCACGAGACCGATTGAATAGACGAGTCAAACAATATTATTCAATGTCAATTCTATTTCAATTTGGTACAACCTTTCAATTTATACTGTTATATACGATCCTGTTATACATCAGATTTGCGCCTATGAATTATGTCCAATGAGGCAGTAGCATCTCTTCAGGTGGCATAAGCATAAGTTTGGAGTCCAAAGAACCGGTCGATTTCTAATATTTTTTCCTGATGAAAGTATTGACATGATGAGATCGGGATTTTACACTCATTCAATGCATAGTTTTCTCGCGTTTGAGTTCTTTTTCTTCTCGGCTTTAAATTTAGTACCCAAGCATAGTGAGAGACTAAAGGCTAAGTTTAGGTTAAAGCTAAAGAAAACAACTGAGTTTGAATATGACGCAAATCTGTCAAGTGGTCAAAAAATTATGGCATTTAAAGTTTTTTCTAAAATTACTTATCATGCTCACTTTCACATATTTATTACCAATAAAGAAAAAATTATTTACACATTTAAAATCATAGGTTTTTCATAAGAACCTAAAATAAAAATTTCACATTCATACTAGAATGTACTTTTCGACAGATAAAATAAGATATTGAAGACCAAAATTTCTTCAACAGTTCGGTCTGAAAGTTACGACAAGATAAAATGTTTACTTCATACGTCATACTGTTTTGGTTCACTGTATGTCTTTCAAACATTGCAGAATTATAATGGTTGATATGTACTTAATTAGGTTCAAATTCAAGATTTTTTTTCAAAAGTAGTATCTACAGAATTTTTTTTCTGATGATTTTTTTTCGGAGACTTGGTTCCCTTGAAGGCTGAAGCAATATACAGGATAAATTCTGCAGCACTCGTGATCTTCTTCTACCTACCAAAGTGTGTATTAAATTACACATTTAAAATCATAGGTTTTTCATAAGAACCTAAAATAAAAATTTTCACATTCATACTACAATGTACTTTTCGACAGATAAAATAAGATATTGAAGACCAAAATGTCTTCAACAGTTCGGTCCGAAAGTTATGACAAGATAAAATGTTTACTTCATACGTCACACTGTTTTGGTTCACTGTATGTCTTTAAAACATTGCAGAATTATAATGCTTGATATGTACTTAATTAGGTTCAAATTCAAGATTTTTTTTTTAAGTAGTATCTACAGAATTTTTTTTCAGATGATTTTTTTTCGGAGACTTGGTTCCCTTGAAGACTGAAGCAATATACAGTATAAATTCTGCAGCACTCGTGATCTTCTTCTACCTACCAAAGTGTGTATAAAGGAGACACGCGATGTTCTGTCACGATGGCAGCGATGCGTTAAGAAGTATGTCCGTAAAGAAGTTTAACCCAACAGCACTGGGATCCTCCTCTCACCGCGTCAAGATTTCAGCAACTTTTTTCCTTTTTTCTATATACTATCGCGATGCTTCCCTCTTATTATCCATTCACTTATTGAAGTACTATCTTTGGGGATTTTGCAATCCCCCTGCAGATCGACCGTTGCATCACTATCTCTTCGTGAACCTGTTTCTTTCTGCCCTTCTCAAGAAGAACGAGAGCACGTGAGGTTCACCTGCCGAAGGAACACGATGTGTGCATCGCGCTGACTTTAAAGAATTTATACTGCAATCACGCAACAATGCGATAATCTACTTAACACCGAAATAAATGCTTGTCACATATTTTCCTTCCAAATAAGCTCATATTTAGACTCTATTGTTGTATTGTATACTTGAAATTGTTGCTCCAATATGCAAATTTCGCATGATTATTTTTAATCGTTGATTGAAGTTATGGGTATTGCTTATTGGAATGAATATTTCTAAGAACACATTTGAATTGTTAGAATCAATTATTGATACTACCGTATTACCGGGATTTTAGAATTCTCCAATGAAGAAAATGGATTTTCTGCATATTTTCGTATGTTCCAGAGAGAGAGAGAGAGAGAGAGAGAGAGAGAGAGGAAGATTTTTGTTTAAATATAGAGATAATATTATCTAAAAGTTTATTAAGATAATATTTTGTAAAACTTGCTTGTATTTTCCTGTTGATTAATTAAAAATTATATGGACAACTTTTTCTTCGACTCTTTTTAATTGATATTTTTAACCTTTTTTTTTTAATTCTGCATGTTTCCTCGATCATCATTTTACAAGTTTTGCTGACAATCTTTTATTTTCATTACCGGATATTTCGAAATATATGAAGTTTTTTATTCAATTTTATTAGCACTCCTACATTTGATAACCATTTTTTGAAAACCTCAAGGTTTGTATTTCCTTAAATAAGCTTTAAAAAAATCTCCGACTATCAATGCTGTCTGTGGAATTTTGTCAAGATGTATTGTCGACCAAAAATTTCAGAACTTCTGTGAAAATCACCAATTTTCCCTAAATTCTGTTCTTGTAATAGTTCTTGATGTTTTCAGTTGCTCTAAAATAAGTGATATCTTATTCTAAAAAACCGCTAATGGTTCGAATAAGAGAAAATGAGTTAGTCCTTGCGAGGGAATCCTCTGTTTTTTCGTGACCTCTGAACTTCCACTCTGCGAATAACCAGTGTTAAAAAAAGTATATTATGTAAAAAAATCTGAAAAAATTAACGGAATAAGAAAAATGACTAGACAAATATTTTCACTCAATATCTTCACACCTATATCATAAAATTTGAAAATACAGCTTATTGCGAAGACTAATAATCTTTGTTCATTTTGAAAAATTTAGCAGAAATTATTATACAAACATTTTCACCAGCGATTTCCACATCTGTTCCATGAACCCATATAGAAATGGTTTATTCTGTATGGGCAATTAATTTTTTTTAAATAATCATTTAATACAGTGTTACAGACTTTACTTTTCCATTGATATTTTTACTCAAATTTTTTTTAATCCGAATAAACTGCAAAACTATTATACTATCTGTTAAAAAAAGGAAAAAATAGACGTACATTCGAAAATAGCATACGTTGATTTCAATAAGTTTAAAACAATAAATCAACGTTATGACCAGTAATGCCTTATGTTTGAAGTTTTAATCAGTCTTCGACGCTTAACGAGTTTGCTATTTGAGAAACATTGTTATTATCTCTCGACTGTTGTTTCTCAGTTGTGAGCATCTTTCTTAGTCTCTCTAGCCCACCGATTTCAAAACCATAATCAGCACCAACGATGCACGAAAAAAGGACATCTCAACCTCAGACACGCAGCTAAATTGGCAGTCACCTTACATCCGGGTTTGAAAGTCGTTTGCTTTATGACCATTTCGAATAATTATTTTCTGCGAAAAACTTCCACATTCTACTATTGCGAAAATTGTACAACTTCGAAAGAGAAACAATGATCTTAATTTTCTCATGAAAACGTGGCTAGAAAATCCAGAGAATTACAACTATTAAGTTGCCCAATCAATATTGAGCAATTCAATATTTGCAATCTTTTTCATTCTTATTCGCATCACAATTATATTCTCGTTTTTCTTATTTATTCTTTTGCGAAAAAAAAACAATTAAATAATTCAGCGCTCTTTAATTTAGAATTAATTAGCGACAGGAATTATATTGTTCCTCGTGAGCGAATTAAACCCACAATAACTGCAGTTATTCGGAAACTATTTTTCGGTTATTTATCGTACACGGAGAAAAAAATACATGGTCGAAACAATACGATACTTGTACCGTACAGTTTAGTACCTAGAAGGAACGTTGAGATTTTAGAGTTATAACATTGACAAAGAATGATAGCTACAGCCATAAATGTAGCTCAACTAATCAAAAACATAGTATCCAGTACAATCGATATAATCGTTTCTCTTTCGGTATTATATTGGTATAATAGTATATACCATTCTACTATATTTTTCTCTCAGTGTACCTCTCATCTTGCTTTCTTATTTGTACACATAAATCCGTAATGTAAAAAATATCAGAACAGCACAGTTATATTTAATAACAGTTGACAGACATCAAACATTATACTTTTCGGTGAAAACGATTTTCTCGAAATCGTATCATGAATCGCACAATATTATTTTTACGCATCGTTATCCTGAAGGTGAACCACATTTCAGAGGAAGACAAAATATTTGAAGGTCAAAGTCACTCATTACGACGAATCAGGTGAGCGTAACTATTAATATCTTCTTCGGAAATTTGACCTACTTACAGGAGTTTGGTGCATGAAAGAAGTAACAACGTGAGAGATGTCAACTTTTTTCTCATAATTGTTATATGGTAAAAAATTGAGGATTTGGAAGCTTCGAGCGGTTATAAAATGCCAAAGTTACCATCAATAAATCTCCACGTACTTCTAGATTTTATAAAGAAAAATGCATATCAATGATGAAAAAACACTCTAAATCACAAGAAAATAATAGAAATCGTTTTAAACGAGTTATTTAGAATTGTAGGACTTTATTATCAATGAGAAAAAAATTTGTCTCATCGAAGCGGTCCAATATTTAAAAAACAATAATGATGTAGAGAAAAAAATTTGGTAGAAACGTCGAAACCCTGATTTGCTGTTTATGCATTTTATTTAATAGGTGAATGAAAGATGAAAATAAATCCTGTCGTACATTTGATTACGATTACGTAATACCGAGGTATTATTTATAATATACAAAAAACAAATATATTATCGAAATCCTATAATACATATTTACATTTAAAGTGATTTCAAAGAACTGAAAACATTTTTTTCTTTCTGGGTTCATGGGTAAATATTTGCGAAGTCACAACGAAATAGAAAATATTGAGGTCAAATGGCCTACGAACTGAGTTGATGAAGGATCTTTCTATATCTTTATGGACTCCTTACATAAAGACATTACTCTTAGAGACCCCCCTTGGTTCTCTCAAACTAGTTTATCCATTCATAATTTGGACTTGAAATTATAGATAGATAAATAGACAGATGTGTTTATTATATGTTATGATTTGATATGTTACAATGTATGATGCGCCATCCTTATCGTGGTTTTCAAGGGACTCGTCCCGTTCACTGAAGAATACACAAATAAAAAGTCTTAATTCCTGTTTTCAATTCCTTTTCTGATACCACATTTTTTGTTTCTCAACATGAATTTTTTAAATATGTGAACGAAAGACGAAAAGAAACCCTACAGCTAAAAAATTTCGTTCTAATATATAAGACTTTTCCACTTTTATTTTCAAATAATAAAAATTGAGAATTTCGAACAATTAAAAAAAAATTATATTTTAGGTCAAAAGTGTTTCAAAAATCTTCAGAAAATGTGGAAAGAGTTTTTCGGCACGTACCTTCGTATAAAAAATTAAAGAGTAGATCTGGAGGCATCATCTTCAAAATACTATTTTAATATAGTCATCATCCCACCATTTTGAAAATATCACTTTCTCGATTTATATTATAAAGAACTTTTTTTGTTTATTTTTATCCCAAAAATGCATTCTAATCCTTTATCCTATTTTTCAAATTGTTTTTCAAATTTGTCATTGGCAGTTATAAAAAACTCTATCTTTGCATAGGGCTCGAAAATTTTTGTTATATTTGATAAGATTTTTCAGAATTTTCTCAGACTTTTAAAAATGGAGGTTTTGAAGAATTTCAAAAAATAATATCGCGGGTAAGAGATGTTTCAAAGCTCTAAAATAAAAATTGGTACGTGTTTTTCGACAAGTATTTTTGTATAAAGAATTACGGAGCCGATCTGAGATGTCATCGCCAGATTTCGATCGAGATGTCATGGAATGGGGCACATGTATAATTTTATTCATACGGACATGTATCAATTAATAATAATAATTAGTTAGTATATGAAAAAGATCCACAAAATTGGAGTGATTAATACATGTATAATCCACGTATTAATCAATCTAATTCACTAGAAAATCTTCATTGTAAATTCTACACCCAAATAAGAAGTGTCTTGGGAGGAAAAAAGTATTTTTTACTTTTTCTTAACGTGAAAATGGCTTTTTCGGTGCCATAAAAAAATATCTGTTGAATTAAATAGTCCATGGAAAAACATAACTTTTATGTTTCTGCATTTTTATTGCCAGACTTTAATCTTTTATAACATAATATAGACTTGAATAAAAACACTTATTTCCATGTCGAGTGGATTTAAAAATCTGAAAAAATTCACCGAGAGTCCTTTCGAGTAGTCGTAATATATGACCAATTATCAAACAAATCTGTGAGGGTCGAAAAAAAAGTGGCCGAATTGATGGAGAATGCCTCATCAAGTTGCCCGGAAACCCGAGCGGCAATTTTGCGAACTAGCGTCAGCTGTGCTTTACTCCCACTTTTATACTCTTCTGCTACACTTTGACACATAACCCCTTGCATGATTCCACAAGTTTCTTCTACAACACTTCGTTACACTCTCGAAATATCAGACAAATCTAGATATCGAACAAAATGGTGAGACACTTTACTCAATTGAATCGGTGTCTGAAAGAATTCATGAACGATGAAGAATACGTGACATGTACTTATCCAACAGTGTCATTATAGCCAACCATCGATTGTTCATTGTCGGCAATTCGAATTGTGTTTTATCGGTGTATTTGCTTTTTTTTCAGCACGGTCGCGTAAAAGTTCGCACGACCGCGGAACAGGAAGCCTTGAAAAAAATCGAAAGGGACAAGAAGTTGGCACAGTATAAAATCGCTATCGGTTTGGTATTTCAGAAGGTGAGACTGCACCTCATTTAGAATAATAATTCTTCATTCACAAAACGTCATCGAACGTCAAACGTCATTGTACTAATGAAATTGAAGCTGATCTTAGGACTGACAAATAAAAATAATAAAAATCCAACTTTGCGTAATAGCCAATTTATTTTCTGATTCATTCGATGATATGATTGTTAATTCAATTGATCACTCAATTGCCCATTCAATTATGGATGCGATGATAATGAATTTACAATCAATCGAACAGATATTAGTACTGTACAGATATTGAACTTGTAATTTGATGCTGCACACTGTTGGTCAATAGAAGAATTAAGTTAATCCCATTCAGTAATTTAGTTCACATAAACCTGAAGTCTTGCTCTTTAACAAAATTTTGCTAGAGTTAATTTTAAAAAATGGTCTTGCGACCTTGATAAAGAATAGTCACGATATGTTTAGAATTTTATGGGAATCTGAATGAGAATACCTGATTTTTTTTACTGGTTCTCATCATATTGATGCAATATATAGACAAATAATGTATACTTTATATTTTAATTACAGAGGAAAGATAAAGTATGGGACGATGAGTTGTTGATGGTGACTGAACGCATGGTCCTGCAAAATCCAGATATAAGTACACTGTGGAATATCAGAAGAGAAACTTTTGAAAACAATGATTGGTAATGCTTTCTAAATTTTGTTTCTAATTTTTCTAAATTTTTGTTGAGAATCACGAATTTTCTCATGTACTAACTTATTAATATTAATTGCAAACGAGAGGAGTTTGTGTGGAGTTATGTAACAATTCTTTTTTTTAATTAACGTGGGATTATTTGCTCATTTACTTTCTCAAAAAAAATTCTACAAACTGATAATATTGATATTTGATACTCTTAAATGTTTTAAAACTACAGTATTTTGTTTATCTGGCATGATAAGTATTTCATAAAGCTAGTGAATTATTATAGCCTTTTCAAAAAATAATTACCTTAAAAGATAAAAATAAAGGATGCAACTTTGAATATAATAGAAAATAGTGGATAACTCTTGGAAAACCAAAAAAAATATCTAAGAAATTGCCATTAATCAGTTAATATT
Source organism: Tromatobia lineatoria (assembly GCA_949699805.1). Lineage (NCBI taxonomy): Eukaryota > Metazoa > Arthropoda > Insecta > Hymenoptera > Ichneumonidae > Tromatobia > Tromatobia lineatoria. Next base: position 20,333,319 of record OX453038.1, on the reverse strand, counting down.
TTCCACTGCTGTATGTTTTTTACCTGTGTAAATGTGATTAGAAAAATCACAGTGACAAGATCCGCCCTCTTTAAATATCGAGAACCCTTGGATATTTCGGAAATATCAAAATAATCGCAAGTCTTTCTTGTTAGTTTTGCGATTCGTCGTGGTCAGATCACAACCGCGCCCAAGCTCGTGTTTTGCAAGATACTTTTGAAAACTCTTGATTAAGCTGTGAAAAAAAGTCGCAAAAGTACTATAAAAAATCACACAACGTGCAAACGATAGTAAATTGCAAAACATTACATATATTTTTATAATTTTTGAGGTACCAATGAATGTTTGATTTCTAAACTGCCGATTTACCAATAATTACATGAATGATAATACTACAAGATAGAAACGTTGCAGCGCATTCGGTTCGAATATGTACTTAAATACCGCTAACCGTTGTCATACGATTACTTTCTGTTTCCTTATCTAGGCCACAAGAAGAACGCACAGAAAGATTAACCAAGGAATTGACATTAACTGAAAATTGCCTTCGTGAAAATCCAAAGTCTTATGGAGTTTGGTATCACAGATGCTGGGTGATAGATCATCTGCCAGAGCCAGACTGGAAGACGGAGCTGTCACTATGTGCGAAATGTTTGAATTTGGATGAAAGAAATTGTAAGTTCTATTAATTTTGAGAATGACTCTAGACCCTGTAGAACGTAGCCAAAAATATTTATTCACATGCGCAGTCCACTGTTGGGACTACAGGAATTATCTCGTGAAGAAGGCGGGAATATCTGATGCCGAAGAGTTCGACTTTTCAACTACAAAAATACTAAGTAACTTTTCAAATTACTCGTCCTGGCACTACAGGAGCAAAATTCTCTCCAAGATGTTTCCTGACGAAAGCGGCGATCTGCCAATCAGGGCTGACAAGCACAAAGAAGGTAGATAAAAATGTATGACTAAATGTTTTACAAATCCTGCAAAAATTTGGAATGCTGATTTCGAAAATATTAGTATCTGCAACATTTTTTGTTTGTTTGTACGAAAACATCTTAAATGTAACTTTTCCATGTAACCGGCCAAAGCTTAACGGCTCTTCTAGAAAATTTATAAAACGGTGACGTATTTTATAGAAGGGTATCAGCTCTTCTGAAGAATATATAAACTCGAAGTTATTTTTTTCACTCTGAACTAGCTGAATTATCGTAGATCTAACTAAACTTATCACATAGTTTGCATTTTTTTTAGAACTTGATCTGGTGATGAACGCTACATTCACCGATCCGAACGACTCAAGCGCCTGGTTCTATCAGCGCTGGCTTCTCGATTGTTCGGAAAATAAGCCCAACACTTTGTGGCGCGCTCGAGTAACGAACACCAAAGCTACGATAATTTTTAATAAAGACATAAGAGTCAACACCGAAAATGTGTCCTTGATAAAGAACGGAGTGACGATAGACGAGCTCGTTTGGGAGTCACCGAGTAAAAAAGAATTTTCGAAATGTTGGACCGCTGGTTTTTCAGATCAATCAGACGTTTCGACGGTGGCTGAAACGATTGTCATTCAATTTGATAATAACACTTATGATCTCTGCCGATCGAAAAGTGGCGATGCGTGGCTTTACAAGACGAAGAATTTGCTGGTCAAAAAGCACAACAAGGCCCAATTAAAAGAACAAATGGAGAGCTACCAGCAATTGAGCGTAATGGAACCGAATAACAAATGGTCTTTACTTACTGGCATTTACCTCATGAAAAACTACAACCTGATTGAGTACAACTCGAAGATTCTTGATGATCTCAGTGCCTTATTGAAGGTCGACAAGCTCCGATCCAATTACTACAACGATATGCGTAAGTATTTAGAGCATTGGATAATAGATCTGGCCGTGAGCATTTTTTTGTTTCCATTATGACGTTATCCCAGAAAAAGATATTTCACAAATATTTTGGTCACGGCCGGGTCATTTTGGTTCAGATTGTTTCATATGTAATGAAAATTTTCCAAGAAATCTACTTTAATATTCTCAAAACGTTGTACTCGCTATTGCAGGCAGTAAATGCATAATCGAGTTTACATTGCATAATATCTGGCTGAAGGAAGAGGAAGGGGAGTCATGCTCGACTATAGACTTGTCGGGTCTTGACCTTACCTCGCTTTACTACGAGAACTACCTAAGTCTTTTTGAAGAAATAAATCTCGGCGCAAATAAACTATCAAATTCCCTACATCGTTTCAACGTGCTTCAAGATTGTAAAAAATTGTCTCTGTCAAGCAACGCAATCAAATCCATTAAGTATTTGCCAACGCTGTTGAATTTGGAAAGTTTATCGCTCCGAAACAACAATCTTACGAGCGTTGACGAAATTCAGGACCTCGTGAAACGACATGGGAAACTTACGATGCTGGATCTGCGGGACAATCCTATCAGCACGTTGGACACACTTGCTGCACAAATTTCGAGCATCTGCTCAACTTTGAAATTGTTAGTGGATTAATGGAAGCTAAATCTTATGATCAATTAATTACAAGAGAACTTGAATAAATAAATTTACATTTATACCACTTTTCTTCTCAATTACTTGTATTTTGCATATTTTCATTTATTCATTGGCATTTCGGTTGTTTAAGGTGGCCAACTAGTAGCACTTTATGTTAGATACAATTCAAAATTTGAAATATAATATAATTTGAGTGCTAAACTTTGCTACTGTAAAATCTTATGCCTTCTTGCCGATCTTATTGTCAATAAATCTTAACATGAAAATCAAGATTTTAACACGGTGTCTTATGGGACTACGGGATATCTGACAAATGATTCACAAAATTAAAAAGGTACATTAAATGGTGAAAACACGAACGAGTTTATGCAAGAAGGGCGCCACCGAAGATTTCATCTAAATATCTCCAGTTAAAACGCGGATATGCAGCCTTAATGTACATTTTTTAAGGCAACGCGTCTCCGATTCGTCAATGTTCGGCAACTGTCACAACGACAGCTGATTAAACCCGAATAAAATCAGAAAACTTTTAATAACTTTTCTTCAATAAGCAATTTAAATTTCAACGATTCGTTAATGCATTTTTGCAACTTGATTTTTGTCATGAATTTACCAATGTTTACAACTTTCTAATTAATCCGTTTCAAGTCGTCAATGGAGGGGGAGTCATTCGACCACGATGTAGATGGTCGCCCACCTTAATTAATGGTCAAACCGTTAAACAACCATTAAATTTTCCCGTTTTAAAAAGTATTTTTCTATTGTATTGCTGGTTAATTTGGTGGATAAAAATGTTGAAAAGTCAAGCGTTGCACATTGTTTCCTCATTTTCCAGAATTTGCTGGTAGTTCAAGAATTTTGGACAATTTCTAGAAATTTAACGCGAACCGTATTGAATCAATAGGATTTGCGATTTGCGCTACAAAATCTCGTTCATCTAAAGAAAAGCATAGTTTTTTTTCTGGAAAATATGTCCCATATTGTCTTCTACTTTAAGGGGGACTTAAGATCAGATATCATGAGATGGTTATATCATAGTTAATCTAATCGATAACTTAACTGTGGATTTAATTATGCATGTGAATATGTGAAAATGAAATGAATACATTTTTAATCAAGCGAATGAACAGTCATGCCCCATAAATATGTATTGACCTTATTGTTTATCAATTGAGAAATTAATAAACACTGCTAAGGAAAATTTTTAAAATCTACATTAATAACAATATAACGTTGAATTTAGTTGTTGATATAATATCTGTTCCTAAAATCTTTATTTACCTAGTTTTAATTAAATTAAAAAAAAGAGCAGAACCCTACATAACTATATGACCAATAATTCTTTTCGGTAAAGCTTGTGACGCACCTTCAGAAAATTCGTCGCCCAATGTTAAACGCTTATAGGGCAGAAGTACCGTTTGTGGTCATCAACTTGATCCATTTTAGCCATACCTATTGCATGTAAATGACAGCGCTGGCCACAAAAGGTGTAAACGGCTTTGAACATAATTTATTAAGCAATAAAGCATTCGAAGCGTTGAATATTCAATGTTAAGTTTGATTTGATTATTGTAGAATGAACTCATTTAGTAATTTCCATAGATTAAAGTAATAATGAATTAATCTATACATTTTTTGTGTGGCCACTAATGGTACAGTGGTCACAAACGGTACGTCTACCCTAAGTCTGTCTCTCTCGCACTATTTTTCTTTTTAATTCTCACAAAAAATGGCGGAATCGGTTGAAAAGCCAGAAGCTTAGTCCAATTTTACGAAACTGCCGCTTATCGCCTTAAAATACGGACCCTATCTGCCGTACTGTCCAGGCGAAAACAGCTTTCGAAATTTCTCCGGGGAGGAGGGGAGTATCACTGCCTCTTAAAATTCATAATAGGTAAAGCTTAAAATCCATAAAATTCATTACCGTTCGCGAAACTCTTTGTGGAAATTTTGTCAATGTCCCAATGGTACGACATGTTCCATTGGCCGTACGCATCGGTTGAGCAAGAGAGAAGGGAACCTGATTTTCCATGTATGTACAATAATTGTACAATAATGTTTTTTCTTTTCTCAAACTTTCTTCATTTAAAAATGTCCGAATGGATGTGTGTGTACGCACGTGCTCACATTGGACTTAAGATCGAAGACTGAAGCCTTGGATGCTCTTCTAGTTTTATTAATAATCTCATTTCTTTGTAACAATACCGACAAGCTTAGAGTTGCTATGGTCATGGTTGATACTAAAAAAAGCCCGGACGTAACAGATGTTCAGGTTGTTTTTGGAAATGAATCAGACAAAATAAATGAAAACATTTTCCAGTTTCAGTCTCGGTACTTAAAGCAATATTTTATTTATACTTAATACAAAATTATGAAACGTAAATCTATTTAGTAATACTTGAAATAATATTTCCAATAAAAATTGGTAAACGATATCAGCTCACAAAATACGGGTAAACGCAGTACAGCAACAACGAATAATCGTAGAATTTCGCAATGACATTTCTATCTTTTCACTTCCTCATAAAGGAAACTTGGTGAAAAGCAAAATATCATGACGAAGCAATTTCCAAGTATCTAGTTTGCAGATTTTGTTTTAATTGTCCGGATGTTTGTATTCATCAGATACTCCACATATTTCAACAGAAAAGAGCACAAAATGGTTTTAAAACTTCACCGGAAATGTTTTGAACATATTATCATTAGAGTAAAAATGTCGCATCTAATAATTGTTCCATCTACCGCAAATAGGTAGTAACTTTTTAATAAAAATGGTTAATCTCTGTATTAATACATTATCCACTTTGGAATTATTGATAAATCACTGGAAGAGTTGCTATTTTATCATTAGCAGAAATGGGCATTCACACAATGAAAATGTATACAAAATAAGTTATAGAACAAATAACTATCGATTATCACCATGGTGACCTTTAAAATTACACATCTCTATTATTGGAAGTGATTTGAACTAATTGTTCCTTTACAATAAATTCCAATACGTAATGAGCGTAATTATTCGAAATCACCCAATAATGCAAGTGTTTGAAATACATTTCCATTGAATGCATGACTATCCCTGATCATCGGAGCGGATACTCTGTCCCATTCGTTTAAGGTACACGTAGTTAAATCACAGATGAAATAGGCCGCGTTTATTACAAATACGGTTCCCAGTCGTAGTGCATACGACAGAGCTTGGAGGAATCGCGAGCTTCGTTAATTAGTCTTTCCACTTGGCCGGAAACACTCGATGTTAGACCATCCTCCATTCCTTCCAGTTTCTGTACGATTTTCAGTAAAGCCCTTTCCGCAAACTTATTCGTCTTCACTGCTGAATCTAATAATGATATAGTTTTTATTCGTTATTCGCCGTCGCCAACCCGTTCTCTGGATTAATGCAATTTTATTTTTACGCGGATCAGAGCGATTACAAGTTATTCAGAAGTATGTTATTAAGCTTTTTTTTACTAAAGTAGAAGTATCGGTTATGGCCACTTTAAGAATTTTCCTATTTTTAAGTGCTTGGGATTGGAAGAAAATAGCATGAAACGGATTTGAACCTATACTTTTTGTATCGCAAAAGAATATAATTCCAGATTCTTAGCATTGAAATCGTCATATGGGTACAGAAAACACTGTAAAATAGAAAATACTCTGTTCCATTTTCCAGTGTTTTCTGTTTCAAGAGCATTGTCATTCAACCAGTTCAGGCAATCTACCGAAATCGCATTCGTATAAAAATAATTAAATCTTCTGTACAAAATATATTTCTTTAAAGCAGAGAAGCCATCTATTAACCTATGTAACCTTTCTTTGAGATTTGACTCCATGGTTTTGCACTTTTTCGTAGCAACTTCCTCGTTAGAAGTAGCCACACACTATATTAATGTTTTAGTCTGTACACTTGGATCTTGTTTATCCGAGCTTTTTCTATAAACAAACTTTGGCATTACATAAAGACAGTTCTACCATGGAAGGTGATCCATAATTTTATCCTTTTTTTACTGTATATTTCTTTGGTCGTATTTTACTAAGCGTGTTTTGATTCTGTCTGCTTTTTCTTTCTGAATATTTGATAGATTGATTGATTTTCTAAGAATTAAAAAAAAATTAACTAGTACATTATAATGGCCATATTCGGGGCAACATGCTTATTTCATGTATCAGTTGTGACCATCGGTTTTTGTTATTAACTTTATTTCGGACATAAAGTTCATCAAAATTTCCAGTTATGCCTTCTAAGTCTAATTCAAAACAATGAGCAAATTAAAGCAAAGCTGCATGCAATTCGTTGGGTATACACCCCCAAATTGTATCTGGAGCTTTTGTCAAAATCTTGTTGAATTACGCAGAGTTGAGAATTTGGTGAATGATCTGATGATATTTTAAGTATAGATACGGTATTTTTCGTAATCAAGACGTTATGAAAAATCATGATTAAATATAGGCACAGAATTACAATGGTCGCGAAAAATGTAAGTGGGGGGCGTGGGCACAACCGGTACTTCTACACTAATAAATGATAGATCATACATACATTCTAATGCTAAGGTTTTAATTGAGAAAGATACACAATTTTTCCAAAATAAGATGTGGAAACTTTTGAAAAAATAATTTCTGAACACTAATATATAAATAATATTATTATCATAATAATATGATATAACATCATACTCATTATTGATAATAATAATAATAACAATTAATAAGATTCGTACCTTGATCTTGAACCTGTATTCGACTGAAGCGACCGCTGGGACCTGGCTGATGACACGTAAACAGCGGGTCATGAAGAAAAACTTGCAGTAAAGTTGTCAGCATTGCCCGTTTTTCTCGTAACGCGGTTACCGTCTGCTCACAACTACGTTTCATTACTCCTTCGACGCCGCAGATTCCCATCGCCGCTTCCATATCGCGAGTCAAACGGAAAGGCACTGTTTCGGATGTCGATAACACTCGTCTTTCGCCAAATGCTATTCCTGCGGGTCAATACATCGAGCTTATAACATAAAAAAAGAAGGTCGACTTTTTATTTATTTCTCCATCAATTTTGGTCTACTCTATTATTTATTCTGTCCGCAAACAATGTATTTGAACTCATTAAATTTTGCGATGAAAATATAGCATACATCAATTTGAGGAGATAGACGAATCGATTTTCTTACCGTAATCGATGTGAATCACTTCCGCAGTTATTTGATCTAATAAAATATTTTTAGGAGTTCTGTCTCCTATACCCAGCATGTAACCAATCATGGAGTTAGTGGCGACGCTGAAAGATTTTTTGAAATAAGATACAAATCCATGATCTATTACAAAAACATAATTTTTAATGAAAAATATGGACAATACCTTCTCACGTAAGCGAGTCTTTTTTCGAACCACGTGTCAGTCGATGGATATTTATCCATGAAGTAATATTGAAAGGCAGGTTGCAAGTTCTCGCAGCATTCGATGAATACCGCACGTTTCGTGTCGTACGAAGATTTGCGAACTTCCTTATTTGAGGAACAAATTAAGTCATTGAGAATTTAACGTAAAGTGTTGCAAAAAAGTATTGCGCAGAAAAATGATAATTTTAAATACTGACTCGTAATTTTTCTCTGCACTTTTCTACGCTCCAATCATTCGGATTATACTTTGTGTGCACGCCAGGCATTGTTTCGGTATCGCAAAGAATTTGCGAAATCGGAACAGCGTTCTGACACCATTCTGATACTCCCGATTTCCGTGACAGCGGCACGATCTGATAAACAAGTGAGAATAATAGTTTAGGCTTTTATATCAATTATAAGTTCTGCAGTTAGTGGTATAAATACAATTTCGTGTTACTTTGGATGTTCGGATGCGCAATTTTCTGCGTTCGGTCCCCTCAGTAGCCTTGAAAATTGAATTCATCGTTGTACAAACCTGCTGAAGAACTGCGTCTCGTCTCGCATTATATTCACTCTGAAACCGGCACGAAAAAGCGTATTGACATTTTGATTTTTTTTTTTTTTTCAAATTATGTATCACGCTCTACCTTTCTCATTTTTAAAAGTATTGAGCTTAAATTTGGTTAACGAATGGGCTGTTACAGACTGATAATCGGTACCGAATTTTGTCGAAATCGATGGAAATATTAAAATTTTATGGGATGTTGAATTTCCCGAATTTTTTGAAAACTTAATATTTCCGTTCTAGTACGAGTTTAAGTATCAAATATTGCCCAAGTTGGTTAGAGATTAGTAATAAACATAATAAATCACACAAAAAACATAATCACAAAAAAAATTACAGAATTTTCAGGAAAGTTAGAAATTAACGGGGAAGCAACGTGAGAATTTCAATATTTTCTTTTTTTAATACAAGAAAACTTCTAACTCTTACTTTGAGTAATTGTATCCTTCGAACTCCACGGGTGTCGACACAGACGATCTTCTTCGGTGCAGCAACCCCTCCAAGAAGCTCGAAAGTCGCTTCATACTCTCTTATACCGACTACATTCTCATAATTACCGCTTGGCCGTACATCCAACGTTACAGTTGGTACCATAGTATGATGGAAATTGCGAATTTTCATTATCGCTTGATTTTGCGGGATGTTGTGAGGCTTCCCGACTATAATATATGATTAATCACATTCCGAGATTACATTATAGTCTCAGTGAAGTTTACATCCAAAATTTTTTAAGTTTTTCGAAAACCGCAAAGTGGACAGGGTACAACTTTATAGAGCACCAAAAACCTGCGCCTTTCTAATAGAAATGACAGTTTCTTTGATGCCAGGTTAAGAGGCAGTGATACACCCCTCTCCCCCGCAGAAATTTCGAAAGCTGTTTTCTCCCAAACGATACGACAGATAGGGTCCGGATTTTTACAGGATACGCAGGAGTATCGTAGAATTGGGCTAAGCTTCTGGCTCCTCATTCGACATAGCCGTTTATTTTTAAGAATTAAAAGAAAAATAGTACGAGAGAGACAGAGCTATGTTAGAGAGAGACAGACCTATAGGCGTTTAGCATTGCGCGTCGAAATTTCTGGCGGTGTACCACTGCCTCTTAAGGGCATGTACAATACCGAAGTCGGTATCAGAAACTACAATCAACGTTTATCACAGACGTTGTCCCGCAACGGCAAGCGCAAAGTGCCATCGAATAGAAAAATACAATTCCTCTTCGATGACACTTTCCGGTTGCCAGTATAAGGCTGCGTTTGCGACCGAAGTTGATTACAGTTTTTTATACTGACTGGCCCCGGGGTCGGCGCAACGGGAGGCTTCCAAAAATCGTATGCAAATTTCCAATCGTTTTTCAAAAAGAGATGATAGAAGTATTTACGGTTCTTGAGAATATTGAAAATTGAATAATTTCGGAACTGATGTCTGCAGTTTGTTAAAACATGATTTTTAGGAAAAATCTTTCACAATGGCTTGATTTTATTTTCTGTTTTGTCTAAATGGTGAGTCTCGTATTTCATGAATTTCAGCGGGAGCATTAAAAAAATTCTTTCAGGCTCGTCATTGCCTTAATCACTTTTCATGGTACAAGGACGAAGGAGGTGTGTCTCTTGAATGTGTACAGTATTTTCAAATAAAAACTGGTGTAAAACTCACGTTTTTTGGTTGCAGCTTCCGGAATTTTGTAGCAAGCCAGCGATGTTAGTGCGTGGAAAAGTTGATTCATTTGCTGAATAATCTGACGAATATTAGGCTTGCTGAGCTCGGCAAGTAGCGCATCAACTGAAATAATTCGAGGTTCCGGCTGCGTCATCGAATGCTTTTGCGATCCTGTCATCGACGGTAAGAATTCCTGATCTTTATGCATGTTTTTCAAAGTCATTAAAATTGGCAAAGTGTGGTGAGGATGATCTTCGGCACACCGTTGCATGAAAGTGTTTATATTATCAGCAAAAAGCGTCTCGGCGTTGCTCATGTGCGTCGCAAGCTGAGGCAGCAGCGCGACGAATTTGTGCGATGCGACTCTCGGCAAATTTTCCTCAACAACCTCATTTAAACCGTCGTGATCCATGTTGTCTAGCCAAAGCGAAACTATGCGATATGCAAGAAGATCGTGGTGGTTACCTGTCTCTAGCGCACTTAAATAGTTGCTAGAAAATAAAAATTTTGTTAATAATTAATACAAATTTCTTACTGAAATTGTTTCCTAAGAAGTACGAAGGTCAACATTAAGACATCAAGAATATTTTACACAAACATTACGAACAATGAGCTCCATTCATTAAAAATTTTCGTACTCTGTGGTATTTTTTGATTTCAAAAAAGGATGCGAAGTAGAACTTGGCACATTGCTTCCTTATTAATTTTCATCATTCGCAAAGCCGCGTCTATGCGAAAGTTTATTTATGTTATTTTTGGCGTCCTCATAAAGGAAGCTTTTAGAAAGATAGTTTGGTACGCAGCAAAGTTGAGTGTTATAATTCCTCTGTGGAAAAATTTGAGTCGATTTGTTGAATTAGTAGGGCTAAATGTTACTTTTCCTATCCAAAAAAATGCAATTGATTTGTTGAAATTTAACTGGAATTGGAGCACAACAAAAACTTTACAAGCATTTTAATATCTCATCAAAATCTAATCGCTTTACCGATTTAGCTTAAATTCAATTCCAAAGACCGCATTACTTTGTTTAATTTTAACACGAAGTTTCTGCCTGATAGCTAAAAAATTGCGACAACCAGAGAACAGACAGAGATTTTTCGAAAAACTTAAAGTCTTATAAAACCCCTTTACCGATCTTTACCAAATTCCCTATCTGACTCAACTGAATACTAATTTCACCTTGCAGAAGATTTGGGCAGGTTCGGTCGAAGTTAACTTTAATCAGAAAAAAAAACAAAAAAATTCAAACATTCAAAATTCCAGAAAATCGAAACCGTTTTATGGATCTCACTCAGTTTCAATACTGACCGTAATTTTTAATTGTTTCATTTGTCAAGGATTGTTTAGCGCATTAGCTAAACAATTGCGGAAGCTCGACAACATACAGCCATTTTTGGAAAAAAAATGAAGCCTTCTAAAATCTGAAATAATTTTTAAATTTGTTTTGGGAGACAAAGGAAGAGCCGTTGATCTTCTACCAGTATACCAAATTTCAGCTTGATTGTTGAAGCTGATTTCGAGATACAACGGTTTTAATTCTGTAAATCTGCAACACACACATACACACACACGCTCGCACGTACACGCACATCCGGGAATTTTGTTTTAAACGATTTTTCAACGTTTTAGACCATGTTGGCAGTTTTGACATGAAAACTAGAAAAAAAAAAACTTCGAACGACTACAAACCTTCTTTTATGAGGAAGCGAAAAACGCAAAAAAACTATCATTAAACGATTATTAAGTGGGACGAAATTTTTTCTGACGAGTGCAAGTTTGCAGCACGAATCAAAGACGAATTTTGCAATGACCCAAGTTAGAAAAAAAAAATTTCAATGAGTATTTGCACAAATTTTCCTTTTCCAGATGTTCTCAAGATGAAGTTTTTATGGGGACTCACCGGGCTGCGAGGATGAGATACACTTCCTTGTCCGCCTTAATCCACTCGAGTTCTTCAGCTTCTGCGGCTGCTTGTCGTTTGTATATACCGACCGCCCTTCTAAGATCGAGATTCTTCTCACATGCTTTACGAGTCTGCGCATCGTTCTTGAGTTCGACGGATTCACCCAAATTCTCGTGGCCGGGTGTTTTGGTAAATTCGAGAATTTGCTGGTACCGAGCATCAGCGAATTGGGCAAGATCCGCTTGAGCGCCGGACAGAGACTCGATGTCGTTTATTTTGAAGCTCGTTTCAATAGACACGTTGTAATATTTTTTTATTATATCCTCGGATATTTCGCACGTAGTCTCTGCCATCCAGTTGCCGTAAACTCGTGAAGCCTTCGCGCGCAATTTCGTATCCAACGAAGATTTTTTTAACAAATTTCTTAAGACTAAACGGCCCATATAATCATCATTTTCTTTCCAATCCAATAGCGCTTTTTGATAAGTTAGTTCATTTCGCGCGGCTTCGGAAAGATTGGTTTTCCTCATCAGATTTCCTAAAACGCTATACGCTATCGGAAGATATCCTTGAGTCTTAGCGATTTCAGCGATCTTTAAGTGAGTGTCTGTAATCGCACCATCAATATCTGCAATATTATCGATGGAATTTTGCATTTGCAACATGACGAGTCTCTGCGTCAAAATAGGCTCGATATTCTGAAAGTTGTGGCGTTCCATAAAATTCTTTTGTTGGCAATCTCTGAAAAGTGTGTTGCAGGTTTCGAGTTTCTCCGTCGCAAACTTTTCGATCTCTTGTAACATTTGCAATCGCGATAATATCGGATACAAGGTTTGTGTGCATTCTAAGCTTTTATTGCGCAGCGAATGCAAGGTAGTCATACGAGCATTTTTCAAAGCAGATTTTAAACCAATCATATCGTCGTAGTGGAGAGACTGAAGAGCACGATAATGTTCTGCGTTATAATCGAGTTTGTCATAATTTTGGGGATTTTGTGAGTTTCTCGCTGGATTTCGTTCGCAGATACTCCAATCAGCCAAACGCCACGCAGTTTCGTACATATAATCCGCCACGTTTTCCATTTTCTTGTCTGCTTTGTTTATCAGGCATTTCAGAAGGTACTGGTGGCCTGATTGATTCAAAGCGTTGAGCATACCTGTAACATACATGTACAGATTGTCAAGCGAATTATTACAACGCTAGGGAAATAGAATCTTTTTCTATCGAAAAAAATATATGAGGCGTTCCTTACCAACTCGACCTGGATCTGACCCTCAATCTTTTAAGCTTCATCCCTGATTTTTTATGTTATTGTTCTATCTCGAAATAGCATCCACAATTTTTATTAGATTATTTTTTTGAACCATCTATATCTTGTGATTACTTAGATCGAACATATCGATAGCTATAAAAAATCGGACAAAATTCTCATAGATTCTGTATCAGATAACAATATTTTTGAGCTCAGATTCAAAATGTACTTTGAATCTACTTTTTAACCAATTTTATTCAGAAACAAAATTGAAAAAAGTTCGAGGCGTTATCATAATTTCACAGAACTTCGGAGAATTGTAACAGATTTTTTTTAAGTAATTTTTTAAATTATAAAATTATAAAATTGGAAGCAATGTTGAATTTCATAGAACCGCTCTAGAATAATCTAAGAGGTCCTCCGGAGGCCTGACATGTATAGAAATATTCAAGGCATAACCTGCAGTAAAATAATTCTTACGCATCTAACTTTTTACAAATTTTCGTTCCGAAAAAAATTTGTAAAGGATAGAAGCGGGATTAGGCCGACTTTAGATCTAAGCTTAAAAAAATTGATATCTGATACAGAATTCATGAGAATTTCTTCAAGTTTAAAAATTATAGCTATCGATACATTCGTTATAAATGATCATAAGTATATAGACTGTTTTTAAAAAAATCTAATAAAAATTGTAGTTGCTGCTTGGCGATAGAACAATAACATTAAAAATCGAGGATGAAATCCAAGAGATCGAGGGTGAGGATCTGGTATGGAATGCCCCATATAAAGGTTGGGTGCTCAGAGAATTAAAAATGATCCATCAAGACCTTAGTTTCCTTTTACGTTTCACAATGTACTGTTTCTTTAAAAAAACGTTTTCTCTAGAAGGGAGTAAAAAAAACTTACCGCGCGTGGCGTTCCTTCCGCAAGTAAGCGCGACATCGTGCGCGAGGGTAACTTTATCCCACTGTCTAAGGTGAATATAATGCTGAGTTTTTATCGAAGAGTTTATCAGGTGCGAAAGTCCGCAGCCGTAGATACAATCTGGATCTCCTAAATTCATATAAGCTTCTCTAACAATCTCTTGCAGCAATTTTCCACGCTCTGGTTCCAATTCGCAGATTAAATTAATCGCAGAACTTCGTTCCCGCAATCTCTTCTGCACCAGTCCCGAGTCTCGAAGAATTTTTTCGTACCACAATTCCGCGTAAAAAACGGAAGTGCAGTAAGCCGAGCAGTACTGAGCAGCCTTGGCGGCATAAAGATAGTCGAAAGCAAGCGTTATGCAGTCAGTCGTCTGAATTCTCAAGAAATTCAGAACATTCAGCATGCATTTTACACATTCGTAGCTCCGAAAGATATTTTTCTCCTCCACATCGTTAGATTCACTCGGAGAACGGTTTAATTCGACAACATAGCCGAAAAAACGATTAACGAAGACGCAGATCTCGTTAAGGAACGATTCTTTCGTCTTCGTCACTAAATTTAACAATCGCGGCAACAACATCTCGCAAAATTCAACACTAAGTTTGCAAATTGGCTTCAAAGCTTCTGCACAAAAATTAACAACGCAGTCGAGGCATCTGCACGTTATCTCGATTATCCACTTCGAGTAGGAATTGTACTTTGAGGGTATCCAAAGATCGGACAATTTTTTTACAAAAATTTCCCAGTTTTCCTCATCGATTCTTATTGGTCGCGACGATATTGTCGTTTTTACTGTGTCGAATGGATAGATATAATGATGAAGATTTGGCTTTTCAATTCCGTTGAAGCTCATAAGAGCGTGCAGGTTGAGTTGTTCTTTCAAATTTGCGCCACATTTTGTAGAAAAAACAGCTTTGAGGGCTTCAGAGCTCGCTTTCCTCAAATTCGAGTCATTTTCGACCTGATAGTCAACCAACAAGCTTATCACATTAAATGTCAACATTTCTACTTCGCCGCTCACTTCCTTGCAATAGCGACTTTCTGTGTGTAGAATCATTGTCGAGAGATCAGCTGGACCAAGTTCGCCCAGACATTTTGCGGCCAGAAGCGAAAGATTTGTGTCACTCGATTTCGCGACTCGGACGAGTTTCAAGATCAATCTGTGCAGCGTATTTGAGGCATAATCTTCCTGAAAGTCTTGCAATCTCTTTAACTTGCTGTACATTTCGTGCAGCTCGTCTTTTTTCGTTGAGAGCTGTTTTTGTATGTGCAACAGACTCTCGAAACTGCGCCTCATCATTGCCGCGGGATTCCCGTTCAAAAAGTGTTCGATTTCGTCCTCCAGGCTATACAATCTTCCCGCGGGGTATTTTAAGCCTACATAAACCTCTTTTACAATGTCAAAAATGCCATCGTTTGGAAACGGATCAAGTTTCACGATCGCCTCGCTCAAAACTTCTCTGTGGTCGATTATCAAGCAACGAAGGATGTCCATCGCGCTTTTCACTTTTGTAGCTTGGATAATCGTCACTAATTCTGATACCGCAAAGCTCAGAATTGTTTCAATCTCTTTTGCTCGCCCAGGAAGAGCTTTGCGGAGAAATATTTGAAAAAATGAGCAAGCCATTGCCGAAAGCGAGGTTTTATCCGCCATGAAAGCTAGCAGAGAGTGCGAAAGGTCTCTAACTATGTAAAAGGATATATAATCGAAATGACGAAGAGAAATTTCCTCAAGAATCTCATTGTAGAAGTAGGAATACTGATGAAACGCTAAAATCTTATTTTCCGCCCTTGTAGCGTCATGAACGTTGCAAAAGAGCTTCAGTAAGATTCTCTGCACGGCGCTCGGTTGTCGAACGACGAGATACTCGACCAAAGAACGTTCTCCTGACGCAAATTGCATGTTCAAGTTCCGGAGACAACTATCGACGATCGTCGCTTTGAAATTAGGAGAATGTTGCTTTGGGAGGACGATATTCACGTCCAGCATCGAATAAAGATGTTCGCTGTCATTGAGCCTCTGTAAAATGTCCACCACGACTTCTGGTAATTTTTCTTGCAGTAAAACATCGAATTTCTTGATTTGTGCAAACTCGTCGGTGTTCGAACGAAGCCTTTCCCACGTTTGTAGCGCATAGGATTTAACTTCTTGTCTGGACGACTCCCGAAGGATCATCGACGTCAGCAGCGACACTACAATTGGAAAAAACTGCTCAATCGTTCGCGGAAAAGAAACTTCGAGATTGTTGCAGAGTATTTCGAATTCTCGAAGCTCGAGTCTGTGGAGTTTAATCGTCAACAGAATATCGATGTATTTTCTCGAAAAATCCTCCTCAGAAGTGCAATCCATGAGCGCCCAGGGAAATATTTCCAAGGAATTTTCAGCTTTAAACCAACGAGAGAGCATATCGTACAAGTTAACTTCGAGAAACCGACGCCTCTCATTCTCGTTCTTCGTTACAGAGAATAACGCCCTTTTTATCAATTCTATCTTCACGTCTTTCTGAACAGCTAATTCAATGACTGCATACAAAGCTCGGCTTTGCAAAAATACGTTAGATCGAATAACGCCGATGAGTATATGAATTGCGGTAGCTGTTCTTGTAGTTAGTTCGTCGGCTCTTTCGCACGCGTCGTTTATTTGTGGGTCAATTAAAAGTTCCGCGATTGTTGTAATGATTTTTCCGAAAAAATTTAGCTTCCAATTAACGTCGAGATTTTCCGAGGAAAAAAGTATGCCGATAGTTCGCACAACTTCCAAACGCACTACATAAAATGGGTTGTTGATGTAACTGGGCAAAATTTCGATGATAGGTGACAATCCCCTCGCTGCATCGATTTTCCACTCCAATAACGGATTTAGTTGAATTAATTTCGCGAGGCACTTAATGAAGTCCGCGTGCACCAAAGGCCCGTAATTTTTATGGTAAAGCGAAATGTAAGTTTCGCTCAAAACGCTCAAGAGCGAATCGTCGCTGCTGGAGAGATTTGCAGTCAATTCTACGAAGTGAGGCAAAACGTTTAAGATTCCTCTAATGACGATTTCGTCTTTTCGTCGTGTCTCATAAAGATTTTTAAGGAAACCCGACGCAATCATGAGCGATTCTTTGTTAGTTGAATATTGTTCGGACTCCACGAAAACCTTGAGAAGACTTAAACCTCTCCGAATATCGACGCTGCTCGTAGTTTCGTTGATATCAGCTTTCATTATATTTTTCAGGACTCTTAACTGCAATGGTGAAATTTCGTTGCCAATTTGAGTGCAACAGAAGTACACGAGGATTTTGTGAGAATAGTTCATCATACGAGAAGTATCCGACAGCCTGGACGTGTTTGTTTGAGTTCGCACATTACGAACATTGATTTCTTCGCAATTTTCGTCATTCTCGGAATCTTCATCGTCCTCGGAAAGAAAATCGTAGACGTAAACTATAAAGTCCTTGCAAGTTGACTCAACGATAATTTCGCCGATCTTGCAATGATATTGGGTGCGATAGAGCATTTCTAGAGCTTCAAGAGCCTGCACCACGTATAAAGATGTCGATTTTTCCATCGATATCAAGTGGGTTAGAATACGTTTATATGCTTCGCGAAACGTTGCCAAGAGTCTCGATATCCGTAACTCGAATTTCGCGTCAAGTTCCAAAAAATTAGACAGTAATTTTGCTACAACAGTGGTTTTGGTGGTCAAGATGCTAACGGTCTTGTCGGTGATCGAAAATTCTAAGGCTGTGTTTAAAGACGAAATTAGGGCGTCGAAAATGTCCTGCAAGAGGACTGTAGACACTCTCGTATCGCTGTTCTTGGGTTCTTCGAAAAATTCCATAACTACGTCACGAAATTCCAGCGCCAAGTGGCATCTTTCCATGTTACTTAATGCGCTCGATTCGCGGTCATCAAATAGATCGCTCTCGAAAGCTTCCACAGCTGCGATTTTTTTTCTGTATACACGATTGCGATCATTTTGGAATTCGCGAAATTCTCGAGTGTAACTGAATCTCATAGCCAGTGCGGTGAGCAAATTGGCAAGGGGAACTGCGGGTATCTCCGGGGATAATTTTCCCGGAGGGATGTTCAGTACCCACTGCAATAATGATGCTCTTATCGAAAAATTTGGTCTTGCCGTGAGACTCTCGGCTTCCGAAAAACTGTTTGGTATCGGCACATATGTACAAAAAGTGAGCAGCGTTTCAACACTCCAATACGACCAACGAATCTGGGCCTTGAGGTAAACGTAAAGAAACTCTTTGGTATCCAAAACATTTTTGTTCCTGATGATCGACTGCAGGAGTTCGTGGCCGAATATTTCGTTCTGATTTGCACTTAATGTCCTGAAAATTCAATTAATGTGTGTTAGAATCTTGGAAATAAAATTAGAAAAGTTGATGACTATTTAGATTCAGAAATAAGAGTATTTAGCTAAAAGAACATGTTTTTTGCTTCCCCACAAAGGAAGCTTGGTTTTCGTGATATTTTTTTTCAGATTTTTCGAGTTTTCATGTCAGGACATTCAAAATGGTCCAAAACATCGGGGAAAGTGGTTTCGAAAAAATGTCCGTAAGTATCTATGTGTGTGTGACGGGCTTTAAAATTTCAATCACCTATAACTTAAGAACCATGCAACTGATTGAGCTAAAATTTGGCACGCGAGTGAAGCCCGCTTTTAACTGTTGCACTTTTATCTAAAATGCATGTGAAAATGTTTATTTTCTGGCTTTTTGAATTTTTTGAAGATGGGACGAGCGCGCTCTATCGTACATTTGCCGATATCTTGTTAAATAATTCTTCATAAGTGCAGGTATTTTTACTGTTGTTTCGTATTGAATTCGACCGGAATCGGAAAAGCGGTTCGGATTTTAGAGTTTCAAAATTATGGAAAAACTCACATGGATGCCGTAGCTTTGCCAAAATATGAGACAATATACTCAAATTTTATACCTAAAGTGGGTACTATTTGGCGATGATTAGTACGTAGTTTCATCATAATATTGCATTAACTTTAGCAAAACGTAAAACAGCGAACTAAAATTTTATACTATTAGATCAGAGCTATTTAGAAATGACAGACGCGCAGAGTCTCATCATAATTTGTTATGTGGTTCAGATTTTCAGAATTTTAACTTTTGTACGAAAAAAAAAACTGCAAACTGGAACTTTTCGAATTGTTTCCTCATTATTTCGGGTTTGTTTTACAAATCTTTCTCTATGAGTAAACAAAAATTGATTAACCTACATCCTCATCGAGGTAGCTTCGTAAAAAAAAAGAACCAGAAATACTGAGGATGCAATTTGCAAAGTTCTTCTTTGCAGCTTTTTTCCCAATTTGCGTCTCCGAAGCTATTAAAAAAATTATTATCTATGAGGGTAATTTTCTGAGTATTTGTGTGGTATTTACCGAAGGACCATCTCGCAGATCTTCGCCCAGTATAGTCTGGTGTTTTCGACATCTTTCGCTTCGTGAAAATGCGTTTTCTCGACTTCAATGACAACTGAGGACAGCTTGCACAGACTATCGACTATCGGATGATTTTTCAGCGACGCTGCTAAGAATTCCATAACGTTTTTTAAAAACAGCGGATAATCAGTCAATGCCAAACAGTCTGGATATTTCCTCAATAACTCGGTGAGAATTCGAATAAACGGCTCAGCAACATCGAGATCGGTATTCGTCAGTAGATCGATAGGTTTTCGAACTGCCACAAAAAAACGTCGACGTTTTCGTGGTCGCTCATCTTGCGGGTCAACAGTAGTTGACGATGCTTCAGTCAGACACGACGGGTCCCGAATTATTTGTCTGTAAACTTAAATTATTTAAATTGAATTGATTCGAAACAGGATTAAAACAAAGATGCAAAGTAGAACTTTGCACATTGCTTCCTCATATAAAATTCGAAGACCGCTGTAAAGAGGATATTTTTAAATTTCAATTTTTTAACAAATCTATCTCTATGAGGAAGACATTTATCATTTATTTTGGCTCACAGAGGTAGATTTGTTGAAAATTGAAACTTTAAGATATCCTCTTTACAGCTGTCTTCAAATTTTATATGAGGAAGCAATGTGCAAAGTTTTACTTTGCATCTTTTTTTTCTCTTCAATTATCCACATTGTGTGCAGCTATAAAACACCGTTGAAACACCCTCACATCGCATTTTGATAAAGTACAAATTTTTATCTTACTCTCGTAACTTTTGCGGAAGTTGTGAGCGAAAATGTACATTTATTAAAAAATCGAAAATGCCATAAAATCTGAACGACTTTACCGATCGGCACCAAATTTTGTACGTAACAGGGTTGTATCGTATTCTTCGACTATAGAACATTTGAGTTCATTTCTTGAGATTCGACGTGATTTAGAGAAAAAATTTGTTTTTCGAAAAATTCAAAATTCTATAAAATCGGAACCGCTCTACCGATTTCGCTGAAATTCAATACCGAACATCATTCAACGTGTCGTCTTTTATGAAGAACTATTTAGCTAAATTGGCGCGCTTTTACGAAAGTTAGAGCAATCACATTTTTTTGAAAAATTAAAAATTCGATAAAATCTGTATACATTGATACATTTAATTAAAAATCACGGCAATTACAGAGGAGTCAATACTCTAGTTGCGTGCCAAATTTGAGCCCCATCCATAGTGCCGTTCGTGAGTTATGGACAATTGAATTTTCGATGTCTGGAAAACATACACACACACGCACACACATTCTAGCCACTTTTCTCGACGTTTTAGGTGATTCTGAGTACGTTAACATGAAATTCTCGAAAAAAAAAAAATTTTTACGAAAACAAAGCTTCCTCTATGAGAAAGTAAAAATAAAAACATGTTCTACACTCAATTATGCATTTCAAAAACAAATAGTAACTCTGCAAATAAGCTCGAACTTTAAAGAACACACGTTTTGCGCTTAATTCCGTATTTGAAAAAAAAGTGTATTGTGTACTTCAAATAATTTCTGCTATTAGAATTTCTAAATTTTCCTTCCACAATTTCGGACTATCAAGTAATGAAAACTCTTCTGAATTATCTTGAAAAACGTCATTAAAATTTATTTAAAGGTATACGAAAACCGAATTTCGTGACGTACCTTCACAACAAAGTTTCCAGAAACTCGGCGGTGGATTTTTCATTTTTATGTCTCTGAGAATATTGTCGTGTATTTGTGTAATAATGTTCCTCCATAAAGCCGGATCGCGTTCATAACCAGCGTTGTTTTCTAGGTCTAGCCCGACTGGATGATGAATTTGCACTAGTAGCAATAGCATATCAATCTTTTCCGGACATGTTTCTAGACAGATTATCGAAGAAAGGCTTTTTTCACTAAAATCGCACAGTGCAATGCGACTTTCAGTGCTAATTTGTTGGCACACAGTATAAGTCAGTTTATACAATGGCTTTAATATTGCCATGCTGTCTTCATGAATTTCTTGAAATATTTTCTCTGAAATTATGAATGCTTCAGTTATAATCTCAGTAATTATGTTCAGGATAACAATAAATATCACCCTGAACATTTGAACCGTGTTTTATGCTTTCATGCTCATAAAGGTAGAACAATACCTAGGAAATGTAATATTTTCTTCACATCGAGTAACAAATGAGACTGCATACAACCATGTTGTACAATCAATCTCACTGTGTCAAGCAAAATTGTTTTAAATGTACTTGAGCTCCCTCTGTACAGTTTCAGGCTCGATCTCAAGGCCTCTTGCCACTGTTCAGCAGTGATTTGCAGCCTGTACATTTTATTTGTAAGCACATGATTGAAGAGTATATTGCAATAAGTTTCCTGATGAACTTGATAGACTTCATTATGCAGTATTTCAAAAATACATGCCATAAGATCATTGCAACTTAAAAACAAATTTAAAGTGCTTGTGGCTAGCCGAACTGTTTTGCGCATCAGATCTGAATAGCGAATAGCCAAAGAATTGCCTTTTCCACTTTTACCAACTGGTCTCTGTGCTTCCTGAAACCATAAAAATAGTTTTAAACCTTCCCAAACTTTCAACAATATCGAGCTGTTAAAAACTTACTAATAGAGCGGCCTGATGAATCGTTAGCATTATTTCATTCCAAGATGTCGAGCTCTTGATGTTTGTGGAACTTTCAATGTTAATAGCCTTGATAAACACATCTTTGTCATAAATGTCCAGCAATTCATCCACAAATTTCTAAAAATGTAACAAGAAGAAGATAAGGAGACAAAATTGGTATTTGTATCTCAGTGAATAATACTGAAATCTTATAAGCTATAATTAGTAATAAGCGTGGCTACCATTTTATAAATTTGGCTATTATTTTCAGAGGTTCCACCAATAATGTTAATGCTTTTTTTTTAATAGAACACTTTTCAATAAGTACTAGCCAATTAAGTGTTATATTTGTAAAAAAAAAACAGACATTATTTTTATTAGTCAGGATATAAATGTAAAAATTAAAAAAACGTTAGTGTATTCCAAATAAGTTAAAGTTCAAGCAGAGTGCGAAGTAGTTACAATAGCGTAATGACAATAACGAATACACGCAAGTGAAGGTTATAAACTCACCCGGCGATCTGTAATTCTCTTGCTATTCGCGAGACCAACAATTGCAGCGACTCTTAACAAGCGCCTGTCCATTTGGCGACGATCCTCATCCATAATGTGTTCAACAGTGCACGCAATGATTTTTATAACTAGACAATCACCGGCATATTTTATTTCGATCTTGTCGCAGAGTATAAAGAACAGCTCGCACTGATACGTATTTTTTATTATTATTCGTTTCGTCTGCTCACATGGCTTCACAGCTGACCGAATAAATCAAGAAGTACATAGAGGAAGAATTATCGGTTTTTGTAACAAGAGTGCATCGATGTCACATCAAAACTAATGCATCAGTAGCGTAGTATTCCGAACTATAGCAACATCGAGAAAGTGACATGTTGCGTCGTTCTTTTCAGTGATAATGATATTCGCGGGATGTTTCGTTTCTCGACGCTTATTGGATGAAAGAATTTTACGAAACAATCAACGAATGGGAATGCCGTATCCTGCCACACGTGGGTGACCTTCTGTCAGGTGCTCGGAATCCCGCTTGAGAACATGAAGTTGATCCAAAATCGAACGTTTTGTAGATCGTGAACTATTGACACAGTATTGTGTAAATTGGCCCTACGTACTTAGCAAAAAAATTTAAGGTCGCGCAATTGTCTTAGATCTCTTTCCGGCTATTATTGCATTGTGCCAAGATAGTAAATATTTCGAAAATTCATATACTGCATAGTAATTTATACTAAGCTCGTATAATGTATTTTTACTTAGCCCGTGTAAGACATTCAATTTAATGTACCTCGTGTCGTATAATTTAAACTCATATAAAAAACACGACTTTATTAACGAATTTAGTAGGAGTGTACATCATTTTTACTTTACACTCGTTGCAGCAACATTTCTATATCAGTTTCTGTAAGACAGCTGTGAAAAAATCTACTTGACATTTAATATCCATGCACTACAAGTTTTTATACATTAACTGGTATACCAAATTTACTATACGAGTGCGACGTCAAATTTATATTTAGAATCGTAATTTCTACAAGTTATTTAAATTTCATGGTAAAAGTATCTTAATTTTATACTACTATTGTACATTAAATTCTATTAAGTTTAAGCGTAAAAACTTCCATTCTTTCCTAGTAGTGTAGAACACTGTAACACTTGTAGGTGTAGATGTAACCTTTGATTTGCGACACTCTCGAATACACGTGACGGCACCGTGACGTTACTTTCAAATTTAACGCCACACTGTGTTCTTTTGGGCTGTGTGGTAACAGTTTAAAGAGTATTGTCATTAGTATGAAAGAAAAAAACGAATGAGGTAATGATTGATTTTTAATAATCAACCGCAAAAATAATGTTAATGATTTTAAAAAAGGTTGGACATACACATGGGCACGCATACAAAGATACATTTTTTCGGAACCACTTTTCGCGATATTTGAGGCTATGATAATTGAAAACTCAATTTATGTTTTATCTCATGTTTACTAAGTTTCATTGAACCAAATGATACAAACAATGCATAAATATTGAGTTTATTTTTTGATGTTGAATTGTGTATTCGATTAATAAATTCAGAATCCACTGCTAAAAAAAATATCTAAATGTAAATTAAAAACTATATAATATCAAATTTAGTTGTTGATATCATTTTTTTTCAACTGGTAATTCCGTTCCCGTTTTAATGATATTTATTGACTTTTAAATGTTATACCTTGATTATTATAACTATTGTTACGATCATTTGAACTGGATCATTGGCGCTCAGATCAGATCTGCGCCAATAGAATATAAGTCGCAATCGGATTGGCTGGAGAAAATCTTTACTGCTTGCGTAATAACAGTTCAGTTCTACGTGACGATGTGAACGTGTCCCGAACGTGCGGCAACAGTGCGTACTGCGAAAGTGGTGAAGTGGCACCCCCAAAAGTGAAATCATGTCATAACCTTAACGTCACTGTCACTCAACAATATTTTTACAATTAGCTATGTAAATCACCGTCGCAGTTGTTAAGTGTACACGATTTACCGCATGCGGTCCTTGGAACAATCATTACGATGAACATGAATAAAACGGAAAAACTTTTGGCCGCTAGAAAAAGGGTAATATATCATTCACTTGCACTTACATTCCATATTTTCAATGACCCGTGTTTACAAAAATCGCTTATAAAATTAGACTAACCTGTCATCATCTCTATCCTTACCTTTTGTCATGTCTATTCTTTTATTTTTACTTATATTTTGCTCAATACAGCAGTCCTTGCGTTGTTCATGTATACAATTGTCATAGCCATTGAAAAATGTTTCATAAGAATTGGTTCATAAGTGGCTTATAATTTTATTGATAATTAGTTTAGTTTGATATTTTTATTTTTGGTAATTTCTATCTGTTCTATTCATTCACTTTTCAAAAATTATATCATGATAAAAAAACTATCTAATCAAATTTTATGAAATGCTAAGCCTGGAATAATAATATTTTGAACATTTATCTTTTCTTCTAGGCCTTATTCAGGAGTTTTATCTATTATTATTATAAATTGATTTTACAAATGATTGAACCGATAGATGTAAGATGGAAAGTTACTAAAGACTGTCCATTACTAATAAAAAACCAATTGTTTCAATTTTGTGAAGTCTCATATTCGTTTGTCTATCAAGATTTATATAAGTGAACAAATTCTTAAAAGGGAACATCAGTTTGAGAAACATTGTTTCAAGCTTTAGACATTTCAGTTCATGACAAACCTAGGAAAAAGAAATTATTATGGCATTAACTGTGTTATATTTGTTTATATACTACATTCCTGAGGGTGAAAAAATTATAAATAAAAGTAGAAAGTTTAATGAAACTTTGAATATCTATTGTATATCAATAAATCTCTCTGAAGTTTATCAACTTTTAAGAATGTTTTTGAAGCAGATAAATTACATAAAAAGTGTTTTATTTTACCTGTTGCTAATAATCCAAATTTCTGGGATTTCGAGTATTAATTCAATGCAACTGATATTGAAGCAATATGAATTTTCATTTTCATTGTCTCTATATATTTTTTTCTCGCAGCTCAAAGAATTCCAACAAAATAAATCAAACCCCAGTCAAGACAATGTGCAGAAGGAACCACGGAAATCAGTTCCAGTTCAGGTATATAGTCTATAACTTTTTATTAACAATTCTCTACGAACTCTATGAATGGAAGTCTTCTTTTTTTTTCACAGGACTTGCACAAAAAAGTTGAGCCCCAAGTGACTCAAGAGTTGAATTCAACCCACAGTCCTGATAAGCAGAACCACAACATCATTCCAACTCCAAAAGAATCACCTACATTGGGAAATTCAAATCTTACAAATTTTACAGAATCGAACACTGATTTTCCAATCTCCAATTCTAAACCAGCAGAAGAACAGGCAGAAGTTGCTAGCTATTTCAATCGGACTCTAGAACATAACGTACCGGAAAAACTGCCGGAAATTGAGCGCCCAACAGAGAGGGAAAGTGTCAGTGACACTCAAACAGAACATAATGAGCAAAAAAATGAAAGTTATCCTGAGAGTATTCGGCAATCTCTGCCCCTATCGCCGGCTTCACCTCCGCCGGAACAATTCACACATTTTTCCGAGACTCGCTCGGAGAATGACACCATTCACGACTCTCCCTCTTCGCAAAAGGAGCACTTGTTACAAATGGCATCGGCGGTCGCTGACGCTTTGCATGACAGCACCGACTGCACCGATACAACACCAATAGAAACCGATTTAGAATACCGCAATCAATTTCTCTCCTCGTGTCTTCAGGAGCAGAAACACATGGTCAATCAATTGCACGTTCAAGTGAGTCACTACAGCAGCAGAGTTGCTGAGCTGGAGGCAATATTGTCCACTAAAGAAGGTGAATTTGAAGCGAAACTCCTGCGAGAGGTGAATCCTCTCAAGGAGCAGCTTCAAGTTCACGCTCAAACGACGGGAATTCTCGTCGGCGAAAAAGCTGAACTAAGCGCGGCTATCGAGCAATGCCAGACGATAGCTCAAAGAAAATCCGAAGAAGTCGAGGAGCTCAGCGGAAGACTAAAAAATTCGCAAGCTCGAGTAACAGAGCTGGAAAAAGAACTCGCTCATGTGAAAAACACTGTCGACGACACGAGAAAAATGTATCAACAGTTACATCTTGATTACGCTGAACTCGATAAGAGATACAACGAATTGCGCAAAACCAAGGAAGACGATGAGCTCGAAGTTTCAGAATTGCGCCAGCAAATCAGCCTCAAAAATGCCGAGACTCTGAGCTTACAGCGAGAGCTTGAAGAAAAAAATACACTACTCTCGTTGAACGAATTGAAAATACAGCAATTGACGAGTTCGCCTCAAGAAATGCAGGCTCTCGAAGGCCAACATCAAGCTGTGATCGTTCTGGAGCAGCAATTGTCGCAATTGCGCGAGGCTCTAAAATCCGTGAATGAAGATAAAGAGGAAGCAGCGAAACAGTATGAGAATTATGTGCAACAGCTCGATGCACGCTACGAAAAGATCGTAAAAGAGCACGAAGCTTCGAAAAAAAGTGTCGAAGCTCTTGAAGGTAGAGAGCGCAGTTACATACAGAGACTTTCAGATCTCGAGCAGAGCCTTCAGAAGGAACGAGAAAAAGTTGAAAAACTTCTACCGCTGCAGTCTCACGGAGACCAGATCGATCATTTGACCAAAAGTCTGGACGCTCTCACGCTTGAACATTCGAATCTGCAAACGACTCTCAATGAGAAAGATTCGGAGATCGAAGCTCTGAAGCGAGACCTCGAAGAAATGCGCGAATTAAACGAAGACGCTGTCGACAAATCGAAACTAGTAAGCGCTCTCGAAAGCGAACAGCTCGGTGCATCGAGAGCAGTCTCCCAGAATCAACAGCTCAAAGTTCAGTTGGGTGAAATGCACGACGCATTCGTCACGCTTAGCAACTCAAAATTGGATCTTACGGAGCAACTTCAGGCCGAGAGAACTATCGGAAGGAAGCTTAACGTTCAACTCAACACACTTGAGACGCAAATTGATGAGCTTAAGGAAAAATTGAAGCAGAAGGAGCGCACTATTCAGGAAATGGAAACCGAAAAATTACAGACCGCTCAGATCGCGGATCAGATGCATCATTATCAGGCTCAGTCAAATCAGGCTAGAACTCTGCAACAGGAGCTGCAAAATGCTCTCGGTTGTATCGAGATTCTTCGAAGAGAGAATCAGCAACTGACTATGGATGTGAACGTGCTAAGGCTGCGAGGACCGGAAGAACGAAAGCTGTCGAACGGCGACGATCGGTTGAAGGAAGTTAATGGCGAGCAAATCAACTCCCCGTACTCTTCTTTTAAAGCCGCGGGAGATAACGCTGCTCTTCTACCGGATCCGCTGAAAAAACTCGAAGTGAGATTCAAGGAGACGATGGAACGCGTTGCTGAATTAACGGATGAGAAACAGAGGCTCGAGCATCTTGTGCTGCAATTGCAAGGCGAAACTGAGACTATTGGGGAGTACATTACGTTGTATCAAAAGCAACGAGCAATATTGCAGAAAAAAGCGGCGGAAAAAGAGGAAACGTTCCGTCTACTCGTAGATCAACGGAATCGTCAGCAGGAACAACTTCATCAGTTGAAGGTTCTTGTTGCTGATCTTATTAAGAATAAATCTGTGGCCTCCGCTCCTCCGGATCCTAACTTTTCACCGGTTATCGAATTTGAGAACGAACACGAATCCAAACCGCTAGTTTCTGAACAAACGGAACAACGGGAAGTTGAGAAAGCCGTGATTGACGTTAACGACAAAACGACTTCGAAGATTTTAGATCTTCTCACGGAAATCAAAGACTGCAAAGACACATGTATATTAGAACCCAATTTTCATCCCTGTCCTTGGTGCTCAGGAAAACTTATAACCGTTTAAAAGCTTGTTGGTTGTTTTGTAAGACAGATCCAGATGAAGTTCTACATTTTTGTTTAACGAAAAAATATGAAATATTATTGATTCAAAAATTATCGACCCATACAATGGACCATGTTAGTTGTACGTCACTAGGTGCTCGGAAAAAATCTTAACAATTTAAGGGCGATGGCTTATCGTTCGTTTCGTATGGAAAATATATATACAATTTTGAAAAGTGAACTTGCCGAAAGACGGTGAATCACTCTTTGGTCAAAACCTGTCGGTCAATGTTGTCAACAGCACCATACCTTTTCAATCGGCGAAATGAATTTTGATTTGTCAATTCTTTTTTGATCTTGGAACATTCCGCGAATATGTAAATAACTAAATAAATTCGATATTATTTTTAATGCAATGAATTTGAGTTCATAAAATTTGGTACGTATGACTCAAACATATATTATGATGCCCCCAAATCACCTTAAAATAAAATTTATTGTACGAGTTACAACTGCTGGTACAGCGTTTAATAATTACTAATATGTGAATGTACATCCTTTTCGGAGTTATTGCTTTCCAGAAAATTTTAATTCAAATAGAATGTTAATTGGTGAACATGTTTCATATTCAATATGTACCTATTCAGCCTTATAGATGTGAGAAAATAATTTTTCTAAATATAATAATAATTGGTCCACATTTTTCATATTCAATATTTTCATTTGCGTATGCATAAATCTGGACTTATTTGTATTCAATATGGCGGAAATTTTTAAACGGTGCGAAAAAACTTCATCTGGGTCTTCTATTTAACGTAAATATCGAACGTGGAATGTAATGATTGTAAATAGCCATATTGAAGAACTCTTTAAACATGTCACGATATTATTTGTTTTTATGTTATAGTTTAACCGTAAATCCGTGTTTAAATAACACAGTGCAAGTCCACGGGTACACGAAGAATTTAATATATCCAGACTATTTTTCCCTCTACACCAGCGCCTCAGTATTGTCCACGCGATTCCTACTCGTTTATAATGGAAGTATTTTATACTAGAATTTTGTACGCAGTAGGAAAATACAATAAAACCGGGCTAGACTTTTACATGCGATAAACTTTGAAAAATTGCTTTTTTCGTGAATTAATCGTTTCTTCTATAGTCGAACGTACCAGGAGGTGCCTATACTTACTCTAAAGACTAACGTAATATGTATATATATATATATATCTCAATCAAAGTGCCAGTGTTTCGATGACGCAAATAAACAAATAAATTCTGAACAAAAATTCTTGTCTTCTAGCAACGGGCAATATGCAAATCCGGATGTATTCAGTATATTTAAGGCGACGAAATTTCAGGCGGCGGGTGTGCGTGTGAGAGAGCTATATATTCAATCCCCAAGCAAAGACTATCAAGAGTTTTCCACTTATTAATAAATAACTGTGCTGACAATCTTTTTCGAAAGGTGCCAAGCGTTCCAGCAATTATCGTTTGAACTATAGGTAGTCTTTTTATGTATGTGTGTGTAGCCGGCATGTAAATTTCAAACTTAGATACAGCAGAACCCTCGTTTATCCGAATTACGATTAACAGAGACACCGGGAGTATCTGACCAGTCCGCATTAACTCAGGTATATGTTCGCATAATACTGAAAAACTCTGATACAAACAAAACGACAACAAACGGAACAGATAAAACGGAAGCAGTCCGCGAATTAAGCACAAGGGTTAAATGCCCTTGAAATAGCTCTTAAATATGTCGAGCAACAGCGAGAAACTACTGCACGTGACCAATTATTGATAAAGCGATGGCGAACGAGATATTGCAGTCATTGCGGCTAAGAAAAGAATAGGCAAATTGAAGTAGTGTCCTATCATGGACTTTCTTCAGCCCCTCAACTGAAACTTTTGGATACTGAAGATTAACATTCGTTCTGACCCCATTTTAGATATATTCATGAAAATGAAGGTTTTTTTTTGTTATGTATGTTTGCCGTGTTTTCACTCATCCGAGGAGGCCCTTCACCTTACATAACCGAGGTTCTAATGTATGTACCTAAAGAGGTACTTCATCGATCGAGCTGAAATTTTTAAGCAACGTTTGTAGAAAAAATTGTAGACCTTGGTTGTGATAACTTAAAACAAATTCAAGCAAGATTATTTTTCATTTAATTGTAAAATTTAAGAAAGAGGTCTGTATTTTCTCTGGCTTCCCCAAATTTGTAGCTCTTGAACTGAACAATTTTCTACAAATGAAGCTGTGCTGAGAGGACTATCTGTATTAAATTGGGGGTGAATCTATAAATAGGTTTGGTTTTTAAAGAATTTCGAAACTTCCGAAAACGTTACTTATTGCGCTAAGTTACGTAAAATTTCACCACATCCATTTAAATTTGATAGACTAAAAATAGTACTCAGTGCTCCTATGTACCAAATTAGTAATGATTTGTCAAGCAGATTCAGATTTTGAAGGCATTTCAAATATTTTTATAAATTTAGATATTGCAATAACTCTCGTAAAATGTCCCAAAGCAAAGATGCAAAGTGGGAACTTGCACATTGCTTCAACATTATTTTGCTCTTTTTGCAAAGGTTTCTCCGTGAGGAAACCAAAATTGATTGAAGCAATGTGCAAGGTTCTACTTTGCATCCTCATTTTTCGTATAAACGGTGCGGCACAGTTTTGAAGTTCAACCATACTATCTACAAAAGGACAATGTAGATTCGCAAGAATTTTCAGTGGTAGCATTTTGACTCTACCCCACAAAAGACTTAAAGATTTAACAGTAAGTTTTAAGAGCAATACATTCGAGAGGCCCAAATTTTAGCAATTTTTTTTTAATTTTTAGTCTCACCCAATAAAAAAATATAAATCCGATGAGAAAAAAATTCTCGCAGAAAATTGAGCTTGCGAAAAAATATTTAAGTCCCTCAAGAATTTTAAAAAATTTCAAAATGATATTTTTCTATTAATTTTGTAATCTCTCATCTCATCTATCTAATATTATCTTGTTATCTCATTTCTAGTATATTGTCGAAATTTTAAGAAATTAAATTGTCATCAAAAACATTTTGAAATAAATTTAATTTTTTTTCTCACCTTTAACGCCAGGTTTTATCTCGTTATCAAACGCTCAGTTCATAGTTAAAAATGTCCCAAAGTTATCTTGGACACAAGTATTGAATGTGCAGATGCAGGAATCTTCGGGGTCATGAAAAAACGAATTATTTCGTTGAATGACTGCTTAGCGTTAATATTTTTATAACATTTTAACTATGCACTAAGCGTCCGATAATAAGAGATTATCAGGGGTGATAGCGGAGAAAAACTAATAATATTTTAACAAAAATGTATCAATTCAAAAAAAATTTTCATCGCTCAGCAACCTCTTGATGACCATTTTTTCATTCTCAATTACAACTATTAATTAGGAGTGAGGCGACAAAATTATATGAGATTTCAAAATTGAAGCAAAAACGTTGTGAAAATTTTCAAAGTTTTTGAGCGATCTCAAATTGATTTCTGCAAGGGCCATTTTTCGCGAGAATCGCTTTATCACCGAAAACATCTTTTTATTGAGGGAAATCAAAAATTGTAAAACATCGCTGAACCTTAGAGCACCCTAATATACATATTATTCAATTTTGAAGTGACTTATAGTTAGACATTCATTCGAATTGTGTTTATCGAAAATCATAAGAGTTCTTCTGATTTTTTTCGAACGTAGAAGAATTTTGCATGCAATTTAATTCGAATATTCCTCATCCCTAGCATCTTACTCACCAGGATATTCAGGAATTAATGAATAGAGAAGTCTTTTCAAATGTTACGCATCGTCTTTATTAAGATTGGAGAAGTACAAGATCAAATTACGCCTTGAGAGCGTACTTCCTAACAGGGAACGCTGATCGCTTTCTAATCTCCTTAAGCGTCTTTCGGCTCGACTGATAAGGTGTTAGGACTCTGCGGAGTGCTCTCGTCTTCTTTGGCCTGAGGTCAAGAGGCTTGTACTTCTTATTTTTGTATAGGAGACGCAGATTCTCCTTCTGCTTTTGATGCATAATTATATATACGCGGGCGATAGCCTTGCGTACAACCCGACTGTAAAATAAAATAATTTTCATCAGAAATTTTTCATATAAAACAAATCAAGCACATTTCCATCAAGAAGAATTTTAACGCTGAACATACGAAAAGCAATGAAAACTCAAAGACTCCAGTCAATGTAACTTATCTTATAATACAATCATCTATAGTGGAATCTATTCATTGTGGAATATATTATATGCCTTGTTCTAGAATCACCAGTTATATTCACTGCAAATATTTTTTAATAGGACTGAATCCAATTTTCTTTGAAACATTAACTCTAATTTCCTACTCCACAAAGTAAAATTTGTATAACATACCACCTACAGATGTGTGATTAAAAAATTCCTTTCATCTCATACACAACTGGTCGTAGAGCATTTATCAAAGTATTTCCAAAACAGTTACAGAGAAATGAGAAAGAAAGATAATTCAAAATGATGGAAGATTATGAAACGTTTTTTATAAGGTTTTTATAAGATTCTACACAATTGTAATTCTAAGTATCGTTTTGTTACGATACTAAGTAAGAGTTCATCTGCTTAGAGGATATTAGATTACCCTCTCAGCTATCAATTTATAGTTCATGAAATAATTTTCACTTTACTAAAAAACTAATTATTCCGCATTTTTCTACCACACTTGATCACAGATAAACTGTGGGAATGATGAACTGCTTTCCATTATATTATTCAATAAGATCAAAGGTAAGATAGAAATTAGTAGTAGAAAGTTCCAAGTATCTCTCTAACTTCTAATAATCATAGTTAACATGTGCCATAAAATTATGCTCTGATTATAATCCTAGGAATATGATCAACAAAGTCAGATTTCCAGAAAAACATTATTCCTATTCTCCATGTTAGACTACACAAATTGAGTTTGTGGCATAACAAATTTCTATTGAGTCATAAGAAAAATTGGTATCGCATTTTTATGTAAACGTGACTTCACTAAAATAGACTACCACACTTGATCTTACAGATAAAGAGAATGATAAACTGAACGCTATAATTTTACAGTTCAGTATATTTCTATTCAAAGAAATGAAAGGTGGAAAATACATTAGTAAGAGTAAGTTTTATGCAATACAAGTTTTTCAAATTGAATTTTCACATTATCTTCATGTGTGCACGCAAATTATGGTCTCGTTTGAACTGAATATTCTCAACAGGCAAACTTAGAGAAAAATGTTGTTTCTATTCTCTGCGTTAGACAATATAAATTTGACTCGCTGGATAATATCTACTCATGTTCAATAAATTTTCAGTTTGAATTTGCTTTTCAGAAGAATTGAAATTACATTTCAACATAAATTGGACTTCACTGATATGAAATACATAGAAATTTTATATAATTCTCACATTTTGGAAAGTTTGGAAGCCGCACCACCTGTCACTTTAGCGACACGGAGGTTGGTCAGCTCAGTCTTGAGCTCCTCCAGCTGCTTGAGCAGCTCCTTCTTGTCCTTCGTCCTCAATTCTGAGCACTTGACTTTACCCTGAAACATTGACGATAAATGTTAAACAGCTTCAGCACTACGCACTCCGTCGACTTAACCGCAAAACGCAGCAACTGTAGCACAAGTTCATGTTGGAAAAAAATAGCGACAATTCCCACAACAATCGAAGAGATAATACGTTATATCAAAGTGTTTCCCGATAGTTTAACGCAACACCAAATAAATGCAAGCATTTTGAGAGGCAAAGTTTGAGAATAGACGGCGAATGCCCGTCCAAAGTGAGCATGATGGACGTCCCACACAATCTTATAATTATCGGCTAAAAACCAGGAAATATCGATTTCAAATCATAATAGAATTGCTGCATCACTTTATCCAAGCGTATTGTTCTCGTCGATTGTTTAACGTCATTATCGAAAAGATGTTCAAGATTATTTCGGATTACGAGGTGACCGAACGCACTAACCATTTTTCCACACTTTTGTATAAGGAAAGAGAAGGAGACTTGCGGAAGCGGTGCTTACACTCGATGCGAGCAGTGATCAAACGAGCGACTGTATGAATCTTTCGATTGTTCCACTCCTTTGCAAATACATCGCAAAACATTCTGGTAAAATGAATTATCCTTTTACAAAATTATATTAGCTTGAACGTATCGATTATTTATTGAATTGAAGAAAAACCTATTTCGACGAGATGTTGTACTGAGTCAAGTCCTAAAAAGCTAAAGTTTCGCTCCGTGGAGAATTGCCTCAGCCAATCGACTACACCGATTGACGGAAAACCGGATTTCTCCAATCACGTTCAATGTTTTGTCCCTAAGCGCCGACAGTAATCCAATACAATTTTCAAAACACAATCAGTAGTTTCCCAACACTTGACAGATGTAGCCGAGGTTATGTTTTCGCGTAAACGTTATCGGTTAAAATGACATTAAGAAATTATCCGCTGCAGTGGATCTTAGGCATAATTTTGTTAATCGTTCTTCTGTACTTTAAAAATAAAATCAGCTCTTTGGAAGAGCAAAACAAGGTTTTAGGTGGGATATCACTGCGTTGTGTTAGCACTTGCGACTTATCAATAAACGTCAATGATGTATTGTTTTTTTTGTTTCTAATCAGTTGAAACCATCACACGAATACAAAATCAGGTCAATCGCCATGTGGTGGAAACGCGAGAAAAGAAACTGTCAGCTTCTGACGATCTGGTTGTCATATACAACAGAGTTCCTAAAACTGGATCTACGAGCTTCGTAGGGGTTGTTTATGATCTCTGCAAGATCAACAAGTATCATACGCTGCACATAAATGTGACTAATAATATGCATACACTGACACTTCCAAATCAGGCAAGTTTTTGAAATTACCAAATTTTTATTAAGTTGGAAATAATTGCTTTACGCTGAGCGATAAATAAAGATTAGCAAACAAGCAATAATTAATGGAATCGGTAAGAGATTTTCTGAGCTTGGTAATATTAATTTCCAGTTTGAACAACAAATTTATTTGTGCAGATTTATTTAAGCCTGTGTTTATTTAGCAATGATCGTGAATATCATCTGATGTGATAATCGTGAAAATTTACTACTGGAAATTGGCATAAGATCTAACTTCTGCATGTTATTCTACTTGCTGATGTTAATTATTGTTTTTTTGAAAGAAATTTAATTGGAAAATATATCTAGGTGATACAGTACTATTTCATTTGGTTTTTTCCAAACTATAGCCATCACAGTTGTTGAACATTGAAAATAATTTTTACAAGCACCTGATGCAAACTACATAAGCCCTATAATTGATTTTGTTCATAATAACGATCTCATCTTGACACTGCTCTAAAAATTAAGTAGTAAGAATAAACAGTTAAGGTATTTTAGCAGATGAAAAACAAAAAAAACAGGTGAAAGAGATATGTCAATGTACCTATGCTATCTGAAAATGTAGATGAACATTCCATTATTTATTCATTTTTTTGTCAATTTTTGGGTATAGTCTGTAAAAATACTGTTAAGAAAAAAAATAACCGGTGCGGTGGACCACTAGTTAGTGTACCAATCTCTAGTCCAGAGCATCGGTAGGTCGCGGGTTCGATTCCCGGTGCCGTCGATTTTTGACGAAAACAAAAACACGGAAGCGACGAATCTCCAGATGTATTCGTGAGACACACACACAGCCTTCTGTGTGTGTGTGTGTGGGGGGGGGGGGGGGGGGGGGTCACATGTATACAGCTGTAATCCGTGTTTACAGTCTCGACGAGTTGACAAACGTCTCGTTTTTCCGCAATTTTCGCGGTCGCATATGAAAAACTGAGCGAAATGCGAATAAATTTTATTTTTATATTTGTTTTATCGGTTCCTCTCCGTATGCCTTCTTCAGGCTTCTACGTTTTTGCCGCTCTTCCCATTTATTTCCCCATCAATTCATAGATTCCTCCCCTTTCCCTGTTCCTTCATTAAGACCCCCCATCGAGTGTTTGTCCGCAGCCACTCATCCTAATGCACTACTGTATCGCATTTGCACGAGGGCACAGGGAAACTGCGGAAAATCTGGCCGATCAGACGGCCTTATTTTTACTGAGTTTCTACTGTATGAGGATACATTAGAAATTCAGAAGAACTGCCTCCCGCTCAGCAGTTGGCGCGCAAACCAGTGCCCGGCTAAGCGGTCACCCGTCCAAGTTATGGCCGCAAATAATGCTGCTTAAGGGGATGTGTTACAGACGTGTTAATTGCTCTGATGCTAACAAATCGCTTTCCCTATTTTCTCCGAGGTGGTCGACGGTTCAACCAAAAGCAAATTAGGTTTTCGTACTGAATATAGAGAAGAATGAAAACCTAATTTGCTTTTGCTAGTCAGATCAACCGATGTGGAGAAAATAGGGAAGGCGACTGTTACCGGCCGACCACTGAACCACATACCCTTAACTCTGGGGACTGCCCAAGCCACACACAGACCGCGCGTCCACTGCTGTCGGTGAATAAAAAAATAAAAAAGTAAAAGAATAACAAAAGATTTTCTTTTTAAAAACACGATGAGAACAAAAAAATATTACTATCGCATGTCTGCCAGTAATAATGATGTGCCGCAAACATGTACCGAAATAATAACAAGAAATGAGAACAAAAGATTTTCTTTTTAAAAAAAACATCAAATGCAATGAAAATATGTTTGTGTCATACTTGCCTCTAGATTCTATTGTAATAATTGCAGTAGTATCGGTCAATTTTTCTCGAGTTTTCTAATTTCTTTTTATTGTGAAAGTGATAAAACATGTATATAATTTTCAGACTTAAAAAATTTTGTTTTTGTTTGATGTAAACTTGTAAAATTCTAGTTACAAAACTGTAGATAACGCAGATCTGCTACTGAAACTTGTACTGTGAACCGCTTGTGAAAAAGTGGATAATATCTACTGACTAACATTGATGTTATGAAATTAATCTAAATTCATGTGCCTACAGGTACAATTTGTAAATAATATTACTCAGTGGGATGCTGTTAAGCCTGCTTTCTACCACGGCCATATGGCTTTTTTAAACTTCCAGAAGTGAGCACTTTAACATTATGCTACTAGAAAATTATTTTTGTTTTTTTACTAATAAATATTTCAATTTTACAGATTCGGTATCAAACGAATGCCATTGTACGTAAATTTGCTGAGAAAACCATTAGATAGATTTGTCTCCTACTATTACTTTCTTCGCTATGGTGACAATTTTAGACCCCATTTAATTAGGAAAAAACATGGCGACACAAAGGTCAGTTCCATACTCGTATTTAGAGCTTATAAAGTCGAATTCATTTTTGATACTTGGCGTAGAAACGCTACCGCGGCTCTTGATTCCTTTGCAGTTTATTGTGATTTACCGTAAGTTAAATTGTTCCCAGACGTTCGATGATTGTGTAAAGGCTGGACAAGCAGACTGTGATCCCAATAATATGTGGCTTCAGATTCCCTTCCTCTGTGGGCATGATCCAGCCTGCTGGGAGGTGGGAAACAAATGGGCTCTCGAGGAAGCCAAGAGAAATTTGCAGAAGCACTATCTTCTAGTTGGGGTGACTGAAGAGCTTGAAGATTTTGTGCAAACACTTCAAATGGTTCTGCCCCGATTTTTTCGCGGCGCATACGACTTCTTTCTCCACAGTACGCTATTTTGATTTTTATGAAGCTTGGAATAATTGAGAGATATAATAATTCCTGCTACTTCTACGGAGGCATTAAACATATTTTTTTGTGGATTTCATTCATTGCGATTTCAGAGGGCTAACGTTAATACTTCAACATCTACGAAGATTTTCTGTTTGGAGAAATAGTTTTTCGAAATTCTGGACATTGTTCAGTATTAAAATAATGAAGAAATCCTAATTTTGGAAATTCACTTTTTCTAAATGTATACAGTCCGGTGTTTTTCTTCCATAAAATTAAAGCATACAATGGATCCTCATTGCAGTCCACTATGAATAACACCAGAATTTTTTTACTCAAATAAGAACAAAATATGTGTGATAAATATACTTTTTTTCCGATGTAGTTTATATGGTACATTGACGGATAAAAGGTTAATTTCGCTTCATGAAATCTTCAAATCAGCATTCCCTGTAAAATAATGCGAACGTAACTTTTAACTCAATCTTTATGCAGTAACCATGACTGACTAAAGTTAAATCTAAATCGTTGCATGTTTCACTAAAATTGTTCAATACATGGAAAAATTGTTGATAGAAATTTATTGTAATATTGTAACTCAGTACACTGAAAAAGTACGTTCCTACTTCAATGTTTGATAGTGCATGGATGCATTTTAATATTCCGAGAAGAAAATACGATAACTAATTTTGTTTATCCTTCCAGACAACAAATCGCATCTGCGACAAACGACGCAAAAGACAAATCCGCTCCCAGAGACAATTGACAAAATTCGAAAGTCAATCGTCTGGAAGATGGAGAACGAATTATACAACTTTGCTCTTGCGCACTTTCATTCCGTTAAAAAGCGTCTCATAAACGCATCACCACAAGACTTAAGCCAACATTTTATGTACGAAAAAATACGACCAAAATAAATATAAGAAATTCTTTTTTTATATACACGGAGATTTACATTTTTTTTATAATCACAATTGATATTAATTCATTTTCAGACTTTAGCGTAAATTAGATTATCCTCAATTCGATGGAGATGACATTGTCACTGGTCTAAGAGCAAACATGTAGACAGGGTACAAGCCTTGTGGCATTTTGTGTTGCACTCGTTCCTTTATAATAACTAAACCTGCTTTCTTGAAACATTCCTGCAGATCTGCCAGTGGCCTCGTCACAGATGAATCCTGAGTATCAATTTCCAATTTATCCGACGACGTTACGTTCTCTTTGACCACTATGACACCATTATCCCTTAAAGCAGGTCTGGGAAAAACAATTTTTCATTGATTTATAGGTCGTGGATAGTCTGAGTAAGAAAATCATTTAAGGCCGTTTTGTATTTGGCTTTCTTGCAGAGAAGCCCTTAACAAAGAAAATAATTCAAAATCAACGCTTCCATTAGAATTTAAACACTGGTTTAATTGCTGTGTATACTAATGTATATTAGCTCTTTTTCCGAAATCTGTAAACGATGAATGCATACCCTGAATTGTCTATATTCATATCCCAAGTTTAAGTTCAAGTTCTTGAAAAAATCTAATTGGCTTGACCAATTATCTTCAAACTGTGGGGCAAGCAGTATTTTAACACTTTTGTGAACAGTTGTTCACTCGTACATAAAAGTAATAAGCTTTTGGCAGATGATTGCTTCATGCTTATAACTCTCTTAAACAGAGCTGAG
Organism: Tromatobia lineatoria; assembly: GCA_949699805.1. Taxonomy (NCBI): domain Eukaryota; kingdom Metazoa; phylum Arthropoda; class Insecta; order Hymenoptera; family Ichneumonidae; genus Tromatobia; species Tromatobia lineatoria. Next base: position 20,293,327 of record OX453038.1, on the reverse strand, counting down.
CAGTTCTTCAAATAGTGGAGGGTGCTGCAAAGTTTAACGCATACGTAAAAATGGCTTATCACGAAACTCGAAGTGTATTATTGTGACTTTTCAGAAAGACAACTCCAATAATTGATTTTGAGCATCGGCAAACAAAATTCTAGGACTTCCTTAAATTCGAAAATCTATGATTCCTTAGCTGAGTGCTACTGAACGTCATTAGTCCTGATTATATTTTAATGACGATTGTGTATTGAATTAACATTGACATTCCGGTGGAAAACATATTGTCAGGAGTAAGATATGACAGTCACCGAAATATTTGCTCCGTTTATTCATAGGAGAACACGGGGCAAAATTGACGCATGAGGATAAATTTTCTTTTTTACGACATCCCAAGTATATCCATATTAGGGTGTGCTAAGAATAAGCGATATTTTTTTTCCTTGCTGTACTATAGTCATTGATGTTATGAAAAAAATGCTTTTTAGGTGGCAGGGAGAAAGAATGGAAAAAAGTCACTTTTCTGTGTTATTTAAATGGGAAAACTCGAAACGCGATGATTGACCTCTAAGAATTAAAATTATGAGCTCCGCTTTTGACAGGATCATTACTAAAACGTATTCTACGATATTTCGGGCGAAGGCAAAGAAAAACAAATATCGCCTTTTTTTTTGCATACCCTAATCCATATCTAGGTATAATTGATCAAAAATTTCGGTGTTCCAATTTGCTCCGTTTCTCATTTTTTTCAAATTAAAAAATTCTATTGGCTTTGCACACCCAAAATTGTTTTTAAAGCATTGTATCTGTGGATGATTTGGTTACATTGCATTGTAGAAATGCGTTTTAAAAAAATATTCGAGTGTTCCTTTATTTTATCCCGTAAATTTTGCCACAAATTACTTTTCTATTCTTCTATTTTGTGACGTTACTTCGACTTTCTCCTTGAATTGTGTTAAAGAAACCCGATTTTTTTTTTAAATCTCAAAGTGGTCCACTTTGCCTCGTTTTCTATTTATATTTTAAGATTTTATTGGTTTTAAACACATTTTATTCTGGATAATCTGGTTGGATAACAATGTCGAAGTGTTCAACAAACTTTTTTTTAAAACTTCTGTTATTCAATAATTTTTTAGCTACATGATTCTTAATGATGATTACTCATCGTTCTCTGCGCATGTTGCGTATGTAATTTTTACTCGCATAACCTTTTTACGATGCAACCAGACGATTTATAAAGAGTACTTGAAAAAGTACTTCGGATAAAAAGTACTTCGGATAAAGAGTACAAATACTTGAGACGAGTACGGGCAAAGTAACAAGTACTTTGTGCTGGATGTACTTTCCAGTACTTTGCCCAGATCTGTTCTAAAACGGCCCTTTCGCCCTTTTTTGTAGCATATGCACAGTTTTTGAAATTTCCGAGAATGGGTACATGAAAAGGTGATTTGTTTTTAGGGGCCTAGTACAATTTTGAATTATCCTGAAATTGCAATTTTAATTTTTTTACATTGCTCCATTTTCCGAATTTTTCTAGAACCGCCGTTTCATTTTTTAAACAAACTTGCTTCATTTTACAAATTTTCCACAATTAGTTCTATATTCGCTTGGAAAGGTACTTTTGCATGATAAAAAATGCTCGCGTGTAAAATTAGAGTTCGATTGATTAGACCATTCCAAAGTTATCAGGTTTTGTTTTTTGCAACCTCATTGCGTTCGTTAATACACAAAATTTTATTTAAAAACCTTTTTCACCAATTCAGGTGATCTAGAAAAATTCGGCGACAGAATAATGAAGTAAAAAGGACATGAAACAAAACGTCCTTTAAGAGGAAGCACCATTTGAATTTTTTTCTTTAGTACTTGAATTAATAAATGTAAGAAGAATCTTACATGCATTTTTTGAAGAAGTCTATCAGATCATCATCTTTCAGGTGTCCAAGTACCCATTGAGACCAGATAACATCGTACTTTTTATCATTTGGAGAAAAATCCTGTAGGCCTGTTGGAGAAATAATTGTTATAAATTTAAAAGGCTTTCAAAACAGTATTGCGCTACTTTGACTAATTACCTAATGGATAAAATTCTCCTATCCTTGATGAGCAGCTCAGAAGTGATGTCTTTGCTGTCTCCAAAAATTTGCTGCTCTGTTCTACAAGATCAACCATTTTGAAGTGCTTTATCAAAAGATTTTTTGTAATTCTGCCAATTCCACTTCCACAGTCCAGAGCATATGTTTTTTGTGGTGGATCCTTCAACTAAAAAATTCAAATTAATCTATCAGTGTATGACTGAAAATCAAGACAAAATCATATTACACACATTTTCATATAGTATAAACAGATATTGCATAGTAAGAGTTCCAAAACCCCATAGTATATTATTAATTCTACTTCCATTTTGAACAACTGAAACGTAGCTAATTATAAGTTTCTTATAGATATATTTAACCCTTTGTATGTACACTGTTCCCTCAAAGACCCATTATCCATCTGCAAATGACATAATATACTCATAATGAGTTGAGGGGCCTGAGTCACCTAAAAAAAGACATTAAAAAAAAAAATTCTTTAAATGATACCCTTCTTTGAAAAAATGTTACATTCAAGCCTCATTACATACATACTAAGCTTCATAATTCTGCAGTTTTGCATAGATATAAAGTGCAGCAAAATGATATGAGGAGAAATAAAAACAGTTTAACCTGTTGTACCTTTCAGGTCGAACCAGTGACCTAATTTTAGTGTTTGATGTATTATTTCATTCACCGAAGAGTGCAATTTTGTAAAGACATACATTATTAGCATTACAATTCAAAAGATGGAATTCAGATGTTTGGTATATGTATTTAATGAGGCTTAAATATGGAATTTTTCGAAAGAAGGGTATCATTTATAGAATTTTCTTTCTTATGACTTGTCAGGTGACTCAGGCTACTTAAGGCACATCTGTTAAAAATGCTCATTAAAAACATCATGATAAATAAATCTTCTGATAGTTAAAACAGAGATACGATCAGGAATAAATCAAGTGAAAACTAAGAAAATCAAATGGAATTTTAGTAAAAACTAAAAAATAAACCGAAATTCTTGTTAAAACTAAAAAAATAAAACGACATTCTAGTAAAAACTACCTTGAAAAGTGTCCTTAAAAAAATATTGGAGCCCTCAATATCAATTTGTGAAATATGACCAAAACCTCCAAGCATTCCGTCGACGGTAGCTGGCACCTTATCCCAATATTTTGCAGCATCGGTGTAAAACTCCTGACTTTGTGAATCCTCAGATTCATCGTTATTCTCTTCTACATCCTCCATTTCTGACATTTAAAAAAAATTCGAGCTGTTTTTTTAACTAGCCTTCTCAACGCTTGCACAACATGTGACAGTAGCACATGTAACTCGTCGAGAAGAGCTAAGCGACACACGCGGCAACAATGCACGCTTTGGATCCCCCTAGAAAACCACCGGTGCCGGTGCCTCTCATTCTTGGACTGGCCATGAACAAGGTGAGTTTTCACAGAACGAAAAACCTTATGCATTTTCAATTATATACATGGCAGTTCGAACATGTAAATCGTCGATTCGACTAGATATCAAAAGGTCATGCAACTCCCGTCCACGAATCATAAAATCATAAAAGAGATTTAGAAGTTGTAGCAATAATCATTATTACTGTTACCTTCGGGCTTCGAACTAAATTAACGACGCCAAATTTCTATTCCTTCGGACAAAGCCACACTTTGGTCAATATTTTTTTTTGTGCCGGTAGTGAATGTTGATCCCGTAATGGACTTACTGTGCAGTCAGAATACTGACAAGATGCCGATTGAGAATCCGGCACAGTGAAGGCACACACACGCTGTACGCCGATAGGGATACACATAACTTGGCGTGTGTATCCCTGTCGGATACCCAGATAGACATTTGGCAGCACAGTGACGGCATAGTGGCGGAACTAGCTGCACAGCGTGGCGTCAGAAAGCTGTAATCTGCGACCGCATTAAGCAGCGTTCTAACGGCATAACGTAGCTGAACGGGCACACTGCTGGCACAGCTGCGGCACATTGTGGTAATTCGGCGAGTTGCACGATGTACCGCAACTGTGGCGGCAAGTTGCTCGTTTCGGCACGTCGTGCCGTAAGAACGCTGCTTAATGCGACCGCAGATTACAGCTTTCTGACAGCACGCCGTGCACCTTGAACTGCACGTTTGTCTTATTGGGTAAGTGCTGGAACAACTACAGAACAAAGAAGTCGCACAACGCCCTGCAATTTGCCCCTAAACAACTATAGTCTCTATGTAATATTGTTACCAAGAACATGTTGTCAGTTGAGAATCCGGCAGAGGTATGCACACACCAAATGTAGCGGCAGCACAACGTGCTGAATCCGCGGCTGTGCCAGCACGTCATTCTAGAATGGTGCTGACATAGTGTCGGTTTCAGTACGTTCTACTGTCACACGGTTACATTCGGATGCACATAAACGCACGGTGCCGACACGACGAGCCATGCCGTCTTCGTGCTGTAATATTTCTGTCTACCCTAGCAATCCCGGTGACCTCGAAAATGACCTAAAAAGTCCTAAAAACGACCGATCGTTATATTTAAAAAAACCGGTTGGTTGGTTACTATTGGTTGGTTACTGACAGACAGTGACCACCCAGATAGACATTTTAGCTTGTCGACAAAAATGCGCCATGAACTGCAGCATTAAGCTGCATTATTAACGGCACAGCGTCCTGATGCCGGATGTGCCAGCTAAATTCCGACACGCTGTGCACGCCAACGCGTGTTGAAACTTTGCAGACACAGTACCGGCATCAGGACGCTGTGCCGTTAATAATGCAGCTTTATGCTGCCGTACATGGCGCACTTTTGTCGACACATTTAAATTTCTATCTGGGCAAGAAACGACCAATCAAAAATAATTTCAATGGTCGTTTTCTCGGTCGTTTGTCTCTTGAACGGTTCTTCTTGCATTTAACGACCGGTCGTTTCTTCGGTCGTTCGGTCGGTCGCTGGATCTTTTTCGATAGAAATGCACGATCCAAGTGACGGCGTATCAGTGGTTCGCATAATGCCGCTAGATGGCAAATAACTGAAGTGTTTCTTGCAAGCGATTTGAAGCCAAAGGATTTATAAAATTGTGAAGATATTTTGGATTCGACTGCACTTGAGGTAGCTATCGTCTGAAGGTGATACTCCTTGGTGTTAATTTTTGTATTGCTCGACGAAAAGAGAGACACCTGCAGGCTACTCTTTTTTCTCACCGCGGATCTTCAGATTTCAAAGAATAATTAAAACTAAAAAATAATTTCCTACAGCAGGCTTTACTGACAGACCAAGGCACAACATTTTTTAAATTTTTGTTGTGGCGCGCGAGGTCAGCATGGTGATGATATGACGTACCACATCGAATATCGAAAGAATTTCACAGCACCCCTATCGGATTTGCTCTACCCCAAAACATCCGTAAAACAGAGAAGTCGTAAAACGCCGTAAATACAATTGGTTAGCAACCGCGATTGTACCATTTATATCGGATGTTTTATATAATGAATCGTTCGCAATTAAAGAGGCATTAATGGAGTGACCTTATAATTTTCTATTGTCTTACCATTATGAAAAGTATATCGCAGTAAATCGTATGTGTTTAAACTGAACCAATTATGATATTCTATCGTACCCTGACATAAATAAAACGGTTTTTTATTAGTTCCTTTCAATATGAAACTTTCTTGCAAGAAAATATTAATAATTCACAACGTTCAAGCCATTTTTCGAAATAAAAATATAATAAAGAAAATAATTGAAAAATTATATGCATTCGACAAGGTGAGCGAATTCATTTCATAAGACGGAAAATTTAGGTTTTTTTAAAACTCGATAAACGTTTTTTGAAACTTATTTTTAAATAATATCTTAGAAGTCTTATTATCCGAAATCAACGCTCTTATCTCAAAGTATTTGAATTCGGATTAAATTAAATTCTGGTAAGGAATGTATACGTGAAGCATTTTCAGAGAGTTAACATAAATTATTTACTCAGAAAAAATGCTTAAAAAACTGCTCAGTTTGCTTTTTTACTCAGAAAGTACGTGAAGTGGTTTATATATTATTGACATGTTATCTCATAAGAACGAGTTTGGATGGAATATTTGAGCAGGACATCATAGAATATGAAAGTTCGGCAACTTGGGCCGTGGTCACTACAAAGATAGATGACCAAAGAAAAAAATCATAATCACAATCACTTGGAATATTATTTCATTGGTGCATACGTTATTGTCTGCGCTTGTTTGTATGCTTCCATTCCTCTGGAATTACAATTTTTATTAGGTCCCTGGACCTAATAAAAATTCTATTCTATTCTATTCTAAAGTAGTATCTTATACCTTTCGGATTAAATTTAATACAGAAATTATATTATTCATGATAATATCATAGGATATGAAGAAAACATGTAGGATTTCGCACGTAAATTTATGATAGTACTTCGTAAACTCACGAACGAACCATTTCCAACGGTATTCATCGCAGTTCGGATATGTAATTCATTGATTGAATTACTAACCTAGATAGACCCATGCTGGCATCGTGCCGTCGCCGTGCCGCCACGTACATCCGCAAGTGACGCACCCGAATCGGCACGATACCGTCATGTCGTGCCGGGAAGTCATGCCGTCACCGTGCACGCACACCGTGTGTTCAAAAGTTTGAGATATGGTACTTTTAACGCCCGACATGCATGCACAGCGATAGCATGGTGACGACATAGCGTGCCACACCAAAAACTAAAAATTGTGCCTCGGTCCGTCGGTAGAACCTGCCATCGAAAACCATATTTTAGTTTGATTAATTTTTCGAGATCCGGAATTCCGAATTGAGGAAAATACAGTCTGCTGGTGTATCTCTTGTCATCCAAAGAACGCAAATATTAACAGCATGGAGCATATCCTTCAGACGATAGCATCCTGAAGTGCAATCGAAACCGAAATAACTTCGTAGTTCTATAAACACTTTGTTTAAATCGCTTTCGAGAAACACTTTGGCCATTTGCCATCTAGCGGCATTGTGCAAAACATACATCGGTGTTTCTCATCATAATGCTGCTTAATTTTTTTTTAAACCACGTCTTTGTACCCGACGACACACTATGAGGGGTACGGGTAGAGAAATTCGATATTTCTGTGCTGTAAATTCTGTATTGGAGATGGACTGGTTTTGAACAAGGAGGGTTTTCATGAAACGCAATAACCTGTTTATTTTCAATGATATACACGGGTGTTATTACATGTAATCCGCTGATTGGACTACTTGGCATTAATAACACAAGTCCCGTGCACAGCAGCCGCTATGAATTTCAGACATTGCAAAATAAGGTACAAGTTGGCGTCGAGTCGCTAGCGCGAATCTTGATTCAGATGTTGTAGCAATAATCATAACGACCAATGGAGACATGTTAAAAAATCTCATTCATAACTCTCATTTTCTGAACTGAATAAACTGCGCGAAATGTATTTATATTTCATTCGATAATGCTACGCTTTGATTAATTCGCTTGACCGAAATGCCTTTTAAGCTTAAGGAAATATATACGTTTATACAGGAGGCTTAAGGAAATATATACGTTTATATATTGAGACACCAATAATATAAACACAACAAAAAGCATCTGCACCTGTCGACAGATTACGAGAATCAACAAAGGAGGAACTTAATATTTCTGGGCTCTTAATATATGTTCTCCACAAAATTATAGCGATTCATATTAAACGATACAAATGTTTTGGATTAGAAATTGGCAAATAGTTCCCAGTAAACAAAAAAATCGGTTTCGTTGCTGCTCTATTATAATTTAATAACACTGTTGTTACATAACAGTTACATTGCTGGGTGGGAAATTGTAATAGAGCAGCAACGAAACCGATTTTTCGGTTTACTGGGCTAATACCACAAAAAATTATTGGCCTTAGTTTTTTATATAGCAAACCTTTACTTTTTGACATTTTTGTAATATAATTATTTGTAAACAAAACTTAAATAAAGGATTACAATAGAAACGCATTAAAATGTAGCACTTAAAACGTTTCAAATCAGAATTTTGTTTCTGTTCGAATTTGAGTTACGCTTCAACAAATGAAAAATCGACGCAATTGCAGATCCTGAGGATATTTATTTTTAAAGACGATGATATCAGAAAGTTACTATTCAATACGTTTGACGAGCTTTCAGATTAATCATTTTATTCTAGTAAAATAAATTCGCTAATTTCTTCGAGGATAGGTACGTACAATTTCTGCACGTTTTTGAAATTCCTGTTTTCAAGATTTTTCAAAGCTGTCTATATGAAACTGTGCCGCTAGTAATCACATAACTTTTCTTTTTTACCAACTGTGACGATGACAAAAAAAACTCTGGGTAAAAGTACGCTAAGTTTTGCGCAGACAAAATTTTGAAAATGGTAGGAATTAATTCCGAAACATGACCAAACAAAAAAATCTAAAAGATGTTTAATGTAGAGATCGTTATGGCGGCAACTTAGTCGTTGCAGTAACGAAAAAGCAACTATTAGATTTTTTTTTGGGTTATTTCAAAGGTCATTTAGATTATTACCAAAAGATTTTTGCTGAAAATAGTAAGTTTTGGGCACCTTTTTCTTTTTTTGGTCACCTTGACAGTCGTTGCGAATATGGTCTTTCAATAATTTCAAAACTTATAATATGTAACAGGAAATGTCTCCTATGAAAAAAAAATGTTATCGACGTAAAATTCTTTAAAAAGTTCTTACCATTCGCAAAACGCGGTGAATTGGTTCCATACGAAAGATGAATGTACCTCAAAGTTTGCTGTATATTTTTAAATGTACTAATTTATTAATAAGATTTGAGCATTCTTATAAGTGTGAAATAAAATTGCACCCAGAATTCCAACGACGATGACTTTTTTCCCAAGGCGCAACATCATTAAATTCAAAACCAACAAATCTTTGGATCAGTTTTTTTATTTTATAACAAATTTTTGATCCGATACAAATATTTGTTGATTTGTCATTTCATTCAGAATGTTAAAATCAAAATTTTAATTAGTCAGACTAAATCCAGCTAAAATCTAGATTTAAAAAAATACAAATCTGATTCGAATTATTAAAATTTAGACTTCGATTTTTAAATGTTTCTCGTAATGTCATTAATAAAAAAAATTGCAAATGTAGAATCTTCCAAAACCGTGAGCTTGATAAAGTCCTCTTGATGGACTCCACGAACTGCTACTAAGGCGAAGCTTAACATAGCGACGAAGCCCGGAATTCGGATATGCGCCGATTTTATGTGTGTTCACAAAAAGCCTAATTCCGCGTTGGAATTCGGCGTCTGATAAGGTAGTTCTGTCGCTTCGTATTTATTGCACATAAGTTCGAGGAAAATGAGGGGAAATTTCAAATACTTCTTGATGGTATTAAAATCTTTAAAAAATTCATGCATATAAAGGTACTGAAAAGAATAATTTTCGAATCCGATGTCCTACTAAATTCCATTACAAATTCAAAACCGGACACTTAGGTTTATTGATTTTGAATTGTACGAAATTTTATATATTCATGAAAGTTGGTCCTCCGATACAAAGATCGTTGGTTCTAAATTTGATTTAAAATGTTTAAATCAAAATTAAAATGAGCTTGTTAGACTCTATACTATTATTAAAAATTCGCTTGGAAATTAAGAAAATTCAGGACCTTGCTCAGAAAATCCTATTTAGACCAATATGATGGATAAAGAAACCCAATTCATACCGATAACAACTGATACGATTTCCATAGGACCTTATGAGTTTAAAAAGATTTTAATAGGATTTTTCAAATAGGGTACGTTTTATTCCCAAGGCATCTCTGAAATTTCAAGCACGAAGGTGTTGAAAATTCTAATGTACAACACATGAAAGTAATTATAATGTTATCAGGATGTCAGCAACTCTGCACTTGAAATTTTATGTAGATGCACCATACATTTCTGAATTTTGTAAATAAAATTAATGTACGTTATAGACTTTATACTGCATAAGCGATATCTTAAATTCAAACTGCATGTGTGTTGGTAATTTAAAAAGAGCTTAACATTTTTTTTTTTATCAAAATATTACGTGGATATGATTATTTCAGACATATCATGTCATCAGAAGTTGTTGGGTATTGGTTTTCGCCAAAAAATATTTTTCGCCTACACTGAGGTTCGAACCTAAGAACGACCTACATAAGTCCTCATAACGAACGCACGCTACCGATTATGCTATCTACGAATTTGTAATTTTTTATATCAAAATGGCATAAGAATTTCACAGCTATTTTTTTCTCAACCGTACTTACTATTGACCTATTGAAATGTTCAATCAATTGTAATCAGTGTGTTCGGAAATATTTTCAAACGAACGTAATCCGTAAAGCACTCTACTTACTCATAATTGTTAAGATCCCGTCTCGAGTCCTACTATTGTTATCGTTTTATATTGATTCAAGTACCTACATCAATTTTATATGTCAACTGCATAAAACCTGCGTCTATCAAGAGATATTAATTTGTTACTATTATTGACATTATCAACAGTGGATTATTAATTTTTTACAATTGCAGAACACGAATACAAAAATTACGTTCATAATTTTCACTTAAAGTATTAACATTCTTTATTCCTGTTTTCGTAAAGTTTAACACCCGTGAACAAATTACGAAAAACTTGTGATTCATGTATAACTGTACTTAGAAGATTTGTGTACTTTAACGTCGTATTGTATCTCTGAAATACTGATATTTGAATTCACAAAGAGCATTGTAACTGTTCTAACCCAAGTGTTGAAATTTCCAATAATGTGTTTGAAATTGCAGATATTTTGCCATTTGCAATTACCAGCGTGAAGTATATTTTAATTACTTGCATGTTTTATTTTTCCAACAAGCGTCACTAAAATATAAGGTATAAAGAATACGTAAATCTAGTAAAATTTCTTATTTGATTTCGGTTCATTGCAATAATTGTTAAGTGCCTGTAATAGATTTAAGTAATTACTTTGCAAAATTAGTTGATTTACAATAAATACTACTTAGGTTTACAGCTAGCTACGTTAATTTCGCAAAATAATTATAAATTTACAGTACTCGGTAGTTTAATTACAGTGTTAACTATAAGATATGTAAAGTTCATGAGCCTAAGTTACATTTAATTTTAAAACTTAAATTTAAATTTAAGTGTAGCTATCTTTCAAGTTTGATTTTGACTACAGTCTGGATCCGAACGAAGTAAAAATGCGATTCAAAAATTTTCAAATAGAATTTCTATCCTTTATCGTAATGCAATCGATAAAAACAATTGGAAATGTAGAATCTTTCAAAACTGTGCCACTGTGCGAATGACGCCTATTGTTGGACTCGATGGACTGTCTGCTAGTAGGGTGTATTTTCACAAAGCGAAAAAACCGTGCATTTGAATATGCACCGCTTTTGTGTGCGTCCACAAAAAGTCCAATCCCGCATCGAGTTCCGGACGTCATGAAAAGCGTAGCTTAACAGCTGTTTTATCGTAGGAGGGGTTTGTCCGATTTTCATTGCTATATCCATATAGGAGCTAAAGTGGGTATTCTCTACCCGGTTTTCCTAGCTCGTCCAAGGGGCTCCGGATAGAGCCGAACAGTCGAAAACCTCAGGTGTTTAATTTTTGTGACAAATGCCAGTCCGTGTTGAATATTTAGCAATCTTGACTGCGACGCCTCGAGCAAAACAACGTTACTCCCGTGTCCTGTAAAAGCAGTGCCTGTGTTTTCCTTTTTTTTTTCCTTCTTCACGTTGTTTTTCTTCGTTCCATCGTAACGCGCGTGTATTATTTAATAGCCGAACAAAAAAATTCTATCGTCGTGCGGAGAGAATGAAACTCCGTGATTGTGCTTTCAAATGCTCTGCTTTACGAGACTCTGTCGCACGAACACATGTTACGAGACAATCGTGTTGTCATTACGGAGTATGATTGTCGGATTGTGAAGGTGGGCGCCGCCGACCGACGTAAATTAACTTTTTTTTTTTGACGCGCACGGCGAAAATTTTCTCGTGCTTATTGAGATTAATCCGCCCCGCGGTTTAACGAAACCGTATTACCAATGTGCCTGCCTTTCGCGTCTCCCGACCAAGGAAACATACATGAATGTCCAGAGGACTGTGACAGCCATGGATGTTGACTGTCCGATAGTCAGCCTAAAACGATCCAGCAGTGCTCCTATGATTAACGAGATCAGTGCCACTATGTCCATCACTTCACCGTCTACATCCGCTCCAAGGTATGTTTATTGGATTTCTCTATTTTCATTATTATGCTTTGGATAATCACTTGTTGATATTTCTATCGTTGGTCTGCATTGTACTTGTGGGTTCTACTCTGCTGAAAAGTTGTATCGTTACAGCGATATTATACTTTACGGCACAATTGTTGTACTTCGGAGCTCATATTATGGTGTTAAATTGAGTACAGAGTACCTGCTCCTATTGTTTTCTATAGCAAAGTGGATATAATTGGTTTTGACCACTTTGTCGGTTTAATCTGGTTTGAATTGGTACGAGATGTTTTGAGCAAGGGATATTTTACGTATGGTTCGTAAGGATAAAAGGCACAGGGAAGAGAAAGACTGGTATTTTGGATAGAATTAAACAAATATTTGAAAGGTTCTCTGTGTTTATAATGAAGGAATGTTTTTTCTTTCTACAAAGTTGATCAATTCTTGGGAGGAATGTAAACAATGGTATCATTAGATATAGTGATGAGGTTTTGAAAAACACAGAGTATCTCTTATCAATATATCATTTAGTGCGTTGATAAGATTTATTCAGAAAAGGTTTGCAAGAGGACTCAAAAGAGAATGTACAAAATAAGATATTTACTAAGATGTCATGTGGTACTTGGAATGAGCTGGAGCAGTTATTGAGTGAAATAGATGGAAACAGGTCTCCTTTTCTATACAATTCTCAGGTTCATTTCATACATGGCAAAATGTCTGTGAATTCTAGACATTGTAAATAAAATGCCATCATGTTTAGAAGCATACAATGAGATTGGTGGCTTAGAATGTCCCTCAGTCTTAGAACTGAATCAACAACTGTTTGAGCAGGTGTACATTGAAATTCAAAGAAAAACATACAAATGATCGAGCTTCAGCCATTACATTAATTTTTATAAGATCAAAACTCTTTTCAGGGGTTTCTTTTTCTGAAAAGACTAAGTCATAGCAATTTCTTCTTAACAAGTGAACAATAGACCTAATGTTTCTTACCCAGAAACATTTTATCTATTTCAAAAAATGTATGACCTCCAGGCAATACCCGAAATGGTAGGAATGAATACAGAGTTCTGATTTCCAACAACCCACAGTCAAATTCATAGCCAGGTGTAGTTAAGTTTCAGACAAAGGTGAAGCAAGTAATTGTCTGATAGTCATGGAAATTTCAAGAAACATGAAAAATGGTTTAGTTTTATTTCTTGATTTTTTTCACTTTGCAAGTTGAGAATACTTTTTCGTGACTCTATTCTTAATATTCAAAAGTGAGCAAGAATCTGCCTTTCAAAAAGTGTACACTAAAGGTCTATCTTTATATGGTTCTTAGAAACATTTTATTTGTAGCAAAAACGATGCATTATTTTGGACAATGTAATAACCGATACCAATATATATATATATATAAGTATATCATACTAAATTTCAAGCAAAAGCGAAGCCTGTAACTGTGCATTCTGATTAGCATGGAATTTTACAGAAGCATAATGCCATAAATGGTGCCAATAACACTAAAATTATAATACCCAACAGCACACAAAAAAATTGATGACCACACAGGTATTCATGGTTTCAGACAAAAATAAATTTGCGTATGTGTGGTCTGATGAGCATGCAATTTTATTGAATGATATACAAGAAGTTTAGCTTTTGCTATTGAATAATCATTTCACAGCATTTTAAACAACATATTAAATATACTTTTTATCAGCTCATATTTTGTGTGATTTTTAATTGAGTTAAGTTCTTATTGCCAATAAATATAGAAAATCTGTAGTAAGGTTCATATGAAAAATAATAAATATCTGGAGTAATTACATTTCTTATACAAAACTCAATGTGAACCTCTGAGAATTCATATTCTAGGGTAATTCGTATTTTTCTAATATTACAAAGGATTAAAACAATTGGAGCGAGGCAGATTCCCTTTTGTCTGAGTAAAACAAAGGAAAAGAAATACAATGCAATGCAGTTCAACAAAGTCTGAGCATTCAATCGCTTTATTCACTTGAATTATTTTCTCAACAAGTTTTTCATCTACTTTTAGGGAAGCAGTTTCAACGTTCAATGTGTTTTCTAACACTCCTCGTACGCGTCGCTTCAGTACAAGCGTGAGGGAACATTACGATCAAAATAACAAGAATAAAGATTTTATTCAAGTTTTTTCGTCGCTAAATTCGTCCGATTTATCGGAATTGCAGAGTCCCGGAAGTATTCCTAGATTAACGCCTCGCGTCAGCCAGCTGAGGCAAGAAGAATGCGTCGACGTCGCCGGACGCGAAGCGGCTCACGAGAAGGAAATACACAGTGCAATGCAGATTTCACAGTCCTGGGAGGACCTTACCCTCGAGGCCGAGGGTTTATCCTTTAAGGACTCGGAATCCCCGACACAACAGCTCAACAAATCAGATCGTCAAAGCCAAGCGAAAAGAATTTTCGATCCTCTGAGTCTGAATCTTCCGGTTAGCGGTGGACCTCCGTTGTGCTCTTCGCCCTCGCCAACCAGGTCAGGAATAGGACAACGCCAGTGCTACTCGCCGGGTATTCATATGGTCAACTGGAAGAGCAGTTTGTCGCCAAGTCCTACGCGGAAAGCTTTCGCCACGAGGTAATTATTGATTGATAATTAATGCTTTTTCCCACAACCGAATTTTACAAAATTTTCAAAACTTTTTTTTCTCTTTGAAATGTCGATTCAATAAAATTGGTGAGTGCTGAAAACTTTTAGTAAAGATTCTCGCATGACTCGTAATTATTTAATAACAAACTTCGAATAATATATACATTATTGCAACCGACAGTAGTGGACGCGTGGACGTCGGTGTGTGGCTTCGGCGGTCTCTCCACAGTTAAGCAGCATTGTTTGCGGCCATAACTTGGATGGGTGACCGCTTAGCCGCGCACTGATTTATTGGCACAACTGGTGAACGGGAAGCAATTTTTCTGAGTTTCTAATGTATTTCTCATACAGTAGAAGCTTAGTAAAAATAATGCCACCTATGTCGGCTAGGTTTTCCGCAGCTTCCGTGTGCCCTCGTGTAGTGCATTAGGAAGAGTGGCTGTGGACCACAACACCTGAGCAAGGGAGCTCCAGGAATGGAATGGGGAATAAGGGGGGGGGGGGGGGATATTAAAAGCCAAGTGGCATGCTGTAGAATGATCAATATACATCATTGCAAAAAAAATGTTTTCTTTAATTTTGTCGGCTGTTGAAATTCGAATTGTCGTCGCGTCTTGCGTTCAATTCATGGATTAATGTCACGAGGAGAAATTTCAAGATGAATATGAATATAATATGCAGCAGATGACAATTTATATCTTTTTATTTTGATTATCTACTGGTTTTCTTCTTGTACACTTTTTTTGTATTCGTATTTTTATATTTCAATAGTCTTTGTGATGGGAAACTATTGAAAGTTCGCACAAATTTATTGGAAAAGTTCTTGATCATTGATGCATATTTCGCAGGAGGAGTCTCAGCCCGATCGCGATACGTCCGAGTTGTCTAGGACCAGTGAAGCGGAAGTTCGAGCTGGACGACAGCAACGATAACTTGCAGCCTCCGGCGAAGCGCACCTCCAGTTTAGTCATTTCAAATTCGCCCCGGTAAGCCGTTCGCTTTTTCAAAATTACTTTAAGAAAACTAATTGTTTTTACTGCAATTTTCTACCGTTTATTCGAAAGTTTATGCAGCGATTTTAGTTGCCTGTTAAAAATATTTTAGGGATATGTCGCAAAGTAGTATATGAGATCGAAGGTAGTATATATGGTTTTTACTGTATTTAAGGAAGTCGGTATATTGTAGAATAATTGGTGCGCGCATACAGTTCACAATCGGGCAAGTAATTAAAAATATCGACTCGAAATGTGTTAAATGTCAAGAAAACTTTTGCATTGTGGTGACTAAATGCAGTGTGAAAAAATCCACAATGTTTCTTGACTAAGTTCATATTTACGTCTGCCCAAAATTAAGACGTATGGTTCAATATGAAGATGTCAATATATAAATGCTTCTTGGCAAATTTATCTGAAAAAGTGTAATCTGATTATTTTTAAACTAGTCAGACTTCTCGATATTCCAATCTGAATTTCACTGATATTAGTTGAATTTTCTCCTTTTGCTTCTCCGCAAATATTTGTCATTGTGAAATATTTGATTTTCCAAATTTTCATCTTAGGATGCTCAAAATGCTCTAAAACGTGGAGAAAAGTGATTTATATAAAATGTCTGTATGTGTGTATGTTCGCATTATTGTTAGCACGATAGTGTTCGAAATTTTCAAGATATCGGCCTAAAATTTGGTATAGAACTACCAAATTACATAAAAGCTGAGTTCGAATATGGTGAAAATCCGGCGAGTATTTATTAAATTATGAGATTTTCCTAAAATCACTTACCACGCTCTATCTTTTGCATTTTTTAAGATATTGTGCTCAAATTTTGTCCAAGAATGGACTATTTTAGACTCAGAATTGGTACTTAATTTTGTAAAGATCGACTAAGCCATTAAAATTAAATGGGATTTAAAATTTTTCGAATTTTTTGAAAAATTAATATTTCCGTTCTAGTATGTATTTAGTTATGAAATGATGGGTTAGGAGTACAATAAGTCGAAAATTCGTATTTTCGTCTGCGACGAAATATACATAGAGATTCGTTCTTGCTCTTACGTAATTGCATAAAACGTAATTAATCACACAACGCAGTTTGCTTTAAGAAGCCAAACATAATAATGAAAAATAAGAATAACAGAATTTTCAAGAAAGTTCGAAATTAACCGGAAAGCAGCGTGACAATTTTAATTGTCAGCTTTTTTGTTTTTATTACTGAATATCTCCACAATTTGCGACAAGATTTCCGCCCACAGAACTTTCATTTTTCTATATACAAAGTACTAAAATACTGCGAAATAAAGTCTTCTAAAATACTTGCGTGTCATTCTAATATCCAGATATCTCTACAGCATTTAAAAGAAAAAAAAAAGTTTTTCAAAATTATTTTTCTTTGTCAACGATATTTACTGCAAATTTTCGTATCGTTTTGTCTCTCACGTAAAACGACAGCATAAATATTTTGCTAAAACACGAACACATAATAAATGTTTGCAAGCTGGCACCGAATTCTTATGCATAGCAACGACAATTTTTTTTCTTAAGTACGTATTCATCTTCTTGAGTGTGGTTCTTATAGAAAACTTAATTTTTACAGCCGCAAAATTAAACAACTCCGACAAATTCTTAAACAACGATTTTCTGGACCCACGACCAATAAAAAAGTGTTGGCATTTCACTATTACATTTTTTAAATGAGTAGCTTTTAAAATTTTTCACAAAAGTATTCTTCATTTTTCTCTACTATAGAGGAAGCTTTGTTTTATTTCTCGTAACTCAATTTTCAAGCCATCGTCCGTAGAAGTTCACTTTTCGGAAGCTATGTCTTACGGAAATGCAATTTCCTGTACACGTACTGAAAAGTTTCGTGTGTTAACGAGTTTTGTTCAACACTCGAGTGAAAAGATTTATTCTGTCCAATCTTGAAATACACTATTCTTTGATCAGTAAAAAAAGTTCCCTGATTTCCCTGATATTTTTTTTTATACGCTGGCATTTCGACAATTCACGAACTCGTGACGACCATGTCTAGAAACTCGTGAAATTCTATGCAAATAAATGATTCATTGATACGCAATACACAAGTATTATCTACTGCCAAAAACATTAGACGTTTTCCACTACTGGGCAACTGTCCAATATGGGGACAAGCAGCTATCGGAAAATGTCAAAAATCTAATTATAAATAGTGAAATAATTACAGCGTTCGTTTAACAATTCTCATTTTACTTCTGCAGGTTGGATGCGATATCGAGCCCACTACCAGGAACTATAAGTTCAGCGGGAACGCCGGAATCCTTGTCGAGCGTAGATTCGCCGAGTTTTTCGTTCAGGCCAGTAGACAGTCCGTCGCCAGGCCGAGTGTTAACGAACGGTGAGGAGCCTATGTCGGAGACGAGCAAGCAGACCAAAACGACAACAGAACACATCCAAACCGAGGAGATCGCTCAATGCAATCACAGGTGAACACAGAGACAGAGTTGGTCGTATCTCGCTGAGATAAAGAAAGAAGAACCGAGAAATTGCGTCGAATTCGTTACCAGCATCACTTGCACGTCGTACGCGTTGTACCCGTTGATCCAAAACTAATATGCATATAGACGATTATGACGTTGTTGTTATCATAGAAACAAAATTCTTTATGCTGATTGCTACTTGCCCAAAGGCGCCACAGCTGAACGTAAAAAACGTGTTCGTCTCGTACCAATATCTCACGAAACGATCTGTAGAGGCATGGTCGAATCTGTATTTTTTTTAAATGTGACATACTTTATTATCGTTTCGTCCTCGAGCGCTTATATACATACTATAATTTCTAAAAACAAAAAAAAAAATGTAAAAAAATCGAACTCGATGGTGAATAGGAATGTGCGCAAATTAACTTTATTGAGCGTCGCGCGTTCAGCAGATATTTACCATAAACGTTATTATCGGCCTCAGTTTTTGTTAAGTTTTTTGAGGCTCGTACTTACAGCTAGTCTTCTTCGTTCTATCGAATACGGAATTTGGAATTAATAAGGGCAAGCTCGAGGGGACTTTTTCAGTGATTCTTTGAGGTAACACGAAACAATTTTTATTTGTCTTTTCGAATTAATCTGATTATTTTTTCAAGCATGCTTATATCAACGTTGAATGCATAATTTTCCGACTTTAGGTAAATTGATAAGTCTCCAATTTTTTTATTTGTTTTTTTTTAAGTCTAACGGTTGATAATATTTTGAGAAAGTCCCCTCCACGCACGCATCACTAAAATGCATGGTAATCGCAACTTTCGGACGATCGGCAACTAACGACGATGTTACGCTGAGAATAGTTGCTTAATTTATGAAGGTAAAACATAATGTTATCAGCAGACATACCTCAACTAGCTGTCGACATCCGCGTCTATTTTTAAAACGTGGTTAGGTATCAGAGATAGAAAAAAAAAACAACAAAATTATCTTTCCAGTCTCTTAGTCGAGTTGCGTTAGTTATCGTCCCACCGAATGAAGTTTATTTTTACGGGTGTACATAAAATGCCTCGCATCGGCCATCAGTCCCATTCTTTTTGCGTTTCCCAAAACTTTCTTCAAGCACCAGTGTCGAGTCGTTCGGCGGAGCGATCGACACCAAAGTACAAGTAGATTTATACGCTAGAAGTTACTTTTTATTATTACCTTTCTCTTACATGCTATTGATGACATTTTGTTTTATTATTTGTAAATAGTGCGGTAAAAATACCTTTAGGAAGGTAATCATTTTTTTTAACAAAATGTAAAAAAAGGTGATTCGAATGATGATTTTTCACGATCATGATAAATATCAATGGTGTAAGAAAAATCGTGTGTCACAAAATTAGAATGATCCGAGAGTAGCGTAAATACGAATCTTCGATGTCACTTCGATCGCTTCTTGCACATGGTTCCACAGAATATTGGAAATTCTGCGCAACTGTTTAACTGAGTATCTTTTTGTCTTCATGTATTTTTTTTATTTTTTTTTGGCTCTCAAAATGTCTACTTATAAATGCTGGCTTGCGGAACGAACACTCTTCGCGTCGTAATCGCCTTAAGATGTGATTTACGAGTTTATGAAACGGGTTTTTGATTTTTTTTAAACGAGCGTATCGAATTGTATACTCAGTGAAATTGCCTAACGATCGACACGGACACCAGAGATAAGACATTATGCTTCCTACTCTTAAGACTGAAATTGATGTTTCAACGAGAAACATCTCCTAAATTAAATACTGTCTCTTCCACGAAAGAAAGGAATATACATTGAAGAAATGAAGAAAAGGCAACCGACGAGTTCGGCGATATTTTCGTCGTACACGATAAAATTTGTAAACACTACAGATCTGTGTTCTTCTGTGGAGCTCTTACACTCTCCACTAATAAATAATCAACCATATTCGATAGATTAAGTACAAAGATGCCCCCTACGGTTATTATTATTACTATTATTATTATCGAGAGAAATACACAATGCGAGTAAACGATAACGATACGTCATAAAATCGTTAAAATCCGTAGGGTTTAACTTAAATAGCTAACGTATTTCTCAGCTACCCCGCATGTAATATAAATAACGAAAAATTGTAAATTATTTTTTCTCCTCTCTTAGTATTAGGGAAACATTTAGACATAATCTACGCGTAGTGATGTAAGCGCTGGAAAAGTGTTGTTTAACCAAGGAAATAAATGATCGGAGCCTTCGCGCTTCAACTCTCTTTAATAATGTGCGTGAATTAGTGCAACGCAAAATGTTTCTGTTCTGAAGGAGAAGAGAAACACATAAAAAAGGAAAAAACAATTCGACTAACAGTTTTATTTCTTTTTCTCACTAAACCAAAGACCGTTTAGTGTAACTATGTTTGATCGTTGTTTTCGATACGATTGTTGAAATGAACGATCGTACGAAAAATTCGTCAGGGTTCTTCCGATACTACACATGTACGTAATTCAGAACACATATCATCGAGTGCATGAACTCAGTAAGATAAATACTCTACAGAGACTCATAACGGATATAAATTTGCGAAATTGTTGTGAAATTAATAAAATAACTTAACTGCCAAACGCGAATATCAATAGGAGTCAGCGAGAGTTTCGTATTTTCAACGTTTTTTGTATTTCTATAGGAAATGTAGACGAATTGGTGGTATCAGTAATAAACATTAACATCATTTGAATCGTTAGAGGTAATATGTTATACTGGATCTTATCGCCTGATAGAACGATAAAAGTATTTTCAATTAAAAAATCTTTATTCGTAAATACGGTTGTGCAATTGATCAATTGTGTATTACAATTTTATTCTTTTTGGATCCGAACACGCATCGCGATTTTTATCTTTCGTTGGTTGACTCTTTCTGTCTGTATGAATAGTGAATATTCCTTTGCCATAACGTCTTCCCTCTGAAACAAAGTGATTGAAAAATGAATAAAAACCGATTTTAGCACAAACAGTAACTCATATTTTATACCGGCACCATTCGCCACTTTCAAGTAGACGTTCTTCGTTCATTTACACAAAGATTTAAGAATATACGAAATAGTATATTGTGCAACATGGGTCGAAAGTTGGCTATTGCGAGGCGTGTGAGGCGCAAACGCCAATTTTGGACCGGGTTGCACACTATTTTTTCTGCAACAAGTGCATAAATAGTACTGGTTTGAATGGTAGTTTTGCGGGACGAACAGTGAAAAGTGATGGTACAAATTATTTGACCCTAAGGTTGAAAATTAAACAGCAGCGGTGTACATCACGAAATTGAGAACTGTGGACGCGCCAACCAATCGTTACAACATTGTTATAAAACTAGCCACTATCGCCCCACAAAACTGCCACGGAAAGCGCCGCTGTTCATGCACGTTAGAAAATAAATATTCCAGCGCAAAAGTGAGATTTGATGAAAATTCTTTCTACTTCGTATTACTATAAAATTCTTGAAAAATCAATAAAATTGCAATTACTGAGAATATTGATTTGGTAAAAGGTTCAAATGTTATTGATGTGCTGGAACAAAAAAATTATGTTTCACAAATGTCTAGCAATTTTTTTTTGTCCTTCCGATTTTCTCGATTTCCGTAAAAGTGAATTAACGAAACTCTTCAATTATCATACAACTCCTAAGTTGCACATTAACTTGAAAACTATCCAGGATTTGCTACTTTTCATCCATTCATAAAAATCGAAAAAATGAAAAGAGGAAGTCTTAAAAAACGTGAGAAAAAAATGAGTTTTCTGAAAATTAGTTCTAGTATTTTTTTCAACAGTATTAATAATAATTGTTAATTTTTTAAAATAATTTTATCTTTATTTGGAAATGCTCACTTCAGAATTAAATCAATTTTTTTTCCTAAAAATGTATGGGTGGTATATACTCAGGGTGACAATATTTTTAGCTTTATTTTTATTATTCAAGTCTCGACCCAAATTTCATTTCTTTCTGCTCAAAAAATAATTGTCGCGAAGCCCACCGCCCGTCAAAAAATATTTAGAGGTCGCTCGAGGTCATCAAAAAATCCAAAATTGTTCGAAAATCGATTTTTGAAATCAAATTTTTCACACTTCTCACCCAAAATTATATTTTCTGTTAAAAAAAAAAAACTACGCGAAATTTTTAGGCGATTGAATAAAAATTAGAGGTCACCAACAGCATTCATAAATTTTCGGTATTCAAAAATAAACATCCGAATTTTTTTCTTTCATCATCTCTCACCTTTTGAATATCCTTTAAGGAATAAAAAAAATTATTATTCAAAAATTTCAAGAGTTAACAAAATATTTAGAGGTCGCTCATGGTCTGTAAAGATCTCAGCAATATTAAAGAATCAACTTATCGTATTATTATTGTTTCGTGTTGCTCACCCGTAGAATATTATTTTTACTACTAAAAAATCAACGTCGCCAAAGTTCTAGCCAAAGTTCTAGTAAAAAGTATATTTTTTGCGTCAGGGATTTTCAACAAAAACACGAATGAGAAATAGAGTCGTTCAGACTGCTGAGATTTCTAAATATAGTGAACGACCTTTAAATAATTTCTGATTGGCTAGAACTTTGGTGACGTTGATTTTTTAGTAGTAAAAATAATATTCTACGGGTGAGCAACACGAAACAATAATAATACGATAAGTTGATTCTTTAATATTGCTGAGATCTTTGCAGACCATGAGCGACCTCTAGATATTTTTGTAATTCTTAGAATTTTTGAAAAATCATTTTTGTTATTCCTAAAAGTATATTCAAGAGGTGAGAAATGATGAAACAAAATTTTCTGGATATTTATTTTTGAATACCGAACATTTTTTAATGCTGTCAGTGACCTCTAATTTTTATTCAATCGCCTAAAAATTTCCTGTAGTTTTTTTTTCACCAGAAAATATCATTTTTGGGTGAGAAGTGTGAACAATTTTATTTTAAAAATCGATTTTCGAACAATTTTTGATTTTTTGATGACCTCGAGCGACCTCTAAATATTTTTTGACGGGCGGTGGGCTTCGCGACAATTATTTTTTGAGCAGAAAGAAATGAAATTTGGGTCGAGACTTGAAAAATAAAAATAAAGCTAAAAATATTGTCACCCTAATATACTTGAATAGTATTACAATTGCTATCACATGTGACCTACGACTGATTGTTAAATTTTTAGTGTTTTTTTCAACACAGCATTTTCAGCTAAGTTGAGAATATATCTAGCAAAACTGAATAACTATTTCCATAAACAATTCTTACATCCAATATTAATTTTTTTTAAATAAATAAAAACTATGGATAAACAAACCAGTAATGACCTTTCAAAGTACCAAACTGTGCTAATTGTTGATTTATGCTTACCTGCTCTCAATAAAAGTTGCCTGCACTCTGAGAGAACAGCAGCTTTAGCTTTTACCTCACAGAGGCCAAACAATGAGGCTCTGGCATAGCGTATTACAGTTAAGAAGAATGAATGAATAAACAACTAGTTAAATCATTAATTTAAAACCCAGAAAAGGATACAGATTGATAAGGTCGTACGGATTCCTGAGTAACGTTTCGGTGGTTGTGCCACTCGATATAACGACGTTCTGTAGACGTAAACAAAGTATTGTCAACAATCACATTTTAAATAGACAATAATAACTGTAAATCTTGCATAATTTAGACATACCTTGCTTTTACCAAATATATGTAATAGGTGCGAATAGTGCAAAGCATATTTTCTTGTCTCCGACTTAATGACATCAGCGTATTGAATTTCAAAGTGAACTCCCCTTTCCACAGCCTGACTGTACAGCTTTCGAGTGAACTTTACTGCTGGGTACAATGATTTTATAGTGATTACATCTGTGCTCAATTGTGCACAAGCAAATTGGAAAGCTGCTTGCGTTTTTGGAACCACTCCGTACAAATCGTATTTTCTCAGGATTGGTGACTGTCCTAAAGTGTGAACTTTTGTCGTATCGCCAAAAGTAAATGTTATCCTGCTCAGTATGGAAAGTTTTTTATGAAACTCTTCCTTCAACGCTGTGACATCAAGAGGCTCCGGAACAGGCGATTTAACTATTTCATTGTCACCCTTTTTCTTCTTCTTGCCCTTTTCATTCTCAAATATTGCCTCGTCCACTGTTTGATTGATGGCTACAGTCTCGTAGCCCACTAAATGAAAATTTAAATTATTATTATCGAAAATATGAATTTTTAGGTAAACTCTTTTTTTTTTTTATAGAACATTTACATTTATATAATCGTTGTAGCATTCTCCGGAGAACCTCGGGATCTGCGTCCCGAGGATTCACGCACAAGTCACAAAATCCTGGAGACGATGCCATCATTTTGCTAAAGGTAATTAGGGGATTTTGCCAACATAAACAAACTTCCTTAACCCTTCATACGTGGAAGTCACATTCCGGCTACGAATTCGCAACGTGCTTACCCCCACTCTCCAGTTTGGTCGGTATGGCGAATTCCTGTTTTACCATAGAATATGGATAGCACGTAGCTCGTCCGACCTCCCTAACTTTTCTTGCTTCAACGAAACTAAAGGAACCATGCTTTTATGCTATCCATTTTCTTTGGTTTTACCGTCTTTTCAATTATTAGCTCACGAACCGTAACTCGGAAATAATAGCGAATGTTATGACTTGATATTCCGATCGGAAGTAAACATTTTTATTGGCTTTGTAATTGAGCTTACAAATCATAATTCGAATATTATGGTTAATATCATTATTCAATATTTCGATCGCTTTTGCAACTTATTTCAAGAAAACCGATTGATAAAGTATTCGTAGATATACAACGTCTAATAAATTCCTAAATAATGAATTAAACTCATTTAAATATAAATACTTCGCAATGGAAAACATTTACAATTGACAGTCATTGATGAAACCAAAAAATTAATTATTAACATAATATCAAAATTGTATCAAGAAGTTAGCCACTAGTTATAAGTTTTATTGAACAACCTATTTTATAACGTTACTTATATGATATGTAACTAATTCTCAGATTTTTCCAATCACACCATGAAAGAGTTCTATTCTAAAATTTATTTGTTCAGAGGATTGTTTGAAGCGACTCATATTATATCAAATTCGATTTAAATGAACCAACCTTAGAGAATACTTGTAAACAAAAATGACGCAGCTTAAGAAAAATTCTTCAAAAAATTACTTGCTTTAGAAAATTAGTGAACTTCTTTCTCAATCGTACTTTTTTCGTAAAGTATTCAAATATTTGTGGAATTAAACTTTCGGTTCTGAATACATGTTCAATAAATTCTCAATGCATTGGCTCTAGATGATTGACAAATTCTAGAGGTTATCAAAAACTAACTAGGCAAGTTTCAATATCACAACATAATTTTTCCTCATTAGTAGAAATTTAGTATTTATTCCCAACGAGAATGCACCTTATGTTTGGAAGGAAAGGAGTTGCAAACTTTGGTTCATACACTGTATTTTTATTTACATTAAATGTTCTTATAACAATGTTTTTTTCTCCAGATAATAATAATAATATAATAATAATAATAATAGTTATTGTACTACTAAATAAAACTGCTACTGTTCTGCCGTTTCCAATCTGCACCAATCAGTATTGCACAATACGCAAGCTAGTTTTGTCGAATTTTTTTTTTTATATTCTTTCAAAAACATATATAGATCGTATATGCAATATTCAGATCACATTGTGACGTAACGCTTTGCATATGACGATATTGTTCTGCAGCGCAATGATTTGATAAACAATTACTCCCCATCTCGTCCTTAACGTGTTATCAATATGTTTCAATGTTACAGCATCACACTTATAAAATTCCAATTCACAATACAGCATACACCTAACAGAAAGCAGATCGTTTTTCGTCTGTGAAATTCCTATTACCTAAGTATTCCTTCGCCTTTACATATTCCTTCTTAATCATTTTTATTCCGCTAACTCTACAGATTTTCCGTTAATGGGTTTTCTTGCTCATTTCTTTCTTCTGCAATAATTATACATAGTTCAGAGATCGCAGAAATTAAAAAGACAAGTGAACTGATACAATGACTATCAGCTTGGAATAAGGCTTGTGGTGTTTTATTGTTGAGCCTTCTCAACCCATGCAATTATCTCTGAATTAACAATATGTGTGTAGTAGCATAGACGAGAGAACAGAAATGCTGAAGTTGTTTTAATGAAACAAGCGGGATATATAGGGTATACTTTTTTTTTTGATAATGAAAAAAAATATACATCTGCCAAGCGTGTGTTTCAAACAACCGCTGTCATTATAATTCAGGCAGATAGTATACGTGCGTAAGGAATAAAGTATTATCACCTGTATATTGTTGCAATTTATCATTGATACAAACGACGGATTCTTAAGTATGTGTTATAAAGGAAAAACACCTATGTTTAATGGACAGTAAGCTACAGCCTCCTATAATCTTCCGCTTCGTACCTCTGATCGTCGTGCCAAGCTGGACATTCATTGAGGGAATAGGATAGATTTTTTTTTCGAGATAGACATTAAATAAAGCGCATCATTTGTTTCGCGCTGCTTCCGAAGAGTACAGAAAGTCCTATGTTTCTTTCGGTTACAACGCAATAAAATCAATAAAACCGTGTATCTTTTTCTTTCGTTACTTTTTTGTTTGTTCAAGCATCGCTTAGACTCTATTTAGGCCCAATCCTGACGAACGGTAGAGGTTTCAGAGGTATCGATTGCACCGCATCTTGCTTGAATAGCGCAACGAAATAAATCATAGCGTATATCATTTTGGTCTCTCTAGTCGAACGTTAACTTTGCCTTTTGTTTTAATTCGTCGTTTTACGAGTTCGATGCATGCAAATCAAACTTTGAGATGTACAAATTTCCCGAGTAACGGGTTTTTCATTTAAATATCATACAAGATGGGCCTCCCCTTGAAGGGTAACCTGTGTGTATGCACCATTTTTCGGTACGTTCAAAAATACAATCGGAATTGAAATATTGAGGAAATTGAAAGGAAGATTTGTATATTCTCTTGCCAGCTTCTAGAATGGAAGGATACTCGAATCTCTCTGTTTGTGTGTGTGTACACTCTTCTGCGTACGCACTCGCAACGAGGCTTCGTTTCGTCGTATATATATTTAATTGTATCACGATCGAAGTGGCGGCAACGTTCGGAGGGAGTGGGTGCAGAACGCCTTTTCGCTCTATTTCCGGTTTCCTTTCTTTTTCAGTGTAAATCATATATACGCGTTATCAGTTAAACATGATTTAGTGGGCCTATATACAGACAAACAGTGAACCTAACAAGAGCAAGCGTCTTTTCCACCCGGCTGCTCGCTTGAAACGCCTTGTAGATTGGTACGTCCGGGTTGATTCGGATTGTGTTGAACTCCGGATTCGGCTGCGTTTAGATCCAAACTGCCAGACATACGAGGAGTTTATATGAATTCATGTTTTACAAGTAGCTTCTATTAAGTGGTGGAATAAGACCCAAATGGCTGATATTCGTTGACAAATATCTCACTTGTGGTTACACGACGTAATATAAGACGATGAAATATCACAGATAAATGATCACAAAACAAATTACACAGACAAAATATCACGATGGTTAACGACAAATTTTGAGGCAAAACGGAATCGAATTCATTCCATTAGTTAACATCTCCGCAATCCACTTAAGGAAGTTGGAGCGCTATGAACAATTCAAATCGGTGTTACAATTTTTGCAATAGTTTCCTGGAAAGTTTATACTATACATAATACATGGCACTTATTCGCGATATAAATTAAAATGCGTGCTGAAGTAATAAAAAATATTGAAAGTGATAGGTTTGCAAAACCATTATCTAGTTTAACCTTTATTTCGGTCGAGGTACGTTTCCGCTAAATTGCGTTCTAAGAATCAGTAATTTTCATTGATTTCAATGCGATCTGAATTTTTCCTTTTTATTCCCAAAATAATCATGTGAATATTCGATAATGTTGTCCCTGCAACGATTATGGTCATTTTTTCCGCTCGTTAAAAAAAAGACTGTTTTTCAAATAATTGAGTGTATCAAACATCTGGACGATTACTGTGTATAATATCTTTTAAAAAATAGAATGCGCTCTTGCATATTGAGTCAATATTAAATTACGGATCATACTTGAAGAGCTCAAAAAAGGCACCTCTTCGGAAATTAAAGTTAATTAGTAAATGTTGTTGCAAATTTACTACTATTAATGTTTCTCTGGGTTAAAAGCACACGCTTCAACATCATATATTCAAAACTTTCAGGGAAAGAGTTATAAAAATTTAACGAGGAAACAACTACTGTAGCTACTTATTAGTCATCATACCGCAGTTGCATTAACCCATAGACACCACATCTCAAACTATTTTCAAATGTACAAACAGTGTTTGTGTAATTCAACGAAGGTGTTTAAGAGTGAAAAAAAAAAGGTTTATACAAAATACATCCCAGCTTTTATATTGTGAAAGTCATTGTACTCAAGAGTGAATTATTCATTTCACGTGGATATCAATATGAATTTAAATAAAACAAATATTCTATTTATTTGATTTTCATGTGTCAGCAATGACTCATAGCTGAAACATCATGTTATGTCAGTTCCAATAGTAACTCAATATGGAAGACATATTCGGAGCTCATTTGAAAAATAAATTGCCCTTGTAGCAGTGAACCCATTGAACAACGTGCATTTTTGTGCGCAGAAAAATATGTCAATAAAATTTACTCACCGTCCGTCCCGAACGCTCTGGAATATTTTCTTAGCGGTATCTAAGAAGGCTTCTTCAACGTTGTGTCCCCTAAAAGCAGAAAAGATAGAAAACATTGTGACTATTAGGCTGTACAACCGTTAACCGAATTCGTCAAAGATTAATTCAACTCACGTTTTCGCGCTAGCTTCTACAAACATGAGGCCATTCTCATCGGCAAATTTCTTCGCCTCTTCGTAGGTAACGTCGCGTTGATCTTCGAGATCGCTCTTGTTGCCGATCAAAAATATCACCTGAAACGAAATGCGCCATTAAAAGCATTTGAATAAATCGGCAGTCATGCGTAATCGGAGCTTCTACGCCCACTTGCGATTGACACGCAATTTTAAACTTACAGTACTGGGATTTGTGAGATTCCGCGTGTCCGTGAGCCAGCTGCTCAGGTGATTGTAGGTCGATCGACGCGTAATATCGTAAACCATTAATGCTCCTGCCGCACCGCGGTAGTACGACCTGGTCACTGCCCTGAACCTCTCCTGACCTGCGGTATCCCATATTTGTAGCTTTATTTTTTGCCCAGCTACTTCGATGATTCTAGTACCGAATTCGACGCCAATCGTGTGTGGACAGTCTGCCATAACTGTAATCAATATAGGAAAACCGTTATTCGCGAATATCTCATACTCGTTATTTTATATTTTATCTTAAAACATCTTCAAAGTGGTTATAGGTCAGGCAGTCTCACAAATTTTGTATGTACGTAAATGGCATCATGATTTTTGAGAGTATTTTGCTTCATTTGACAAATTTTCATTATACTTTTTGGGGACGCTGAGTTTTACTTTACAAATTATCCACAAGACCACTTATGCTTTTTAAAGACATATATTTCTATTTCAAAACTTTTCTTACAGAGGTTTTGCGCTTTTAGAGAATATTTTATTCCAATCGACAAATTGCACAGTAGTACTTTTTGAGGATTGTTTAATTTAATGAATTCGTTAGAAAAGTTGTTCTGTTTTTTTCAAAGACACTTTGTTTTATTATCAAATTTAATTTTTGCCTCTGCTTTGATTCAGTTTATAAATTTTCTGGAAAATCAGTTATTCATCACAAGAATAAATTAACTTAAATTATTAACTGTAAAAAATGTTGCTGACAATTTTTTCACATTCAGAAAATCTTGTCAAGACAGAGAAAGACTTGGTGGTTTCTCTGAATTGTCATTGATCTGGGATTATTGAATGTAGCAGTAAAATTTGTATTCCAACTTATCATTACCAACTGAGAGTTGCCTCAAAAACTCCAAATAAGAAAACGCAATTTCCAATATTTTTGTTAATACCTTTGAAAAAGCATTTGACGATTTAAAGAAAACCATATTTCTCTTGTTTTTCACATGCCTTTTCATAATGAGCTGAATAAATCAGAGAAGACATGTTTTAGTTGTGATACAATAAATATATTGTATTACAAGTTTCTCCAACAATTTTATTTACATTGACAATAAGGCAAACAACAAGAGTTCACAAAATTGTCACTGATAGATACATATTATTATTAATAATCAATATAAGAAAATCTGAACACAATGTTAAAATTCATAAAAATATTCTTTTGTACTTACACTTTTTCTCGGTAAACTGATGGAGCAAGCAAGATTTGCCTACTCCCATATCACCTATGATGATATATTTGAAGATGTACGAGTAATTATATGGACCTGCAGACATTTTGGATCTGCAAAAAAATCCCACACATGTATGAAAGATAATATATTGTACCCAAGGGATTAATAATGAACTCTATGCAACGATGCCCCCCCCTCCAATCATTGGGTACACAAGCTCAAATTCCTTGTTTGTATAATAGCATACAAAAAACTAGCAAATGACTGGCAACAAAATACATTGTCTACAATTCTTCCATCCATGAAAAAATACTTCTACAACTGTTAATTCTGCAAGGAAAGATCTTATCTGCATGTATTTAAATGATTGGTCAGAAAGTCTGATAACAAAACCAAGATAAAACGTATCCGGATGCATCAGCCTGAGTACAGGAAATTAAAAACTTCATTATTAACGTGAATGAGCCAAAACATCAAAGGAATCACTACAAACATGACAAATGAATATAAAAGCAAGGTTTCTCATTATTAACCATAGGATTGCTTCAGTGCTTGACATTAGCAATTATACAATCGCGCTAGTGTTAAAGAGCCTAGTTTGCAAATTAACATGTAAATGACAATAGAATATGTTGTCATAAATTATTTTATTAGTCAAAAGGTACTTTTCAGATTGTTAACTTTATAAGTGAAAATCTTTTTTGCCTGCACGTAAATGATCAGTCAGAAAGTCTGATAAAGAAGTGAGAATAAAAGATAGCGGAACAAATCGTTGCAAGTACAGGAAATTAAGAATATGGATTACAACATGTATACATGGATTTCTACCTCAAACAATTAGCAGAAACAATCCTTGCTATTTTGGTGAATTTAGATGAATTTAGAAACAAGTTTCGTCACTATGAATTTCAGGAATCGTTGAATACTTGGCAATAGCGATGACACTGTGGCCCCAGTACATAAGAGCTTAATTACTGAATCAATATATAAATGAGAATATATAACTAGCAATAGGATACATTGTCTAAAATTATTTGATCAGTCAGAAAACACTTCTGAGACTGTTAACTTAACGAGTAAAAATCTTATCTGCATGCATTTGAATGATCGGTCAGAAAGACTGATAACACAGCCAAGATAAAAGATATCGGGTCAAGTTCTCGCTAATACGAAAAAATTAAGAACATGGATTAAAAAATGAATGTGCCGATACACCGATAGATGCAGAAACGAGCCTAACTAACATTGGAATTGAATTTAGAAACGAGTTTTCTTGTTATGAATCATAGGAATACTTGGTAGTGGCAATTTTAGTGTGACACTAGTGTAGGGGCCTAATTTGTGGGTGTATGGAGTATGACGTGTGTACAAAGTGCCGCGTAGCCAGATTCTGTTGGAATGAAGTGTCAAAAAAATGATAAATAATATCGATATGCTCGAGTGAGGAGGGCCCGAGCGGCCATTCGCATGGATCCGACAAAACAAAAGGAAAAACAATTAAATTAGTTACATGTCAAAAAAGCGTACACGCAGCTCACCTATATGTTTGATGAGTCTGCAAAAGAACTTTGAACCTGTCGCGTTCCGGTAACTCGTCGCTTTAAAAGACAGAGACGCGCGAGACACTTTACTTTTCCATGGAATGCAGGGGTGTTGTTCGTAATAAAGTAAATTGTTGAACAACTTGTATATCACACGCAATATGGCAGGCCCACTCGTCGCTAACAACTATGGCGGCGGATAAACGTCAAACCACCTGTCAACTCGCACAATGTGCCAAAACGACTGAACGCCCGATATTACGATCGATATACCTTAATTTTGCTAATTGTCTAATTTAGGAAGTGCAGACGAGTCTCCTCAGTGCCGGACAGGTTACGATGACAATGCAAACAGTCGTGCTAGTTAGTTGGCGCCAAATTCAAATTAAACCCCAGATCTGTGTGATGTACAGAAATTTTTCTCTTATAAATAAATGTTTTATTGCGCTCAACGATAAATTGGGAGAGGAGAAGTCTTGATTATCATCTCATACAAGCATATAGTCTCTATTAAATAGTAAAAAATACATTCATCACTAATTAGTCTGTCCATAATTCCCCGAACATCGACTCCACGAAGGATCGTCACTTCCGTTTGAAAGATTTATGGATCGTCGTTTGTTTAAAGACAATTGAAACAAGTTTCTCAAGTCGATAAGATGATACTAAAAATACAGGAATGTGACATTGGGATGGTAATGTCCGAGGTGCAGCACTTATATGCTGGTCATACGTATATGTCAGTGAAGTTTTTGTAAGACTTCGAAGTATGTGGATTTAGAGGAAACCAATTAGGTATAAGAAGATACAGAAATCAATCGTCGTGTTTTATAATCCCTCGATTACTTATGTACATTTATAGCTCTAAGTGCGGCTATATTGATTGGGCGGTTGTAAGCGATTCATCGAATGGAGACGTTGCATCGCAACGAAATTTAAAATAGCATTCTGCCGCTAATTCATTAGTAATTACCAAAGCTGTAATAAAATATTGGCTACGAACGTCGTCCGAACTGAGAAATATATATATAAACTTTCAAGAGGTCACGTATCTTTACAGAGTGCTTACAGAAAATATTGATTCATCAGTGAAAATTGGAAATTCGATTGCCCGGCGATACATAAATGAGGGAGTCGCTCTCTTTGTAGTGGCAGTAGTGGCTGGTGGCTTCTTAGAGCGAGTGCAACACTGGGACAACAGCAGCAGCCGTCACTCCATTTCCGTTATCTTTAGACGCACAAGAGAGAGAACGAGGAGGCGACCGTAGAATATATACTAATAAACGGAATCGTCATGAATTAACAAATAATAAAAAGGCATTATGTTACTCGGGTCTTGGATGATAAATCGCCGATACGTGGGCGTTGAAATATCGTGAAAATATTTAGAAAATGCCAAGAATAATGCTGGACCGAGCAGTGAGCCGAAAGAGTCCCTCCAGCAACGCGAAGTGTCGAATGTGATTGGAGTTCCACCGAAGCCACACAAGTATTATAATATTGCAGTGCGGTGTGTGTGTGAGAGAGAGATAGTGCGTGTCTGTGTTGTTAGTGAATAATCGTTTTATATCGAGAGGCTCGCAAAGCGACTCAAAATAAAATAAAACGAAAGTGATTGAATACTACATGCTTTTATGAACTAATCGATTACATTTGAGTTCCGTCGTGCTCTTGCCTCGGGGGCCGTCATGTTATGTCAACGTAACCTGCGGCAGCACTGCCGCCTCTTTAGTAATTAACCAAACAAAATGGACACCGAGATAACGATTAAACGAATACCCGTGCAATTGTTTTAAATGGAATTCACGGGAAAATGGGGTCTCATCGAGCGACAACGTGAGTACTAACAATTATCTTTAATATAAGCACGCTATCGTCGTAGAATTGCCTAAAAAATACCCTTTCTGTTTACCGTATTTTCACGTATTTCTGTAACATCATCTCGCAATTATAAAATGTAGCACCTATTTTCTCCAATCGCCGTACCAGGTGCTCCTCCATTCGCTATTGTCGACCCACTCGCACCGCTTTCACGCTCTTTTCATTTCCATTCCCAATTTCCCTATTTTCAACCGTTGCATTTGTATTTCTCTCGCTAATTGCCTCTGATAATGTCGCCTCTTTACGAAACATCTAGATCCGCTCGATCGCCACTCGAAGATGCTAAGCCTTTTATACACTCTCGAATTTCGAGATATTTGAGGTTGATAGGTTGTGTCGTCACTCGATTGTCCGGCCCAGCCGAGGAGATTGATAAATTCATTGTTACTCTTACTATCGCACATTTTGTTGACGATCGGCTTTCATTCATGTGCTTTTGGAGTTTACTATTCGTCTTCCAAAATACATAGACATATATACACTCATGGATATATGCCTACATCGTATGTCTAATGTCGGTATCTACACAGTCCGGTCAAAAGTATTACGCTGTAATAAACAACTGGCGCACGAGGCTCGCTCGTTATTTGTACAAAGTGCAAATCGTTGAATTTGCATGTTTTAGCGATTTTTTTTTTCTCTTGCAAATGCTAGAATCGAAAATTTTTATTTTTTAAAATTGAATTCGTGGTAAAATGCGACACCGGCTAGTATAACGGCTTCCATTGTAAGAGGTTCCCAGTTTATTGTAACGAGTGAGGCATTTGGAGTTGTTGTTTTTAGGCCAATTGAACTGAGGAAAATAATAAAAGTATCGGGCTCGTAAAGAAGTCCAAATGCCTCTGCCATTTATATATATATATATATACACGTATATATACATATATTTAGCACATAGTGTACGAAACATACCGTAGTATGTTGTAACAGTGCTTGTGCTTACTTCTTATACTGTGTACACGAATAGGAGTTGGATACATTGGCGAGTGCACACTTCTCTCGGTTCGAGAATCACAGGACGCGATTGGTTAATCAAGTATCCTGCGGCTCAATGCCGCTCTATAAGGTAAAATCTGATTGGTTCTCTTTCTGGTGTAATTCGGGCCCCGCCTTGCCACCGCCAATTGCTCGGTTCGTCTTTACCCCGATACCAAATACTTAATGTTCACCCGTAAACCTAGAATCTGCCATGTATATGTATTACTTTGGAACAGCCGTTTCTGTGTACATGTATTAGTGATATTGCACATAGTATATGTACGGCGCGTCTTGATGCCCCTAACCATTTGTACGAAAGCAGTGCCGTAATCGTGCAATTTCCTTCCGAGAAAAGCGGTGACTCACCGCTGAGCTCGGCAAAATTTAGGATGCCTTGCCCTCTCCCTCGAAATTTTCAATAAACTCCAATAACCCCTGGAGCGACAAAAGCAAATGTCCAAGTGGATTTCATAAGGCTCCGTAATAAAACATCGTTCTAAATGACCTGTGGGATGTTTGAACTTGCGAACGTTGTACAGATTCGTTCATTCATGAGCGCGAGCATTTTGACGTTCCCGATAGTTGCGAGCCCTCAAAACCCTTCGATTATCCAAATCCCGTCGGTGACCGCGCGGCCACGACGACCTGCGGAGTTCTCGAAAATTCGAGCAGCGTTGCCGGCACGATGCCGAAAAATTTTCATTCACCATTCGCGCGTTTCCTTGTAGAAAATATAGCGTGAAACATGCAAAGTCTTTCAGGCTCTTAAATGAGCGTGCGAGTGATTTTCTTTTTTGTTTTTTTTTTGTCGTTGTTTTTTCAATGTATTTCATAAGCCTGCGCAAGCAATCACTCGAGAAATATCGTGCACCCTGAAACAGGCGGAATGGTCAAGTTATCGTAATAGGTAGAGAGAGGTCAATATACTTGGCGGAGTTCTCGGAGTAGCCACGCAGGACAACACCGAAAGGTATATAAGCCACAAATGTTGGCAACAAACAATGGCGTTCTTCGAGGAGTTTAGAGCGATTTCTCGAGGCGTAATATAGCCATGGCGGAATCCGCAGTCCCCGGTAGTTCACGGGACAGCCCTCGTCGATTCGCTAATCGTCCTCGCTTTTTAAATGTCCACCTCCCTGCGAACTCGCGAGTGGGAGAAAAGGAGAAAGAAAGAGAGAGGGAGAAAGAGAAGGAGAAAAAAGCGAGAAAGAAAGAAAGAGAGAGAGAGAGCCAGCCAAGGTTCTCTGTCTCTCAGCTCAGCTCCGTAGTGTCTGGGCGACTTTCGTATGGGGGGGGAATCCGTGGTGCCCTAGCTCGGCACGTTCCTGCGTGGGTACGCGTTTCGTGGTTTATAGTATTGGAGGGAGCCCGGTGGCTGGATATACACACGTAGTATTACTATATACACACACACACGGACCTAATATAACTATATACACACACACGTACGTTGAAAACGTAAGAACGGCGTGGTGTCGATAGCCGAGGGACAGGGAAGAGGGTCCGCGATAGGGGGATAGGGAAAAACGAAGTAGCGTATGAGGGAGTGAGAAAGATATATTATACAGCAAAGTAGAAAGAGAGAGAGAGAAAGATATATTATATGGCAAAGTAGTAAAAGAGAGAAAGACATATAGCAAAGTAGAAAGAGAGAGAAAGGGGAGTTAGTAAGAGACACAAGATTCTAAAGGAGGGGGAATTGAAAAAGGATAAAGAAAGCTCGTGTTAGAAAGAGAGAAGCGAGAGTACACAGAGAGGAGATGATAGGATCGGGAAAATAAAGGGGAGCGAGGGAGAACAAAGTAGTAGAATGAATCGGGGGCCTACGGACACGCTCGCACCTCGACGTTCGGTGATGCCTCCGCCACCGCGGTCGTCAGGGAAATTTGTGTGAACGCGCGCCGCCGCCGCCTCCACCACCGCCGCCAATGCTAGTGCTGCTGCCGGGGTGGTTTGCTGCTGCTGCTGATGCCAGAGCAGAGTCGAAGCCGCGCCACGAGCCACGTTATACTATACGGTGTACACGGGCCCCCGCTTTGCCGCTGTGTGCTCGTGTGTGCCGCCGCTGCTGCTGCTGCTGCTCCTCTCGAACTATCCGCTCTTCAAAGAATAATACCTACATAGCTCCCGGTGTGCATGTTGTCCGGAACGACGAGGACGAGCCGGACAAGCCAAAGAAAACGAGCAAGAGTCGAGAGCGCGCTTGATAAATATAATTTATGTATATACATCGACATAATATAATATTACACATACATATTAAAACTCATAGTGGAGACGCGATGTGAAAAAAAATGAGACGCCGCATTTCTCAATGCAGCTGATAAAAAGTAAAATAGCCCAATGTATAATCGTGTAGACAATTTGATTGATATTTCAAACCGAAGACACAATAATTAAGGACATTTGCGCCGCCGCTACTGCTGCAACTCCTCTCGAACTAGCCGCTCTTCAAAAAAATAATACCTACATAGCTCCCGGTGTGCATGTTGTTCGGAACGACTAGAACGAGCCGGACAAGCCAAAGAAAACGAGGAAGAGTCTCGAGAGCGCGCTTGATATATAATTTATACATACACATGAACATATGTGTAACATAACATAATTTCGTATATATATATATATATATATATATATATATATATATATAAACTCATAGTGGAGACGCGATGTAAAAAACGGAGACGTCGGATTTTTCGAAGCATCTGATGAAAAGTAAAATAGCTCGACGAATAACAGTGTTGATAGTTCGATTGATATTTCAAAGGTAAGACACAAGTATTGAGAAGCTATGGATCAAAGCGACATTCGTCTATGCCTCATCTTCTCTCTCAGACGGCGCGTATAATGGCGCACCAATGTACGTATCGCTCGCTCCTGTCGTCGTCTCTGTTGCGGCCGCCACCGCGGCGCGGTCTGCCGAGGCACGCGAGCTCTAACCCCGAGGCCTCGGCCACTACGGGGACGCACCTGGCCTCGAGAAACTGAGAAAAAGGAAACAGCAGCAGCAGCAGCAGCAGCAGTCACAGCCGCCGTGCGCCGCGCGTACCCCGCGAGCGACCCGGTGTCTGTCCGTCTGTGTGTGTGTGTGCTGCTCTTCCCCAAAGTACCAGAGCACAGCGCGACACACGAAAAATGAGTGACGCTTGCGAAGAAAAGTAGTGAGGATTTTCCGTGCGGTCCGCGCGCACACAACGAGACCGCCGCTGTTAAACACTCTCTGTGCTGTACATCGTGTATATTTTCCTTCGAGCAGCCGGCCCCGCGCGTTTACTTTTTCCCTAGTGTTCTTTTCCTTCGTTTTTTCTTTTCGCATTTTATTCAATTTACGATCGTGCGTGTATGTGTATGTCAGTATGTGACTGTGTATCTAGTGATCCGGCATTTGTGTGTCGATAGTCGAGAGTTTTACCGAAAAATATCGTGTGCCATCGTGCTCGACTGCGAAATTCACACGATTGGCTTGTGAATTGGTCATCCTTAAAGGTTTGTACGAGTGTTGTATCGTAGTAGTTTAGCTCGCATTCGGCTCGCCGAAAATTTTCGATCTCGCTCGCTACTTCTCGCTCCTTCTCGGTCTCTCGCCGCACTCCACAGAATCCTCGTCCCCTTCCCTCGTCACTCTCTTTCTCGCACGCTCTCTTTCGCGCTCTCTCTGTCTTTCTCTCTCTCGCTTGTGCTCTTCGGCCATCTCTGTTTCACGCTCATCCGCTGTCCCCTTCAACAACGTATCGCCGACGCTCGACTTGTGCGTTCCACTTTGACCGATGCCGGCGTACTTTCTAACTTTCCGACGAAAATTCGAACGCTTTTTTTTCTTATCTGCATTGTTCGATGCTATGATTTTTCTCAGCGTCCCGGGAATCGTGAGTGTTTTTACTTATCTGGGGCTAATGCTTTAGTTTCGGAAATTATCGATTGTTGGAGTGGTTAGTGGAGAAAATGTTTTATTTACTCCGATATTTCTGCTACATGCTATTCACCTGTTTAAGAAGCATCGATTGGAATTTGTGTCAACCTGATAACATAATGTGTTTCTGAAGAAAAATTAATGTTTCTTTCAGTTTAGTATTACCAGTGTCATAAAAATTGTTAGTATACTCTCGGTATCTGAGCTACCAACGTGAATTGGCATAAGTCTGCGTGCATTGATAGTTACACTTGATTCTTTGTTCCCTTCGGTAGAGTTTGGTTTGCTAATTTTGTGTGCACGCCACGTCAACATTATCTTATCTCTTCCGTCAATGAGCACAACGACTGACCAATTGTCATATACGCATATAGAGAGTTTCAAGACGTATACTAATATGTTTTCAATTATATATATATACACATATATATGCTTTTCATAATCCATTGTGAAAACTTTTTTCCACTGCTGTTCTCAAGTTTTGTTTCTCCTTTGCTCCTTGTTCCACTTGTGAGCAGGAGTTGAGCACAGATAATTAATTATAGTCAATCTGCAACAATTTGCGACTCACTATACATGAAGTATGTAACGACAGGGACACATGAGATTACCTAGTCTTATTGGGACAATAAATGAGAAATAAACAAACGAAGGAGAAGGAATAAAAATAGATGCATTCTGGAGGGGAGAAGTTATGGCGATTATGAGAATTTGAACCCATAAGCGTATAGCTTTTCCCCTTTGGCGTGTGTCTACTGCATCATCATTGTAACATGTAATGGATCTTCGCCGTGTGTCTGCGGTTATTTTTATTTTATCTGGATGTGAAGACTGTTAGGGCTGTTTAAAAACACTGTTTGGTGCTAATAAATTCATTCATTTTTGAAACTGTGAAGTGATGAAAATGTTTATCACATAAGGTGTGGGTTGTCCAAAGATATTTAGTATCATCTGCCAAACATATTTTGTTTAACAGATTTTTATATTCTAGAAAATTGGTACATCATTATTAGTATTGATCAGTATGAATGAAAGCATCAAAATTGAATTTCCATGAACCCTGGATGGTTTTCATTTTCTTTTTATTGTATATTATTGCTCGTTAGGCAAACTCTTCACGTAGAAGAATGAATTTACTGAGCTAATGATCCTTCATTAAAAAATTGGTATTGCCTCGTTGATAAAACTTTTCATTCTCAAGATAGTTTCTATTAAGGCAGTGGTATTAACTTGTATTTAGAACTTTTGTAATATATTGTTTTGAAGTGAAAAGATAGAATATTAGCGATCATTTGCAGTGTTTAGAAAAATGCACTGAGAGAAATCGTCATAGTACAGTTAAATATAAAGTGACAACTATTGATTTTCAGTTCTTTTATAGTTACGGTGACTATAAAAATAATTGTGCCAACTAAATAAGTGGTAACAACTATGTTTGTACCAACTACAAATGAATAGTTGACACTTTATGGTTACTAATACCATAATTTTCTCTCAGTGTAGTTTATGAAGTTTTACAAATTTCTAATTAGTACCACATCGCCTAAGGATCAAAATATCTGAAAGCAGCCATTAAGAAAAATCTTTGCAGTTCCAAATGCGATATTAAAAACCATCGCACTTTCCGCAGGGTTCGTTAAAATCAATTTCGTTCGTCTACAGTTACAAATATAAACAAGAACGGCACTCGAGGCAAAAAGCGTTTTTTTCTTCTTTTTTCTTATCTTTTAATCCGGCCGATAGTTAATCAAACAATAAGTAAAAGCATTTGCATCGCACCCTGTTTCAGAAGTAACAGAAGAGAACCAATGATGGGTACGCTAATGGTAACAGAAAGGATTGTACAATACTCTCTTGAGCCTGAGATGGAGGCGAAGAGTTGTGAAGCGTAAAGACATGGACTCGTACGACCTATTTGGAGAAGATGTCAGTGGCTCAATGCTCGATGCTCTTCCTGATCTTGGGGGGAACGATCATTTTGACCCGGCAGGCCCAAACAACTCCGTGGTAGTATCCAGAGATGGCCCTAATCCAGGACCTAACGGCGGCGGGAGTTACATTAATCAGCCGTACACGATTACGCAAGAATCTCCATTACAAAAATTGACATCGTTCGGCGGCACAGAATTCGGCAACACCGCTCAATTGCAAAGTCCCGCGCAGCGCACTATGTTTAATCAAAATATCGGTAGTTTCGAGGCGGGAGCGCCTCAGCGGGCGATGGTACCGGGTGCTTTTCAGCAGAATCAGGCGCGAACTATGGCGCCGCAGCACAGGGCGCCGCATCCAGTGCCGGGCGGTCAGTATCCCGGTTATTCGGACAATATGTATTCCATGGAGCAGCAGCATCCAATGGCGCGAGGTAACATGGCAATGGATCCGAATATGCAAGGTTGGCCTGGCGGCGGTGGTTCTTACACGCAGATGCAGAGGCATTACAATCAGATGGCACCGCAGCCGGCGGCGTATCGTCAGCACATGCCGCAGTATTCCCATCAGCAGGATCAGTCGGGTATCAGTCAAAAGATTCAGCAGCAGCAGCAGCAGCAGCATTTTGGGGCTCAGCAGGGTATGATCGGTACGATGGGAGTACCGCATCAGAGTATGCAGCCCGGGGGAACCGGTGCGGTGTATCAGCACATGGTTGGACAGCAGCAGCACTATCAGCAGGGGAATCCCGCGGGAATGTATCAGCCTTCGGGTGGTTATACGGCGTTTGCGACCGCTGCAGTGATGCATCAACAGCAACAGCAGGCTCAACAGCAGCAGCAACAGCAACAGCAGCAACAACAGCAACAGGCGCAACAGCAGCAAGTGCAACAGCAGCAGGTGCAACAGCAGCAACAACAAGCGGTTGTGCAACAACAGCAGCAACAAGCCCAACAACAACCGCAACGAATGCCTCATCATCATCAACCTCATCCGACCCTTCAAACGCTTCCGTCGCACCCGCAGTATCCCCAACATCCTCAGCATCCCGCAAGTCAGCAACAAGCCATGGATCCCCAACAACAGCAGTATCCTCATCACGCCGCGCCGATGTTCAATCAACCTCAGCATCCAGGACCTACCGCTCAATTCGGCCCGACAAAACACGCCACGAGTCCCCAATATCGTGCGGCGTTTCCTCAATTATCGCCGCAAATGTCCCCCAGGCCACAGATGTCTCCAAGGCCACCGGCTGTACAGCAACAAATGTCACCTAGACCGATAATGTCACCCGCGAAACCCACTACGTTATCGCCACATCCTCACGTACAATTGCCCCATCAACAGAGCGGACCACCGCCAAATGCGGTTTCCGTTTCGCCGTGTCCACCCACATCTATGCCTATGAATCCTTCCGCCTCGTCTCAACAGACGACACTCCAAGCTCTCGAACAAATGGTTATTCCTGGCGTCGCGGTGTCGAATCCTAACGTACCGCCTCAGGACTATAATCAATTTCAGGCACGACCACCTATGTCACATCCGTCGAATATAATGCCGCAGCAGACAGCACAAAATTCCATGCCGCCGGTGACGGGACCGAGAATGCCGATGCCCTCGCAGTGGCCGCATCCTCCGCAGCAACAACAGCCACCGCCGCAACAACAGCCACAACCACCGCCGCAACCGCCTCCACAGCAGCAGCAGCAGCAACAGCAGCAGCAACAACAGCCACAACAACAACCGCAACAACAGCAACCTCCGCCGCAAATCAGGCCGCCAATGAGTGTGAATGATGCGCGAGGAATGATGGAGCAGCAACTACCGACAACGAGCGAACCCACTCCCTTGTTTCCTGTTAACGGCAACGACGTTATTCACAATGTCGTCGAAACAACGACGAGAGACACGACTGATAATTCTCAGCCCGTGGTTAATCCTCCCCCGCAAGAAATCGAACCGGAACAACCGATCGCCAAGCAGAATACGGACTTGATGAGCCAACAACAACAACAACAGAATCAACAGATGCAGCAGCAACATCCACAGGTCGAGAGCTCGGTGCTAAACAATACTCAAGTCAGTCTTCCGGCGATGGAGCCGACGCTGCCAATTAAATCTAGCCCCATTGAGGCTGTACAGTCTTTACCCGCTTCGAGCACTAGCGGAAATGTCGAAGGCGGCGACGCCTCACCGTTGATGCAAAATGTTAACGTTGTTTCCAGCGCCGACGTTTGCGAAGTCACTGAAACTAACGTTAACGAACAATCGCAACAGCAGGATTTAAATTCCGTGCAACACATGACGGCGCCCGTTGTAAGCGCTGCTGTGCACACACAGCAGCAGCAACAGCAACAACAACAACAACAACCGATTGTTAGTCAAGCGCAACCGGGACCGCAACAGTCGATGGTTTGTCAGCAGCAATCGGTGCAGCAGCTTCACATGGGACAGCAGATTGTTCAGCAGCCTCAGCTGAGTCAACCACCGCTCCAATCTCCAGTCAGTCAACAGCAGCAGCAGCAGCAACAACAGCAACAACAACAACAGTCGCAATTGGTTCATCCGCAGCCGGTTCAGGCTCCAATAGTCCAGCCACAACAGTCGCAAATGGTTCAACAGCAGCAGATGCAAATTCCTCAACAACAGATGGGACAACAGCAGCAAATGCCGCCTCAAGGCCAACCCGATCAGATGGTGCAGCCGCAGCAACAACAGCAGATGCCGCAACCGCAGCAACAACAACAGATGCCACAACCGCAGCAAAACGTGCAGGTTGGACAAGGTCAACAGTTGGGACAGCAACAACAGCCTCAGCAGATCGTACAACCGCAACAGGCGCAACCTCTTATGCCGCAGACGCAGCCGCAACAGCAACAAAGTAATTTGCAGATTGGAGGAGCCCAGACGCAACAACCTCTCATGGGACAACAAGTCAATATGATTCCGACCAGCAACGCTATGCTTCAACCGCAAATATCACATCAACAGCCAATGCCCTCGCAAATGACGAATCAGCAGACGACTCAACTGCAAACTCCTGGAGCTCCGGTCCAAACGACGCATATGCCACCTCAGCAAATGACTCCTGTTGGTCAGACGCCCAATATTGGAATAACCACTCATCAGACTCCTGTTTCTTTGCCGAACATTCCACCGCCGCCTCATCAGGTGCCGCCCACTTTTGGCGATTACAGCAATATTCAGAAACCTAACAATATGTACACGAATGAGATGATTGTTGGTTCTGGACAGCAGCAAACTTATCATCCGGGAGGAGAAATGGTCACGGGGAATACTATGCCTAATATGTATGGAATGCCGCCCGTTTCTACTCCCACGACTGTTGTTACTGCTGGATTTAATAATA
Source organism: Tromatobia lineatoria (assembly GCA_949699805.1). NCBI lineage: Eukaryota > Metazoa > Arthropoda > Insecta > Hymenoptera > Ichneumonidae > Tromatobia > Tromatobia lineatoria. The sequence continues at coordinate 20,249,015 of OX453038.1, read as the reverse complement.
CATGCGCACCCGTGACCCATCATCAAGAAAGGGCAGCTCTTCAGCAACAACTACAGGAACTTTATTGCATGCCTCCTGCGCCGGAAAATCAGGAAAAGATCGTTAGTCTTCAGGAGAAACTTCAGGCTCTGCAGCAACATGAAACTACTGAACAGTGCAACGGCGGACCACAGTGCATTCTGCAGACACCTATGTTCACAGCTGCTGTCGTCGACAGTCCTCAGGTTTGCAAATGTTTCTTGAATTTTGTTCTTTGATCCGTAGAGCGTATCGTGTATTCATTTATAAAACCAAGATTTTAATATCAGGGACCCTTAAATCCTTCAAATCATGTAGAAATAGAATTTTTCAAAATGCCTGTTTAAGCTTTATCTCGCGAGAATTTTCAGCAATCTGGCAAAAAAATTTCAAGAAAATGAAATAACATCGCAGCATTTTTAGTATTCAGAGTGCGACGAATGTATCGAGAAATACGTATGACATAAGGATTTGGATTTCAAAAAAATGTATACAACAACAATTTTACTTATAGAGGTGGTTGTTCACGATTAAAACAACCAAGTTATGTGCAAATTTCTAGTTTAGAACTTATTATTCTTCAAACCCCAGAATGACATGATTTTTTTTCGTTAAATCCTCATAAACAAGAATTGACAAATTTGAACTGGCGTTTTCACGGTCGTTAATCAGAAATATTACAGTAGATAATTTTTACTTTTAAAAAATTATTTTTATTTTTCTTTATTCCCATTTCCCCTCGTCTGTAGACATTACGCCTATTACAAGATGCGGCCGAGTCAGTAACCAGGCCCCTATGCGGCCGTATCTGACTTCCCCTTCTATAGCGCATTCGCCATAGCATTTCTACTGAGGGCATAGGGAAATTGGGGAAAAACCTATGCCGATATAGCCGGTCTCGAGTTCGCCTCAAGGCACCGGAGTTACGTCGCGTTTCGTCGAAAATGTAAACACGGACTACAGCTAGTATACATGTGACCCTCACAGGTACCTGTGTGTTTCTTACGTACACATCTGGAGCTTCATCGCGTGCGTGTTTTTATTTTCGACGAAAATCGACGGCACCGGGCATCGAACCCGCGACCTACCGATGTGCTGGACTAGATGACAGTACAGTAACCACTAGACTACCGCACCGGTTAATAGAGAATTTTATGTAAACGCGAAACTTGGCCCGAAGCCTACGACGTTTTACTTCGCGGAATTTGAAGATAATTTTTTGTTTTTCCAATATTTTATGGATAATTTATGAAATAGGTATCGAGTACAACCGGTCGAGGCCGAAGTAAAGGTGCTCCGCGGGCAAAAAAGAGTAGGAAAAAAGCTGACAAAGAGGCGGCACCGCCGATAGTGGCTCAGCCGAGCGTACAACCGGAACAGCCATTGTCGGACAATCTCGTGACTCCGGGTGACAGTAGCAACATCGTGGACAGCGTCGCTGACTCCGAGGATAACAAACCCTCATCTGGCGGTGATATGGAAGAGGAATGGAACAAGAATAGGAAATCCCGGCCTCCTAGAAAGCCGAGAAAGCCTAAGGAGCCGAAGGAACCTAAAGAGGCAAAGATTAAGAAAGAGAAAGAGCCTAAGCCGCCCAAGGAGGCTAAGATACCGAAACAGAAGAAAAAGAAGAATAAAGAGGCAAAGGAAGGTTCGAAACGTGGCAGAAAGTAAGTAGCATACGGAATTAATTAAACATGATACGATATGAAGGTTTTTTTCTTTCGAATCTAATCTCAACTTCTTTCTCTCGCAGGAAAGTTGTTCAGGCCGAATCTGGCGATGAAGAAGCAGCCCCGGAAACTGAGGAAGTTGTTGGATCGGAATCTGCGGCTATTCAAGATGCAGAGGTTAAACCAAGCGAATCGCCCATTCAGGACGATCAGGAACACGTAGATTCTTCGACGACGGAGCCAATCGTTCCCGACAGCAAGGAAGACGGCGAGGAAAAGGTGGAAACCGAAGAGGCGGTGGATGAAGAGAAAAAGGACGACTCCACGGAGAAGGATGCTGCCGAAGTTTCCACGCCAGCCAAAAAGAAGTCTTCGCGCAAACGATCGGTGGGCAAATCTGCGATAGGACGATCGCCACGTAGCTCCAAGTAAGTTAAAAACAATTGCGTTTTTAACGTGCGCTCCAATCTTCTCAATTCGCTGTTAACATTGAAAACTCGCTATTCTTGACTCGCAAAAAACGAAACAGTGTTAACTCGTACTTTTATTCCCTCAGATTAAAATTAATATCGGAAACTTGCCATTCTTGATTTACAAAAAACGAGAAAGTCTTAACGTGTACTTAAATTCTCTTCGATTGAAATTAATATCAGAAATTTATTATTTTTAACTCACAGAAAACGCAAAAGTCGCATTGCACCGGATTCTGATGGAGAAGAACTGGCGGCAACGCCGCCGCCATCGCCCGAGGCTGGCGACGTCGATCTGAACAAACGACGTTCCGCCCGAAATACCCATCGCAAAAAGTACGTCGACGATGTGATGCTTCGATTTTCCGACGACGACGTGCCCCTACAAGATGCCCCACTTGCCAAGAAATCCGAAGGTTCCAGCGGCTCAAAACCGTCCGCGACGAAGCGTGAGAACGAAGGCGGTGATGTTGGACCGAATAAGCCTAACTTTGTATATATTGTAAGTGAATTGAGTTAATCACTGATATAAGCTAAGTTGAGCCATAAAACGATAGGAGCCAATTCTGATTTCCTGTTTCTTTGATCTGTATATTGATAGACTCGATTATTCTGCATTGAGTGCAAAAAAAAGTTACAGCTAAACTTCATGTACTCACTTTTATTTTATACAGAAACATCTTTCAAAGTTGTCTCGGAGTATTATACTGGTAGAATTTACTTAGTTGAACTTTCTAAAGGCATTGCTTCATTTTATACATTTTCTGCAAAGCTCGTTACAATTTTTAAGTACACTTGTTTCATTAATAAAAATTTCAGAATTATGCTTGGTGCATTTCCATAATTTCGTGGAACAGTTACATTTTTAAGCACATCTGCGCTCATTCACAAATTTCGTAGAGTGACCCTTTAGGTTTTTGAGGATTCTTTATTCATTCGAATTTTCTGGATTGTCTATTGCGTTTCTGGAGGACAATTCTTTGATTTTAGGAATTTTCTGGTAGGGCTGTTTTGCTTCTTAATGACTCCGAGGCTGGAAAAGGGCCGTTGATAATGTTTTTAACAAAGTTTAACTACCTTAAACTCTCTCAAGCTGATATCCCTCGAATAATAATGAAATTATTACGCGATTTATAGAATACTACTGACGAGGACTCTATGGTTGTGCAACATATCCTGTGCGTTCGCATGGGTAAACGAGAAGTCAAACCTCCGCCTCCGGTTGTCCCGGAGGTGAAGAAGGAAGCTGACGAAAAGACTGAGGAAAAAACGGACCCTAACGCCGAAGCGACGAAAACTGAGGTTGACGTAGAAACTAAAGCCGATGCTGAGAAGAAACCTGACGCAGAGGCTGAAGAATCGGAAGATAAAGATAAAGAGCCTAAAAAGGAAAAAGAGGATGAGTCGGAGAAGGAAGAAGTTCGAAAAGACGATGAAGATATTGAGGATAAGAACGAAAAAGTTGAAGACAAAGTCAAAGATGAGGAAGAGGAAGAAAAAATGGAAGTTGATACTAAGGATAAAGAGAAAGAAGACGAAGAAGAGGAGGAAAAAGAGCCAGAAGTAGAGTCCTCCGAAAAAGTCGAGGACGATGAAATCGAAAAAGACGGCGAAGCAAAGGTCGAAGAAATCGAGGACAAAGATGAAGACGCAGAGGCCAAAGAGGCTGAAGAAACTAAGGAAGTTGTAAAAACTGAGAAAGATGACGAAAAGGAAAAAGAGAAAGTAGACAAAGATGCCAAGGAAACCTGCACTGCCGAGAAACCTGCTGGCGAATCTTTGCACCCCGGAAGCACGGAAACAACGGTTGCCGAAGTTAAGCCGCAAATGGTGGAAGTCGAGGAATATCTCGTCAAGTATCGTAACTTCTCCTATCTTCATTGCGAATGGAGAACGGAAGAAGAATTGTACAAAGGCGACAAGAGGATACAGGCTAAATTGAAGAGGTTCAAACAAAAAATGCAGCAGAGTATGAACATATTCGAAAATGTACGTAAAACAAATATTACTAGTACATTAGTTTTTAATATAGTGTACCATCAATTGACAATCTATTTCGAATGGTTATTATATATACGCAATAAGGTATAGTCCAGGCGGTCGTTGACATGGAAACGATATTGGAGTACGTATGTGGCTACATGTCGGACAATTTTCCAATGATGTTCCGGAAACAATTAAACTCATAAATTGACGTTTCGTTCTCTAGTTGCGGACTTTCTTCAGAATTTAATTAGAGCTGATGTATATAAGAAACAAAAGGAACAGACAAGTTCTGTTCAACATACTAAAAGATATTCCAATAAATAATTTATGAAATGTCAATGAGTTTAATTGTGTCCGGAATATCACTGGGAAATTTGTAGACACGTAGTCGCATACTTATTAAAAAATGTTTACAAAATAAAATTTAAAATTGCCAAGAATGAACTAGTGGAATTAACTGTGAATAATTTGTATTGCAATATCAGAGAATAAACGAAATAAGGTTGTAATTTTACGTTTAAAGTCATCATTCATTTTTAATAGATGTTCATTTCATTATTTTTCAGACTGAGGAAGATCCTTTCAATCCCGACTTTGTTGAGGTAGACAGAGTGTTAGATGAGGCAACACACACGGATCCGACGAGCGGAGAAACCGTCAGGCACTTCCTCGTAAAATGGCGTTCTCTTCAGTACGAAGATTCCACGTGGGAATTGGAGGAAGACGTGGACCCTGAAAAGATCGCGCAATTCCACAAATTTAACAAACTACCGCCCAAGGATCAATGGAAGCCGAAGAAAAAGCCAACCGCCGCGGCTTGGAAAAAGCTCGAGGTCTCGCCGATTTACAAGGCCGGAAATAGTCTCAGGCCTTATCAACTCGAAGGTTTGAATTGGTTGCTTTTCTCCTGGTACAACGGTCACAATTGCATCTTGGCCGATGAAATGGGCCTCGGAAAGACAATCCAGTCGTTGACTTTCGTCGAAGCTGCTTACAAGTACGGCGTTCGCGGGCCTTTTCTTATAATTGCGCCCCTCTCCACGATCCCAAATTGGCAACGAGAATTCGAGGGCTGGACGGACATGAACGTCGTTGTTTATCACGGTTCCGCAGCAAGTCGCACGATGCTACAAGAATATGAAGTTTACTACAAAAACGACAAAGGAGTTCAGATAAAAGATCTAATCAAATTCAACGTTTTAATCACAACTTTCGAAATAATAATCACCGATTTCAATGAACTTAAGGGATACAATTGGCGTCTTTGCGTTATCGATGAGGCTCACAGATTGAAAAATCGTAATTGCAAACTGCTCGAGGGTCTCCGGCAATTAAATCTCGAACATCGTGTCCTACTTTCCGGCACTCCATTGCAAAACAACGTGAACGAACTCTTCTCGCTGCTGAATTTCCTAGAGCCAACGCAATTCGCGAGCAACGAGGCTTTCCTCAAGGAATTCGGAAACTTAAGCAGCGAGGGAGAAGTGAACAAGTTGCAGCTTCTTCTGAAACCCATGATGCTTCGAAGACTCAAAGAAGATGTCGAAAAATCTTTGGCACCGAAGGAGGAAACCGTCGTTGAGGTCGAACTTACAAACATACAGAAGAAATACTATCGCGGTATTCTCGAGAGAAATTTCTCTTTCCTCGCCAAAGGCACGACATCTGCAAACATTCCAAATTTGATGAATACCATGATGGAATTGAGAAAATGTTGTATTCATCCGTTTTTGCTCAACGGCGCTGAGGATCAGATTCAACTCGACTACAAATCACCAGACAAGGAAGACAGCGAGGCTTACTATCATGCGCTGGTTAACAGCTCCGGAAAAATGGTGCTCATCGACAAATTGCTGCCTAAACTTAAAGCCAGCGGTCACAGAGTATTAATATTCAGTCAGATGGTCAAGTGTCTTGATCTTTTAGAGGATTATCTTCTCTACAGAAAGTATCCGTTCGAGAGAATCGACGGTAGAATACGTGGAAATTTGAGGCAAGCTGCGATCGATCGTTACAGCAAACCTGATTCCGATCGTTTTGTATTTCTTTTGTGTACGAAAGCCGGCGGTTTGGGCATCAATCTCACCGCTGCAGATACCGTTATCATCTACGACAGCGACTGGAATCCCCAAAATGATCTGCAAGCCCAGGCGCGTTGTCACAGAATCGGTCAACAAAAAATGGTAAAGGTTTATCGTCTTCTCTGTCGTAATACCTACGAGCGCGAAATGTTCGACAAAGCGTCGCTAAAACTGGGTCTCGATAAAGCTATTCTTCAGTCGATGAACACATCGCAAGGCGGCAAAGATCCCGGTAATAAACAATTAACGAAGAAGGAGATCGAGGATCTATTGAAGAAAGGTGCTTATGGTGCTATAATGGACGATGACAACGCGGGCGACAAATTCTGTGAGGAAGACATTGAGCAGATTCTCGAAAGAAGAACGCAGATCATTACTATCGAGGCTGAAAAAGGCTCAACGTTTTCTAAGGCGAGTTTTGCGTGTTCCCAAAATCGCTCGGATATCAACATTGACGATCCTGACTTTTGGAAAAAGTGGGCGAAAAAAGCGGAAATCGATACTACGGAAAAAAAGGAAGAAGAGGATCTCGTTATTTCCGAACCGAGGAGAAGGACGCAGATCAAACGATACGGACACGATGAATCGGTTGTCGACATGTCCGAACTTGATAGCTCCGATGACAACAGCGATGACGAAGGAACTGGCCTAACAGGTAGAGGTATGTTTGTCGGGCATGTGTATGCAAGCACATCGATTTATTTCTATACATTGCATTTTTCACCATCTTCGTGGTCGCTACTAATCAGAAAAAGAAGAAAATCTTGAAAATTTCAAGGAAGTAAAAAGATATTTATTAGGGTGGCCCATTTTTCAACACTATTTTTTTTCGTGGGGCATCCTCCATAACTGTGCTCTATCATGGAAAAAAAGTCCTCGTAAATTATTGATGAAATATAGCAATATTTAGAGGTCATGATGGACTTTTTGGTATATTGTTTTTGATTTTCTTGTATTTTTATTTATTCTAGTGGAAATACCCAAGTATATTTTTTAATTTCTTGGATTACATGATTGTAAACATTCCGGATATCAGGATATCACGGCAACAAGCCGTTATTGGTTCCTGGCAGTCTCAGTGCATGAAATTTTGCAACTTTACATACTTTCCAATATGAAAGAGGAAGTAAGAGAGCGAAAAAATAGTTTCCCGACATTGAAAAGTCCATTAAATTTTTATGTGAACCATTTACTTATAAATGAAATTTCAGTCAGATATTTGTGGGTGTCAGAGCAAAAATTCATGCGATTCACGGTTTCTTTGGATCTTATATAGCACATTTTTTCTGTGCCAAACACGTTACATTGCACCTGGAGCTCAGTTCATAATTTTTTTTAAATAATTTTCACTTTCTCATCACATACAAAGTATGTAAAAGAGAAAGTATTGCAATCCAAAAAAAATTCGACTCTGAGATTTTGATGGAAATACATGTTTTGAGTGTTCTAGATTCCAAAAAACACATTAACTCATTTTTTTTTCTCCGACACACAATTCTTTCGAATATATGGAAAAAATTTGGTTCACAAATAGTCTATTATTAGACAAAGTTTGAGATGTAATTTGGCGTTAATCCTGATTAAAAAAAATGGTGATCCTTCCAATTCCCAGAAAATATATATATGCTCTCTGATTTCCTTTTTCACTGTACACAGTATACGCAGTTGTAGATAGTTCGTATATTGAAACTACCAGAAAACAACAACGGCTTGTTGCTATAATATCTCGAATGCTTAGACTCAAGTAATGCAAGAAATGCGAGGATTAACTTCAAAATTTCCACAAAAAAATTAAAATACATGAAAATTAAAAATAATATTAGATAAAAAATAATTGTTGGAGAAAAGTCAAATGATTTTACTGTTTTTAGTGGCCACTATGATCGTATTTTGTTGTCCATCGTCATTGGTTCCAAATTTCACTTTCACTTCGCCGTAATTTACATTCATTTGTGAATTATCGATTTTCTCCCTTCATCGCGTCATACACGAATAGAATGTTTATTCTGGCTCGAGCCGATTCTCTCTTTGATGCCACACAATCATTGTGTAATCGAATGCTGAGAAGATTGAGAAATTGTAAACTTCGATATGAATAGACAGGTAACGCAGATACGCCTGATGTAGTATATTTCACGAACATTATTGAAGATACATAGTCTGTCCCAAGCTCATTTTTCATAAAATATATACAAAAGGGTTCGGAATGATACAGTAAATAATGGCTTTGTAGATTTCGACCAAATAATATAGTTGAGTAAGTAACAAATTCACATTGTCTAAAGAAACAATTGACATTCGTAAATTTATCGTTGAACTAGTAAAGCGACCAAAAAATTTATCAAATTGACATGTTTTGGTCGTTTACTTTGTCCTGCTTTTTATCGTTCTAATAATTTTATTTCGTTGTTTCGTTTCTCGACTTAATGGGACCAAATTCACCTTAAAACTGGAGAAGATCTACAAATATTTGTTAATGTGATGCGTCGAACTTTTTACTGGCCTCGAGATAACTCAAAAACTCACTAAATAAACTTGTATTTAAATGACTATGTTTAATAAAGCAAAATGTTAAACATTGAATTCCATCAATAAGACTGCGTTGTCATGATGTTAAAATAAACAGTTTTGCGACATTTTATATTTCAAATGTCCAATTGCCAATTACTCTTAATTGGAGAAAATCTAAACTCAATAACGGGTATTCAAACAGTTTCAAAGTAACAATGAAAATAAGTTTACGATCTTACGTAATAAGTTGTATAAAGTGCGATAATTATTCCGAACCCTTTCTATGTCGCGATCGAATTACAATTTTCTACGTGAGTCTCTATCCATCCATTATTTCAAGACAAAGTTGCTGTCACTTTCGTTTCCGAAAATTTGCCATCAAATTCATATTATACTCTCCCTTTCATCGTGTCACTCACGAGCGATGCTTTGAATGTGCGCACAAGTGTATTGTCCCTTTGAGAATGGACGACAGTTGCCTCTAGGAGTGCAAACGACGATGGATATATTAAAGCCTCGATTATAACCGATAAACCACATATCTACATGACACACATTGAATTTGACGAATGTAGGAAAGAAGAGACGCGACAAATTCGGGAAAAGGTCACGCAAATTCTACGACGATTACGTTCCTCGTGATGGCGAAGTCGTCTACGGAAGCTGGGCTCGCACTGAGTGCTTCAAAGTCGAACGTGGCCTCCTCACGTTCGGTTGGGGTCGATGGGAAGAGATTCTCCAGCACAGTCAATTCCGCCACGGCTGGCGAGAAAACGACGTCGAGGATTGTGCCCGAGTCATTCTTCTCTACTGCCTGCGGTATTATCGCGGTGACGAGAAGATCCGCAGCTTTATATGGGACCTGATAACGCCTTTAGAGAACGGCGAGAAAGTCCAGACGATACCGGTGAACGCACAGTCCAGAAACAGTCGTCAAAAGAAGAAAGGCCGCGTTCGGGAATGTAGAGAAACAAGGGGGTCTGCTATAAACGGCGGTCCCGCTGATCCAAATCACTGGAGTCACGGGGAGAAATATGACGGCGATATATTCCTCGAAAGTACCTACAAGAAGCACTTGAGTCGACATGCAAACAGGTCCGAGCATATTTTATAATGTTAATTTCATAAAAACCTGTTTTACTTATTTTTTAATCATTATAAACCAACACACAAGCGATAATTGTTCAGATCATTTTTTAAAATCTTTTTGTCCAAGAATAAATAGCGGTATAAAATATACCGTTAGTAGCAATTAATCGTGTTGCTTTTCAAACGGTTGCACATATCAAAAGATTCATATTGTTTTTGAACTCAATAATCAATGAACCGAAATCAATAATCATCTGTTGCCCTTATCATCTCCTTATAGATGCTGTAATAATTGACTCTAGATATCGATAGTCATAGATCTGTAAAAACTAATTACATTCATTTTTAAGAATTTTTTTTTTTTAATTCTCCACGAATATTCCGAAATTTTTTGATGATATGAACAATTCATTACTACTCTTAACAAACACTTGGTGAATTAACCAATTGGATATTCGACAATGTCCACGGTTTAACAATTACAGTTATTTGCTTATGAACCACAGGTTGTACTTTTTCAATGATTAAATATTTTCAATTTGTAAAGCATCTTTGAAGAAAGTAAATGAGTCGTGTCGCATTTGAATCAATATCGGATTACAGATAACACTCGGAAAAAAACTTGACGGAAAAATACCTGTTCAGTCATTAACGTTAATTAGTTATGCTTTTAGCAAATCCATCACTATTCATTTTTCTTCATTTTAAGCATACAGCAACAGAAACTGTCTCTTATTAATGTGATTCCGTGCACAAATCTATACAGATACGCTTACAAAAATGATGCACTTATTTGACTAGTGTGAAGAACTTGAACGCCTTTAGAAGACTTTCTAGCTCATCGAGAACATTCATACTGTTGCAGGGTTCTTCTGCGAGTTCGAATGCTCTATTATATTAAACACGAGATAATCGGCGACCTGGTTCAGCATATATCCGACGGCGTGCATGTCAGGTTAGTAAAAAAAATCGAAACACAACAACAATCAAACAAAGCAACAAATCGCATTAAAAAATGCTTCGATTTTGCCCCTTCACTATTACTCGTTTACTACTGCGACCTGTCACAAAACATCATGCACTTACATATGTGCTTCATACAGTGCTTAATAGTTGCATGTGCAATGTATTTGTTTACCTTTGGGATCTGTAATTGTACGAGGAATGACTCATAGAGCCGAGATACGTTCACTTACCGTAGCCTCTACATGAATTACGATTGCCGAACGGCGGTTCTCTATGCTACTAATCAAATTGCCTCGATCCTCTCACTTTTTTTTTTATTCGCATTTACCCTCGTCTGCAGGCATAACGCCTATTACAGGGTCGGCCCGGGTCAGTAACCAAAACCCCTTGGGGGCCTGGTCCGGATCAGGAACCAGGTCCCCATGTGGCCCCATCTGACTTCCCCCTCTATATCGCATTTGCCATAGCATTTCTGCTAAGAGCATAGGGAATTGCTGAAAACCTATGCCGATATAGCCGGTATCGAGTTCGCCTCACGGCACCGTAACTACGTCACGTTTCGTCGAGAATGTGAACACGGAGTACAGCTGTATACGTGTGACTTCCACGGGTACCTGTGTTGTGTGTCTCACGTATGTATCTGGAGCTTCATCGCGACTGTGTTTTCATTTTCGACAAAAATCGCTGGCACCGGGAATCGAACCCGAGACCGACCGATGCTCTGAAACAGAGGCCAGTACACTAACCACTAGACCCCGCACCGGTTCGATCCTCTCACTTTATCAAACGCGCGCACTGTTGATTATGTGTAAGACACCTCGCGCATCCTAAACGGTCGGCGATCTCAACAACGATATGGTAAGGCAGATTAGAACAAACAAAAAAAGCAGTGCACTGTGGCAAGAGGGCAGAAATTTATTTTTTATATATTTTTTTTGTTGTTAATTTCTACGATACTACCGAATTACACAACTAGAAAGATTTGGCGATCTCGGTTCTCTAACTCGCGCTATTAAACACGTGACGATGATCTATCAAAGAAAAATAACTGGTATTGCGAACTAACGGGACAAGTGTATCTCCTCTACTATAGTTTATACATTTGTTTATTTTTATTTATTTTTATTTATAATCTTTCTCGTTTCGTTAAATGCACTTTCTTATTTATCGCTGAATAGTCACGCAGAGAGTTACACGAAACTTGAGTTGTAGATGAAACTTTGTTGGGGACGCAATAGTATCTATAGATGAGTGGCCGATCGAACTATATCTGGTGAAAGAGTTCTTCTCGTGTATGCATGTAGTTGAAGTACTTAGCTCTGTGTATATACTTGATATCCTCTTTATTATTTCCTGGGAATCTCTTGTCGATTTTTGCGGATGTATTTTATTTAGAAAATTATTATTTAGCGATAACTGATTTTGAGACATGCGATGCTACTGTGTTTTATTTTTGTATTTCTCCACAACAATTCTTATTTATTGGAGCACCGGTTTTTAATTTTGATACAAGCAGGCTGTATTTATTTACGAAATAGCGGTTTATGGAAAGCTTCGCGAATATGATGATTAATTGACGAGCACGATTCAAAGATTTTCTTTTAATTTTTTTTTTTGTTGTCGAGCTCAAGAACTGAAATCGTCAAGTCTTGATCAAAATTTCTTTGCGAAAGTTCTGAGAGACTGATAATTGATTATCGATTGGCATATGTGAATTTGGCAAATTGTAAGTGAAACCGCCCTACAGTGCGTTGCGGATAAACCCTCCGCAGTTACCGGAGCGACCAGCGAAATGGTGGGACACGACGGCAGACAAGTCCCTAATAGTTGGCTGCTACAAACATGGCTACGAGAATTACGACCAGATGAGGACCGATCCCACGCTTTCTTTCATTTCAAGCTGTCCTCCCCCTTCCCAGACTCAGACCGTCCAGGCCAAGTGAGTACCTATTCTTTTTTTTACATTATTTCTGCTATTTATCCTCGGATGCTATCGCTGTTTTTTTAATATCTTTAACACATACTTGCACGCATAATACATCCGCTTTACATTTATGTTTTTGGCAAAGCGTACAGTTTATATTGTGATTAAATCATTAGAGGAGAGAGCGTCACAACGAGAACCGAACGATAGCTGTAACATCAATTTAACCAATCAAGCTTCATCGTTCTTCTCTTGTACTTCTTTCCGCTGCTTCACACACGAAATACCTTAATCTAGCTAAGTAGTCTGTCTTTCCAGCAGATACAGGTGATATTTTATCTCCCACAGATATATTTTGACAATAACCACTTCAAGATGTAATTTATAAAAATACAGTATTGCGAATTCCAGTAGACACACAAGCTGATTATAAATCGAGGCAACGGTCTTCTTACATTGAAAGTTCGCTAAATCTGTGTCCTGAGGTTTAAAGTACAACAATCAACCAAGGAATTTCATTTTGTTAGCTACAAATTTTTGGCTCCGCTGCTCCTGGAATATCGATGTTTTTCTTCGCGCAATTCTTTTCTTTTTGTATGCCAACGATGAAATAACGTACAGTTGGAAAAATTGAAAATTTTCTCGCTAACAGGGATGACAACAGTGTCGAACCCGAAATCGAAGACGGAGAGTCTTCGGCCCTGCCGAAAGAACCCAAAGAGCCTGAGAAATTCGGCGGGGATACTCCTGCAGATTCACCAGCGATTTCCAGCAAAGCTGACACCCCAGTACCCGAGGCTAGTGGCAGTCACGATGGTACGGAAATTCTTCTGGACGATGAAAAGTCGTGGCCGTCGACGGTCGATCTTAACACGCGACTTCGACGCGTTATAACTTCGTATCAGCGCACTGTGAAGAAAGACGATTGCAAAAATATGCAAAAGGGCAAAACGATGGAAGGATTGCAGCAGCAACAGCAGCAGCAACAACAGCAGCAGCAGCAACAACAACAACAGCAGCAACAGCAACAAATGGAAGTGGCAAATCACGCTAGCACCACTACTGATCCACCCTTGAATGTGCAAGGATGGGATTTGCAACAGCTTGCTATGTATCTTCTGGTTAGTACATTACATACGAGATTCAAATTAAGCAGAAACAATTTGTGGCCATAAGCTCGCAGATTACCAGCGATAAGATATCGCAAAAAAGGACAATGACTTCATTGTAGAGTAGCTCTGTAAATTCCAGAGGAAATTGGTAAACTTCTTTAAGACAATCCATCGAATCACGTTTTTCCTGTCGTTTTTGTAATAGGAAATAATTTGTAATTTTATGGAAAAAAATTTGAAAATCCATCAATTCGATGCAAAAGTCAGCACATACCGTCGAACTCGTGTGTTGTATATGGTGGCCGCTGTGAACAAAAACCGGAAAATCTCAGAGAATCAGGAAAAAATCAGGGAATTCTAAAGTTGGTCAGAGAAAAAAATTACAGATTCTTTAATAAATGAATGAGAAGATTTTTTAAAAAACACTTCATCCGATCGAAATACTATGAAAAAAAAACGAGCATCCGTTACTAATCGACCCATCACAGGTCTCGGTTTTTTGCCGTAAGCGATATAACGTTCAATACTCTTGTAACTATTAAAGGCGTGTATGGAAAAGACTTTCAAATGCATAGTTGTAAACGATGTTGGCAAAAAAATTGGTTCCTAACCACTTCCTTCATTTTTAAATTTTATAATTTCAAAGACTATTGATGTTTTTTAAGACTACAATATATATTTCTTTTAAATGGTGATCTTTGACGTTGATCGAGTGATCGAAATAGATGAGTACAGATACAAAAATATGCAACGTACGAATAAAAGGAAATAGATAATTGAAGGAAAAATGTATTTATACCTATTTTGAATTTTGTTGGGGAATTTATTATTGAAATACTCAATCGGGTTATTAACGGGTTGCCATATTGTGATGACACCCGTTAAAAGTAAGTTTTTTCAATAAGTATCGTACAACATTTTACTGCGAATGGTGTAAAAAAAAGGGGTGTGCACGCTACGCGTAAGTTAACAGTCCGTTGCCGCATTGAGTGAAGTAAAATTTTTTAAAATCTTGAATTACAAATATTTACGCATTATTCTGTCAACGGTTCTTTAAAATCCTATTCAGTGGCCACTCTGTATATTTTTTAACTTATTTTGTGCTTCCTCATGAAGACACTAACTTCGGTTAAAGATCGGCAGACCTGAAAACCGATATTAAAGAGTATTCATTGCCTGCGCATCAGTACTTTTAAATTTTTGTTCTTTTCCTCCATTTTTCCGTTTGAAATTTAGAGAGCGTTTAGCGGTTGAAAGTCGAATCGGGTGATTCGCTCGTGTAAAGTGATTGCATCTTGTGACGCAATCATTTTATTACGCGAATTAGAATCTAAAATGTGAGATGTTATGATAGCTATTTTTTCATAATGAGTGAATACCTGGAATAAATGATTCATTCGTTTACAGAAAATGGAGAGGAGGGAGAAAATGGAAGCGATGGTGAAAGAGCGGGAACGGACGCGAATTGAGGAACAGAAGGCAAAGTGGTCACGCCGGGAGGAAAACGAATTCCTGCGAGTAGTTTCCACGTACGGCGTGAATTACGACAGAAAAAAAGCGCAGTACGACTGGACCAAGTTCAAGAGCATAGCCCGATTCGAGAAGAAGACGGACGCCGATCTCACCGATTACTACATGTCGTTTAGAGCGATATGCAAGAAAATCTGCAACACAAAGACGAATGAGGATGAAGGTGCGTTTTGCAAGAAAATAATTAACCTTTCAAAACCCTTTTCCCTTACAGGTACCAAGTTCTTGAATGTCTGAACACTTTTTTTCAATCCAAATAGTAGAAAAATTGCGTTTTTTTGTACATTTTTTACATGAAAATGAATTTTTTATATGTTTGAAAATGTAGATTTTATTCCTAATAAAATTTCACTATGTTTGAAATTATTTCCGAATTTTCTGGCTAAAATTACAAGAGTTTGTTAAAAATCCATTCTATTGAACTATTTCTCTAATGTAGCGAATGTGCAGTATGTTTGAGATTAGTTGATAAAAAAATTATAAAAATAGCAAATTCCGGAGTATAACCTTGTCCTTTTTTAGGCGCTTCAGACATTCCAACGGAACACATGACGCCAAGCAAAGCGCGACAAATCCTCGACCGTGTCGATTTGCTCAGCAAAATCCGTGAGGAGATTCTGTCGCATCCTCACCTTGAGGAACGACTTTCGTTGTGCCAGCCTTCAGGTGATACGCCCGATTGGTGGATAACGGGCAAGCACGACAAAGAACTTCTCCTCGGTGCGGCGAAACACGGTTTAGGGCGCACGGACATAACGATTCTCAACGATCCCGATTTTTCATTCCACAAAATGCTCGGCAAGAGTATTTACGGTGTTGTACAAGGAGCTAAGATGTTCGATAAAGCCGAAAAAGCAATTAAAGTCGAGAGCCGTGAAGACATTCTGAAATTTGACAAGGACGAAATTCTCGTCAAGCTCGAGAAAGGCGAAGGTACTCTCAAGATCGAAAAAGTCGCAATGAAAAAGGATGGAGTGACGCCCGTCGACAAAAAACCTGAGGCCATGAGTCCAGAAAAAGGTCACGTAGAATTGACGCTGGTTAAAGCAGAGACGAAGGTTGAAGAAATCTTACCGAACAACGGACTGACGATTACGAGCGTTCCGCGATCGAAAACTCCGGAGCCGGAAAAACCTGCCGAAGAGGTTGTCGCTGAACTAGCGGAAAAGATCAACACTGATTCTGCGGAAACCACGAAAGAAGCGACGGAAAAGTCCACCGAAAAAGAGAAAGATAAGGAAATTGACGAAGTAATGACAGAGTCAGAAAAGAAATCGGAAGATGATGTTCAACCGGAAACGGCTGAGAAAAAGAAATCTGAAGAGCCAGAAAAAGACAAGGTTGAAGATATGGAAACCGACAAGGATGAAGAAAAAGCAATGGAAACTGAAGTAGAAAAAGAAAAGGAAGTAGAGTCAGAAAAGATTCCCGAAGCTGATCCTGAAGCAGTTTCAAAGGAAGAATCGACCGAGGACAAAGAGGCTGAAACTGTCGCTAAATCCGTGGAGAAATCATCGGCCGAAGAGGTCAAAGAAACGGAAGATGAAGCCACTAATAAGAAATCCGAGGAAGAAAAGCCCGAGGAGCTCGATTTGAGTGAAGAGAAAAAAGACGAAGTAGAAGCGAAGGTAACCGAGAAAATAGAGGAACAAACTGAGGAAATCACGAGACCCGAAAAAGTTGACGACAAGGATGAGGAGGAGAAGGAACCGAAAGAAACTCCCGAGAAAAAAGATGTGACTGAAAAAATTGAAGATGAGAGTGCAAGTGTCAAAGAAGTCATTGAAGAGGAGAAATCTGAGAAATCCGAAACCACTAAACCCGCAGGAACTGCTACCGAAGAAACTGCTGAACCTGCGAAGACCGAGGCTGATGCTTCGACTCAATCAGAAGCGAAAATACCAGAAACTGGAGCAGACAGCAAGGCCGAAGAGACCGTTAAGGAAGCTGTGAAGGAAGAAACTCCGCAGGTAGAGGATAAATCTACTAGCGCCGATTCCGAACAAACGAAAGTCACAAAGATGGAAGATAAATGCAGCGTACAAGCGGCTGAGCTAAAGGCCATGTTTCCGGATCTGGAAGTCATTCAACCGCTCTCCAGGTTGACGCAAATCGATACATTTGTTCTAAGAGACAAGACGATCGATTACACCGAACCAACAGTCGCTCAACTCTTGGCGCACAGCTACCAATCATCTATTAAGTGGCCGAAGGTAATTATACTTTTTTTTTTCCGAAATTATTTTAAAAATGTTAGTCTCCGATCTTGACCTACTTGGCTAAAGACTTTTTTCTATACTAAACACATAGTTTTTCTTGTTTTTTTACGAACGGATTCTGTTGGTGTACCGGAATGATTATTGACGAAATTTGAGGATAAGCTGATTTAAAAAAAAAATAGAAAAGTACGAAATTATATATAGTTTCCTTCCTATCGGATAATCGAAATAGATTAACCACTACTATTTATCATTAAAAAAGTTGACAATTGTGATTGTCACATTGCTTCCCCGTGAATTTCTAGTTTTCCCGAAAATTATTTTATTCTCATTTTTTATTATTATGTTTGGCTTCCCCGTAGAGGAAGCTTTGTTGTGTGATTAATTAATCACACAACGTTTATTAGTGATTTTAACTATCATTTATATATTTGTGTATACTCGAGCCCAATAGTGCCAAATTTGTAAGAGCAAGAACGATTCTCTATGTATTTTTCGCCGCTGCGCACGAACTTCAACCCTTTGTACTCCTAAACCAATATTTGATGTGTAAATTCCTACTAGAAAGGAAACACAAACATTTCAGAAAATTCGAAACCTATCAAATGTTAACCAAGATTTTTACAAAATTTAGAAATAATTATCAGTCTAGAATAGTTCATTTGTGAACCAAATTTTAGCTGTACCCTGCAAAATGCAAGTTAGCGCGTGATAAATGATTTTAGAAAAAATTTTAAATGTCATAATCACTCGTGTAAATTCTGACCGATATTTTGAAAAATGCAGACGCTGTCGTGCTATCAAGAATCAGACCATACACACATATACCCCATTCATACAGATCATCGTTCTCGACGTTTTAGAGCGTTTTGAGCCCCCTGAGATGAAAAACTGCAAATTTTTTCCTAATTAAAACAAAGCTTCCCTTACGGAGAAGCAAAATTGCGGCTCCAGCGTCCAAATTTGTTGGGTGCCTCAATTAATAAAACGAAATATGCGGTTTTTTTTTCTAAATTTATCCATACGGTACTTTTGATTGCCAAAACCTCACTTTGTTGAAAACACGCACAGTATTTACAAATTCACGAAAGCAGTAGCCAAAATGGTACTTTTTATATCAGTAACAAATTGTTCGTATTGCGTTCACAACAATATTCAAAACAAAAATTTCTAATTGAATTTCAAAAGAATTTATCCGGAGGAACCTTATAAACATAGTTATTAACGCTTTCCACGCCAAACATCGGGACAAGCGACTTTTGTTTTCAATACAATATTAATCAAATTATGTATTGTGGTAGGAGCACGCTATCGAAGCTCGCTTGATGCACATCGTTCACGCGATCGAGCACAAGGAGTGGCCGGTCGCAATGAACTTTACCGCTGGAGACGAAGTCGAAATCCTACAATCTCAGCAATGCGAGAAGGACAATTCCGAAGTGATTACGATTACAACGGATCACGGAGTTTCGCGAGCTTTGGCAGCTGGTAATTCCAACCAGAACAACAGCAATACAATCAACAATATGATTAGCACTGCTACCGCGGCGACGACTACATCTTCGTCCACGGCTTCTGTAGCTTCGAAGAAACGAAAAAGACACATCGCCATCGATGTAGAAACGGAAAGAGGTAGGCAATTTTTTACAAACATAATTACCAAATTTTGTGTACTCGTATTATGTGAAAACATCCATCAAACTGGTCTTGAAATACTAAGGTACATTTTTTAAAACGAAGTTAACCAAAATAAATTGTGGTCAAAGATATTTAGTTAAACCACCGATATTTCCTTAGATTAGCAATATTTTTTTGAATCCACATTCAGTTAGCCGAGCTTTATGATAACTAATATACGACACATATATATTCAATTCCAGGTGATTTAGATAAAATTTGATTAATTATACATTTTTCATTAAAGATTTGTTATAGACTTGGGCAAAGTACCATGAAGTACATGAAGTACTTGTTGTCTCAAGTACTTTTCGGTACTTCAATTATTTTTACTTGTCCTCAAGAACTTGTTGGTGCTTCAATTACTTACATTTGTTATCTCAAGTAGTTCTTCAAGTACCCTTTATAAATCGTCGAGTTACATCGTAGCAGGTTATGCGGGTAAAAATTACATACGCAACATCCGCAAAAAACTACATCATCATTATGAATCATTATTAGTAACGATTATTAAAAATGATGTAGTTGGAAAAATTTGGGATTACATTGGAGCTTGTTGAACGCTTCGACATTTTTTAAAAACGCATTTTTACATTACAATTCAGCGGGGTTATCCAAAATACAATGTTTTTAAAACCATGTTTCAGTATGTAACCAATAAAATCTTAGAACAAAAAAAGTTAAACGCGGGGCAAATTGGAACACTCCGAGATTTTTTGAAAACAACGTTTTTACACCGTAAAAAGACTGATCTAATCATACTTATGTAAGTTTAGCTCAGTCTTCTATAATCAGTAATTTTATCGGTTGAAAAAATCATAGATTTTCGGATTTGGGTAAGTGTTCCACTTCGCTCCAGAGTTTCTTTTATGCCGTCGCTGAAATCAATTATTGGAATCGACTTTTTAAAATTAAAAGTAGTAAATGAAAATACGCTCTGAGTTCTGTGATGGCTATCGTATGCGTTCGACTTTTGCCAACCTTATTTTACTTGAAGTACTACCTAGATCAAATTCCGTTTCCATAGTGTAGGCGTATTATTAATATTACCGTTTTAAGGTATGCGACTATTCTCGGTCAATTGTTTAATGATGGAATTTTACGAAGTATATCTCTGGTCTGAGATTGTAAACTCTGTTTCCGCCTCGGAGTATGTTTAGAGCTCGGATGATCGGTTTTATAGTAAGGATTCTTCCTTATACGCTATTTCGTTTGGGGTATTTCATACTTTGTCCTTAACAAAGTATACGGAGTATAGGAAATTTCATATAGGGTATTTCATATTTTAAGTACAAAAACTTGAAGTACAGAACATGCACTTCAAAATTGACCATGGGATCAGCGGCTTTGAATTTTTCATCTCCTCTCAATTCGATCTTATTTCAAAATATCATCAGTAACTAATCTAGAAAAATATTTACCTCACTTTCGCTAAAAATTACATCTATACATTCCAGCGTTATGATATTTTTTTCGAACCGCTTTGTTGGTTTCTATCAATGTCCTAAAACGGTTGTTTTAACCGTTAACGGCCGAAACTGTTCTATAACGGTTGTTTTGTGGAAGTGATTTTTTAATTTTCTTAAAATATCCTTGAAATTTTCTGTAAATGTCCTGGAATATCGTTAAACCTCGTGTGGACCTTGTACTAGACACCATGTAGAAGTACAAGTACTTGAAGCACAGCACATGTAAATTGAAGTATTAATGCTGAAAGTATAGATGTTTGTGACAGAGGCAAAAATACTTGAAGGAATCTTTACTTGGAGATACCACGATTTCCGTGGCCTCAATATTTGACGCTTATTTTTTGTAGTACTTTCTATAGGAAACAAAAAAGTTCATATGGCTTATAAACGTAACTTTTTTAGTTTTCGTGATATCATTTTTTTGAAAACTTTCTTTGGTATAATAATATGACATCTTCGTTCCTGCGTACGATTTGATTTGAATTTAGTCTGCCCTAGTCCGTTATGATTTTTGTGAACGCTGTGAATTTTGTGAATCCATTTCACAAATTTTTTGAAAGATCCATCCCGCTCTTGAGAATACATTTGTATGGAAAAAACCATTACAGAAATAAATGCGATGTCCACGAAACTGTTGTAGCCACATTCACAAAGTTATTTCTTAATATTTTCGCAGCGAAACTTCACGCGCTACTTAACAGCAGCCACATGACACCCCAGCCTCCACCGACATTAAGTAAACCTACTGTAATGTCAGGCTCGTCCTGGGAGTTGAACGAGGAACCACAGTCCGAGGATTCCCGTCGCTCGACGCCCATGCAACCTCCCCCAGCGCATCAACAGACAAGGACGCCGAATATGCCATTCGATCTCAAGTACACAGTTCCTGGAAAAACGACGATAATTCCCGGAACTTCGAGCACTCTCACACCGATCGATCTATCCTCTGGGTATGACTCAATCGAAAAGCGCGGAACGTTCGTTACCTTTTTTTACCATCTCGCATATATGCGTTTTTATAATACACTAAACCTGTCTACCGTCACTCCAATTGTCATTTTTTTTTTTTTTTTTTCTTTCCAGATATCTTAAAGCAAACCCGGAACCGAGCAACAAAGACATGATGAACGAAGTACAAGACTTTTCTATGCCTAGTAAAAACAAACAAGTGAGCAGTAACAAGGGCAAACTGGATAGTATGCTTGACAAACTCATGAAACGAAAGAACTGCGTAAGTAGAGTATTGAAAATATTAACAAAGAGGATAATTTTGAAAATTTTAAATTCATGCTTACATGTGAGGCCTATACAAAGAACGTACCCCTTTAAGGTAGTTCCATCGAAAAGAGCTTACGCTAATAGTTAACTATTGTTATTTACATCGAAAAATCAATTTCTACACGTCGGTTGGGAAAAGACAAATGAAATTTTATTATTTGTTATTTTATTGTCTTGTTTCCAAAATATTAGATATTAAATTGAGGTTTCTTCTGGTTTCTGGTTTCCAAAAAAACATTTTTCATAAGTTTATGGCAAACCTGCTAATGAAAAGAGAAAACTCTGAGGAAAGAATACAACCCAATTAAAGAACATTGGCGGCCCCAAAAACAGTTCTGGTGATAGCCTGAAAGACTTTGAGGAAAGAACATAGTATTTGAAATCATTGCCACAACATCACCATCATTGAGCATTATCATAATTGGTCACTACCTCATCTAGAGATAAAACACAGTATTACCAAGAGTCTTTGTGCGAGGCATATCCGTTACTATTGGTAACATTTTTGAGAAGCGCTTGAGAAGGATTTTAATAAAAGTTTTACCAGGACTTTTGTCAATTGCCTTTCGTCGAGACTTTTTTTAATCCGCACAGAAGAAACATTCTTGCGAATTTCATCTTTCTTGAGCTAACTGTAATCCAGTGTATTTAATGCCGCCTCCAAAGTTTTTCCTAGTATGATTCTAACTGTTCGTTAATTCTTTACAATACGCGACAAATTTTGTTTTGCCGATTTGTCGCATTTTTATACTGAATATTTGAATTTTTTAAATTTCAGCCGGCGGACGAGCCAGTAGTCGGTAAGGAAAAGAAGCGCCGAAAGCTCGACGAGATAGTGTTGGGTTTAAGCGCAGCGAAGGAGCAGCAAAGCACTCACTACCCGGAGCACAGTAAAAAGAATCCAATAACACCGAATGTGACGGTAACGCCAACGTCTGCGCCAATCGGTCTTCCGAATCCTCCAGCACCGCCACAAAAGCCCTTCTCGATAACAGTCACGTCGATTCCATCGTCGAGAGCCTCGGGATCGTCGTCGAGTCATCCGCCACCTTCGCTGCATTCGCACAAAGACAGTTTTTCAGCGCTGCTGGCTCAGGCGGAGCAGCAAAATCGCGAGTTAAAGAAGCAACAGCAGCAACAACAACAGCAGCAGCAGCAACAACAGCAGCAGCAACAACAGCAACAGCAGCAACATCATCAACATCAACAGCATCAACAGCAGCAGCAACAACATCAGCATCAACAGCAACAAGCTTTTAACTCTGCGCATATGTCGTCTAGCAGCCACCGAAAGAGTTACGAAGCGATGATCGCGGACATCAACAAAGTCGCGGAATATTCGTCGAAAATCACCTCCTATTCCCACGAGTCGAAGGTCAACAAGTGGCTCGCAGAACAGACAGCGATGTCGGAACAAATGGGCGCGGAATATCTCAGCGCGCCGAGGAGGCGAAGACCGCGCGTTGATCCGTCGCTCCTCGACTGGAAAAAATTGACCGGCGAGGAGAACGTCGCTGTTATCAACAGGTTAACCGGCAAAAAGGTGACCGGCAGCAAAGCTCCTCAGCTGAAAAGACTTGGACAGTGGCTGATGGAAAATCCGATGTTCGATGTAGATCCAAAGTGGGCGGAATTGGTGAAGGAGCGCGGTAATTTGCCGCATGATCTGCAGAAACGATTGCCAGGTGCCGATCGAGGAAGCAACAAGGGCAAGAGCCCCGGTCGACCTCCGATGATGCCCAGTCCTACGAGTCAACAATCCGCGAATCAGGCAAACCTCGCCGCAAACTCGATGGCTTCGGGACTGAATTTCTCGTCGCTAGGCAATCTCAATAATTCTCTCCTCTCCGGACTGTCGTTGGGCAATTTTGATCCTAAGAACAATCCTTTACTGATGCCATTCGGCGGTCTGCCGAATCTTGGGGCTCTCGGAGGTCTTGGGAATCTTGGTAACTTAAGCAATATGAGCCTGACGAATTCGCTATTTGCGAATCTCGCGGGGCTTGGATTGCCGTCGTTGGCGGGTATGGAAGCCGCGTTAGGTGGAACTGCGACCAGCCAAGCGGAGACGAACGTTGTGAGCTCTGTTAGTGGGAAAACCTCAAATTCTACGAGCGCAACGAGCACGAGTAAGTCGCGAAGTAAAATGGAATCGTCTTCGAAATCCTCGGCACCGTCGACGTCAACCTCCTCGTCGATGCCGACGACCACGCCTTTTCCGTTCTTCTTCCCGAATCCGAGCCTCTTGTACACGCCGCTTGGTCTCGGCGGTTTAAATCCCTTCTCGATGCAACCCGGTGGCGTTTCCTCGGCCTACGAGAGCCTCGCTCAGTGCGGACTTCTCAATCCACCGAATTCCTCGGGAGCCTCGACATCCTCGCGAAAAGCCGCCTCCTCCTCGAGCAGCTCGCGGCAAAGAGAACAGCGTGAGCAGCGCGAACAACGCGAACAACGAGATCAACGTGATCAACGTGATCAACGAGAACAACGAGAGCAACGAGAACAGCGAGAACAGCGTGACTTGGTCGATTCCCTGAAACGCAAGGAAGCAGAAAAGAAATCGAGATACGCTATGGACACCGCACTGACGTTGCAACAATACACGGATATGGCGCTTCATAGCGAAATGGACAGAAGACGCAACGAGCCAGAACGTAACGAGAAAAAAGAAACGATAGAACTGAGCGAAATCGCCGATCTATCAGCGAGATTAGAGCGTAAAAGCAAGGAACAGGAGATGAAAGAAGCTCTGGAACAATTGAGCAGAACGAGCGCCGAACTGTTAACGAGGAATCTCGAAGATCTTCAGAGACCCTCGAAGAGAGGAAGAAGCACCGATCATCCTGCGAGTTCTTCGCTAATTGAACAACAAATACCACCGTCTTTGGAGGTGACTCTTGAACCCGTGAATAAAAGGAGTAGAATCGAGGCTGCGGAGAGCAATCCGAAGGTATCGATAACCGAAGCTAATGTTGAGGCTGAAACGATTATTCGACCTTTGCCTATGACGACGAAAGCGAGGCAAGCATCACCAGCACCTCCACAAGCACAAGCCCAGCAACAAGCACCGCCGCCACCGGCGCCTTCGCCACCAGCGCCGCCTCCTGTGCCCTCTCCGGTTGCCGCTCCGGTTCAGGAGCCCGAACCTCCAGCACCGGTAACCGTAACCGTAACCGCTCCCGCTCCCGCACCGACACCGGCTGTCTCAGTGCCAGCACGAGCCCCAACCCCACCCGCACCACCGGCACAGGAAGAATGTGCTCCGCTCAATACTTCAAGCAATAGCAATAAAGAATCTATCGAATCGCTACCCGCTGAGGAAACAACTCCCCCGCAAGCGCAACCACAACCACAAGCGCCACCGCCAGCTCCGCCTCAGCAGCCAGCGAACGCAAAGTCTGATAGTAATAAAACATTAGAGACCGAGGAGGAGGCTAAGAGCAGCGCCAAGAGTAAGAAATCGAGGAGCGGCAAGCGTATGAGCGTTGAACCGCCGGTGGAGAGAAAAAATTTACGCTCCAGCGCCGGTAGACAAGCGCGAGCTGCTGCCGAACGCCAGGCGAGAATGGAAGGCGAACAACATGCCGATCATCACGACGGCGCCGGCGATTGAAGAGACTCCGCGTTGTGAGTTCAGCGACAGTTAATCAACGAATTTTTTTCCCCTGGCGTGTTCGAAGGGCTCTTGTGAGCCGCCACGATCGAATAACGACAGAGACTCAAAGTCCCTGCGACGATGGTTAACTCGAATAATCGTCGTTTCACGCGGGGACTGGTGTGACGCGCTTTCGCTACGAGTTATTATCATTAATATACTCCGAGCGCAAAAGCGAAGTGACGATCGTGACGAATTTAGATGAAGAGAAATGATATTTGATTAAACAGAGACTACGTGCATGTAGTGAACCGAATATAAAACGATAATCATGGTGTGAATGAGACGATTTGGGAGACAGATTAATTCTGAAAATTGAAATGTAATGTAAACACGAGAATTGTTGCCGATGTGCGGGATATTACACATCAACGGACGGTCGTGAACGCAATAGTATTTTGTGGAATAATACTTTGTGTGGTAATTAACGTTTTAATTATCGAATAATGGTTAACGATAATGAAATATAATTTTGTTAAATTTATTATCCTTTTTGATCTTATTGGTTTTGACCAGGGACTGTTTTATATAACTGCTATAAACATATATATTATTATAAACGCATAATAATATAATCGTACCGAAATATGCGTATTAAACACATTGTAGCGATAACTTAAATAACAAGAGAAAACGGAGAGTGTACATATTATACAATCTGCCTAGATATTGTAAGCAAATACAACCAACAACAAAACAAAACGTGTACTTGGAAAAGTGTATATAATGCAGTGTACTTTTAATTATACTAGGTGAAATAATAAACGGCTTCTTTTGTTGTTTGCAAGTGAGAGAGTATTTGTCAGTGTGGTCAAAACTGCCGCCGAATTACGGAGCTCCCGCGGTATATGCTCATATGGACGTAAAAGATTTTTTTTTCAATATTTTCTTCTCTTGTTAATTCTTTTTTATTTCAAAATATCGAAAATATTGTCAATGAGGATTAACATGTAGGTATAAAGTTAGTTTATGACCAGTATTCGAATAAAACTCAGGAATGTAACGACTTGAAATCATTTCTTGGAGAGGGCCTCCACTGGATGCGGAACCAGACGCATGTACTGCTTGCCCGATGGCACGTTCACTGTCTTTATGTTCTCGGTGAACAAATTTCTCGCCTCATCGTTCGACAGCGTCGGTTGAACCATCACGTCGTCACCTTTCTGTAAAAAGCCATTCTTAACTCGCAAAACAATTTATTACTAAATAGCATCTTTACACTACATGGAGATATAAAAATATGAGAATCCACTCATGGATTGGTGATATTTGAATAAATGCGGATTCAAAATACTTTTCGGTTGGAATAAGTGAGTGATTCTTGACAAAGGTAATAGCAATATTTATGAAGCTCCATTATCTCAAATTATCGATTGTTATTTCACTCGAGATTTTTTTTTGTTTTTTTTTTGGCTTCAATTAGTATCAAATTGGTAATATTTGAACACAAATTTATTCAATTATGGATAATTTTTGACAATGCGCGATAGCGATATTTCTGTAGATTAATTATCTCAAATTCCATATCTTTATTTTTATCAAGATTAATTTGCAACTATTTTTTCTTTGCTTACGATTAGCATCTTTGAAGGACATCGAAATACAGAATTATCAGCATTAGATCAGGGGTCGGTAATGATCGAATAAAAATGTATTCAAAACACTTTCCCTTAACTATGAATAATTCTCAATGAATGGCGATAATAATTCTTCTGACATCTAATTATCGCCGAATACTTATCTTCATCTAAGACAAGATTTTATAAATCTCACAATTACCCATGATTTGTCGAACCAACGAGTACTTTGAATGGTACTGTTAAAAGCGAGAGAAACAATACCATGAATAAACTATCTACTTTGAATGTTACTATTCAAGAGTCGCGCATCCGATAATGAGAAATAAAATTTGTAATTAAATGGGAAGTTGTAGTTTTCACTGACTGTTAAATAATTGGTATTGAGTTAAATGGGACAAACCTTCCAATCAACGGGAGTCGCGACTTTATAGGCATCAGTCAACTGGAGAGATTCAATCACTCTTATGATTTCACTGAAACAAATCAATAAGCATCCTTATAAATTATCAAGCAATGGACACCGTTAGTCGCGTCTACGGAAAAATGCACGGATCACTCATGAAATTCTTTATATTAATATAGATTTTTTGGCTCAATTGTTGAAAAAGTTTTGTAAGTATACTGCTAAAATTTACTACATCAGAGATTCTTTTCATATTTTATACAAAGAGCCAATTAATAATCTTGCTCAATCAACTTGTTTAAATAATAGTTAGGTACCAGCTCAAAGTTATTGACGCAGATTGTAAAATTTCAATATGATACTCAATAGATTTTACCTTAATATTGATTACATTACCAAATTAATAATTTCCATCCGATCGCTGGATAAAAAGAAGAATCCTAGGAAATAAGTTATCAATTCTGCAAAGATATATAAATAACTAATAAAAACCTAGATACAAATTATTCTGCCCAAGTGTCCAAGGTTCTTCTAATAAGATTCCAACTGTTCCAACTGATACCCAATAGATCTCATTTTCATATTAATTCTATATTAACAAAATAATTTCACAATGTTTTATTCCTTATAGAGGAATAGCTTTGATTTCTTGCTAACATTTTTTTTCGATATTTTCATGTCAGGGAACTGAAAATAGTCTAAAACGTGGAGAAAAGTGGTTTAGAAAAAATTTCCGGATGTATGTGTGTGTGGTACGCTTGCAAAGCTTAAACCGCTGTATTACGAAAACAGTTCTAACAATGATGCTGAAATTTGGTACATGGGTAGAGGACCAACGCCGCTTTGTATGTATATATTTTCGAAAAAATTGAAACATTTTTTCGGATTTCATGAAACTTTTAATTTAAAAAAAAATGTTTATGTTCTTTAACTTCCGCAATTTTTAAGCTCACGAGCTCAATAGTTGTTGACAAATAAACCAATAAAAAATGACGATCGGTATTGAGTTTAAGCGGAATCCATGGAGCGGTTTAGATTTTACAGAATTTAGAATTAAAAAAAAGTTTTCGTTCTAATGCGAGTTAAGTTCTACTAAACTGTCTCAAATCATCTAGAAAGTCGAATACATGTCCAGTTGTAGTAGATATCGAGTTTGGTGAAGATCGGTAAAGTGGTTCAGATTTTATAAAACATTGAATTTTTCAAAATATGGCTGGCTTCCTTAGCTTTTGCAATTTTTAGCTAATAAGTTCTGTAGTTCTTTAAAAATAGTTTATAGTTCATAGTTGTTAAAAAATAGAGCAATGAAAAATTACGGTCGGCATTGAATTTAAGCGGAATCCATGAAGAAGGTTAAATTGTATTGAATTTTCGAAAAAATTTCGTTTTCGTTCTAATTCAATTAACTTTGACCAAACCTCCTGAAATCTTTTATAAGTTCGAATTGATTTGTAGTAGATATAAAATTTGGTGAAAATCGGTAATTTATAAAAATATCAGGAATGAGAAAAGGATGCAAAATAGAACCTTGCACATTAATTCCTCATTATATTTAAATTTTTACAAAACTTTCTCTATGAGGAAGCCAAAATCATGCGATACACTTCCTCAAAGAGGTAGTTTTGTAAAAAGCGCAATATAATAGGGAACCAATGTGTAAGTTTCTAATTTGCATCCTTTTTTTATAAAAGTGTTGCATATCCTTATTTTGTTATGATATTGAGGAAAGCCTACTCAAAGTTTCTTCCAGTAGTTGCCGGATACAGAATGGAGAGTCTCATTATCTTTTTAGGATCAATGATAAATACAGCTCGAGCAGCCAAAGGAATTCCATCTTTGTCGAGCTCAGATGGGTCGAGCATCCCAAGCTTTGTGGCAATAGTACGAGATTCATCTTCTATGATTGGATATGGAAATCCATTCATGGAAACACCTGCATAATTTTTGATGTCCTGAAAAATATTGAAACATCAGGGTTTTGTTATTTTTTTTTCCTTATGACAGCATAATCAGTGAAATATAAAATTCTACCTCAATCCACTTAATATGAGATTCTACTGAGTTGCAAGACATCGCAATAACTTTGACATGAAGCTTGTCAAACTCTGGCATGAGTTTGACGACTCTGGCCAACTCAGTGGTGCAGACTGGGGTAAAGTCATTCGGATGAGAGAAAAGTATAGCCCAACTGAAATTTTAAAATTATTTAAAATCGAGCTAATAAAAACTCATCGTTTTGTGTTGAAACCATATTTTTTTACAATATTCACGAGTTGATACATTTATTCATGTATCAAAGGGCCTGGTTCACCTAAAGAATGTCATAAGAAAAAAAATTCTGTAGACACCCTTCTTTTGAAAAATCTTACATTGAAACCTCATTGAGTACATATCAAGCATTGTAAATCTGCAATTTTTTTAACACAACAGTGTATGAAAATGGTGAGGTGAAATGTAAAATTTTCAACCTCTCACAGCTGTCAGATTAAAACCAAAAAACAGATCTTCATGTTTAATGTCTTATTTCATTGGTTCGAGAATGCATTACAGGATGAGTTTAGCAACCCTGGATGCAGTGGAAATCGGATTTATTGTTACTAATTATGCACTGATTCTCTAATTTCAAAAAATAATTATTTTCACAATCCAATTCATAGCTTTGTCAAAAAGGCTTAAAAATTCATTCCTACACTCCTCCTAGAACGCATTCTTCGACAGATAAAATGAGACATCAAACAATGAAATTTGTTCATCAGTCTGGCCAGATCTACAAGCTATGACAGGTTAAAAATGTTACTTTCTTCCTCACACCATGTTGGTAAGAGTCTTTACAAAATTGCAGAATTATGATGCTTCGTATGTACTTCATGAGATTTGAATGTAAAATGTTTTTTTAAAGAAGGTTGTCATTTACAGAATTTTCTTACTTATCAATGTTTTAGGTGACTCAGCCTCCTATAAGTATAAAAATACGAATCCTAGTTTTGCAGTATTACAGGTTCTTATTGCATTTTTATTGCACTGATACATTTACTTATATATTATAGTGCCAATAATAATAATAATTTAATATAACGTAAATCTATATCGGCTGCCGAAGCCGGTCACCAGGTCTAGGTTAGAAGATAATATGGATTACAAGAAGATGACTTACGAATTGCCAAGCCACTCGTGAAAGTCTATCGATCCCGCGTTCGTCGCCGCTCGGAAATTTGGAAAGGTTTCACCGAGAAGAACCATAGCTGGAAGATCGCGTCAATATTTAAGAGGAACAACGACCGATTTGTGTGACACGTGAAGAAGAAGATTGCTGAATCCCGTGACAACGTTTATCTGAGTTTGAAGGCTTTGAAGTCCGCGCGTTGTTGTTAAAGAGGCGGAGCTTCAAACGGAAGAGCGAGGCGTTGACCAATCAGATTTTTGCAATTGTAGATGGGGGAATCGTTAACGATACAATTAATGAAAGATAATAATGCTACGATCCCTGAGATTATATCGCAGAATATCAGCTTTTTCGATTACCTTTTTATATGATCATAGATATGGTAAAATAAAAATCGATCGACCTGCCACTATCACATAACGACCGATTTACGAACTTTCAGCGATCATGTTAGCATCAGATCTATAAGCAAAGATACGATGCAATTACGATAAGAAGCCTGTAATCTCCAACAACGAAGCCATGTATTTACACCATAGCGTCCATTAAGGGTTCTTAAACCTATTTTGAATAAGTCAAAAAATTACAGTCACAAATTGTCGCGATAGTCATATAATTTCGGTGAAAAATATAATAATTAAAATAATAAATGTATCATTAGAAAATTCGATCGATCTGCCTCTGTCGTATGAACTTCCAAGCCTTGGCTATTGTCACGTCATGGACATGAATGAAAGTTATAATTTATAGTTTACCTTGGAAAGAATAGGTTAATCAATGAAGCGTCGCGTGCTGTTAGATAAAACTTTTTCACCATAGGTCTCACCTTTTTCTTTCTTATACGTTGGCAATTAAAATCGATTTCAGTTTATTTGTCATTCGAGTTTGAATAACGCGGTGCTCGCTTCTTGTATGTTGATTAATTATATGATTGGCTGCAATATCGAGAGGGGATAGGGTGACCCAAATCTCTTCAGCAAATCAGAATCTTCTGATAGTAAACATCATGCATATAATAATAATCGAAGATAAACAGTTCCTCGGGAATTAACATTATCAAGAAGATCCGGGGACTGCAGTGGCGCCACTGGCAACGTCGAGAATTAATCAGCAGGTTGCTGTTGCACGTCCTGCACGATAATTTATTTTGCGTGAAGTAAGGGGTTAATTTGAGAGTCGTCTGTAGTGCTTTTTTTTAAATGAAATAATCGACAATGATGTCGTTAAAGTTAAGTATCAGTCTGTTCGTGTTGCTTTGCGCCCTGAGCTCGGGAGCGTATTCGAGCGACGATGAAATGTCCTTAACCAAACTCGGAGCAAAGATGGGACCTACGCTCAAGTTTTACTATTGGTACGTCGTGTTTTTTTTTTTTTTTTTACCAATTTGAATATTATCTATTTATTCATTTATGTGATTACGTATGGCTTGTAAAAATGTAATTTCAGCTATTCTTGTGGCTACAAACGAGTCTTTGAGGACTATGTCAGTATCCTTCGTCAGAAGTACCCAGAGCTTCAGATCGACGGAGAAAACTATAATCCACCTGGATACAACATGTGGATCGCCAAATTTTTGGTAAAATATACTCACTTCACTTAAAACTAACAGACAGAAATGAAAAAATCTTTTAAACGCAGCCCCAACAACTTTTTTTCCAAATTCAAGTGACAGTCATGCAAATAGGGAATAAACAAATGTATTTATGATATTAGGGGTATGAACATCTTGATTTCTTTTTTTTCACTTTGCATCATACTTGATAACTTGTAATTTTGCAAAGCAATATACTATATTGGAATGCTGATATAAAAAAAAAACTTTTCAATAGATGAGAGTTTTTAGTAAGAATTGCAAATTTGTTGTTTATAGATATGGAAATGAAATTTTGTCTGTGCATTATAAATTATAATTTCCATTATTATACATTGTTGTACAATGACAGTGAGATTGGATCTATTAACGAATTCTCATTTTCATTTAATTTAGGTCACATTTTTGTTAAAATATACTTAACTATACTTTAAGAGAACAGATAGGAAAAAATCTTTAAATCACTGCTCTAGAAACTTTATTTCTAAATTCAAGCGACAATCATCTAAATAGGGAATGAAAATAATGTATTGATGATACTATTGAAAAAATTAACATTCAGCATTGTTTTTTTTATGAAACTTTACATCATGTTATAATTTGTAATTTTGTAGAGCAATATCATGGATTACTATGCTGATAGAAAACAAAAATTCAGTAGTAATAATTGTGAGCGCCATTGACAATATGTACAATTAAATTTTCTCTATCCATTATGACATAGTTTCTATTATCATACATTGTCCAGTGGCGACAGTGCTCCTTCAGCCTTCAGCTTATATTTCTTGTAATTTTATGATTAAATCTATTGAAAAATTCCAGTTTTATTCTGTTTTATGTTTTAGTAGAAATTTTATCAAATAAATATATGAATTAGGCTGTTTTCAATAACCATTTGTTTTTATACTCCAATTTATGACTTTGTCATACAAGCCCAGAATAAAATTTCTTATGTGTTCTTAACCCTTTGCCAGTGATCTTCTTCTTTTAAAATGTTAGATTGAATGATTTACATTATAATGTTTGAATTTCTGTCACTATTTTGCATCAAAATACTAGATTAAGATTAGATTATTACAGAATACCTCATTTTAATTTTTTCATGGACATGCATTGTGTTTTTACTAATCTAAGACATAGGACTGTTCTCAAACAAATTCAACAGCTATTGAAGTTTTATCCAAATTTCTGAATTACTGTGTAAAAAATGCTTTCAAACATACCTATTCTTTCAATATAGCAAAAATTCTAAATTGGAATAATTAAAGGATTAATATACTCAAACTCAGTACCAACTTGTATCAAACAAAATTAAACCCTAAACGTTCAAATCCATTCATTGCTTTAATCTGCTGCAACAACTAATAAGTTCCATATTTTCCCTCTGTGCACTATATGAACTATGCAGGGCTTGATAAACATTTTATTCAGTATAAATGCAAGGTTTTTTAAAGCTTATAGTATTATCAATAAATGGAATTTTTCATGCACTTTGTAATTTAACTTAAATTAATATTGATTAACAAAATTTATTTTGAATCTAGATATCGGGCTTCTATACGTTTTGGGATTTCTTTTACTCTGTTAAATGTTTGATTGAAAAAAAAATTATAATTTGCGTTTCATAATTTCAGGGGACTGCCAAAATCCTCGTCATAGTACTCATAATCAGCGGAGTAAACATATTGCAATTCTTGGGACAACCACAGCCCATATGGTGGCAGTGGTGCATCGACAATCGTTTGTACGCTTGTGTAATGATATTCTTCCTGTGCAATGCCATAGAGGGTCAATTGATATCATCAGGTGCTTTTGAAATTTTGTTCAACGGTGAGTAACTAAATTTTGCTTCATTTTGTCATAAAAATTATTTTCGGCCCACATAGAATTACAAATACAACGCTGTTTATTTCAGATGTTCCTGTATGGTCGAAACTCGAAACTGGGAGAATGCCACAGCCTCCCGAACTTTTCCAAATAATAGAGAATCACATTCAGATGATGTTTCCAGACATGGACTTGCAATTCAATGAAAAAACTTTCAACACTAAGTAAAATGGCGATGTGTCGCGGATTTGTGAGCCGAGAATTTAATGTGATTACATAGGCTGAAGCGAGAATGTGATTGCATGGTTTAACTCTGGACATTGTGCAGAAGTTTGATAGATTTTAAACAAGGCTGTAGGTATTTACGGTACAGAGACAGGTCGCTCATAACAGAAGATTGAAAAGAGTGCATTTTCACATGAATTTATTATTACTGAATGTAAGTTACCACGGGACATAAGGAAGGATTAAATGAATTGTATGTATGTGTACATATAATGTATCATTTTTCGTCTGCGTCGCTAAAAGAAGGAGACGGTCCGTTTTTGGTAGTCGATGTATACATGATAAACGTGTAAATATTTGTCGGCAGTAAGCTTCGTTCATAACAAAGTATTTTGGGTTTTCTCGGTAGCTAAATATCATCAATCAGCACTTCTGCAAAACCCACAATTTAATATACATTCATTATTTTATAAACGTGATCGAAAACACCTCAACGTTTTATTGAATAAAATTTCCTTACATTTCACGGCATATGAGAGCAAAATCTATTAACACATTTGTACAAAACACAATTTGATAGTATTAGGTTCGAAAAAAATAACATTCTGCAAAAACAGGAAAAGCGAAAATGCGTCGAGTGAAATGCCGCTTTTTTTTATTTCTTCCAATTCCGTAGAACAACTTTTTTCATTCATAACAGCAAAAAATTGTCTGAAATTTGCATGAAAAGTGAGCACTTAATTATAGATCATTTATGTGCGTTAAATGCCGAGAAAACCAAGCGAAAAATTGTTGACTTCAAGAATATATGAGTTACTCATCTCAGATTTGAACATTCTCCTAAGCCCAGAAGAAATTACTAAAACGAGACATTAAGAGAGAGGAATTTTTAATTTTTATATCAGTGATTAAAATCTTAATTCTTTACCTACATTTCTTAACAGTTGTAATAAGGAAAATATTTTCTTTGTCAGGAATTCTCGTTTCAAGGTAACATTTGTAACTACAGTCTTAAAAGTCTGAGTGTGTTGATCGCCGTATCGCAATTGTACCGAATTTTCATACAATTGTACAATTTGCGAGTGTTTGTTCATCGCCCCTGCAGACGGCGAGTCTTCAATTAAGAAATATAGTACAATGCTAAAAAAAACTGCTGATTTATTTGCAAGAAATCCTTTCGACCGTGTGTCCAAGTCCTACACTTCTAACAAATTCTCTAGTATCAATACATGTCAAGTCATGCCGAGTGTGACATGTGGTAACGTAGCGACGGTCGACACTGTCGCGAATTCCTATTGAGTAACAGTTCGCGTGATATTAGCGCGCCCTGAACGCGAAAATCGAAATATCTTAATTCTGCTTCAAATACACAAATGCAGAATCAGTCTGTTTACGATTGTTGAATCGCAACCGGCATTTTCGTTTGAAATTAGTTTTAACGACTCTTTTCGATATCTAAGTAAGTACGCCTATTTTTCCTAAAATATTCTTTTTAATTCATAGATAACTTCGGTACTTTCGCTCCAAACAGCTGATTCATATCGCTGATCAGCTGTTTGCGTTAAGCTTGCCGCATTTGTATGCATCAACACTTAGTCATTATTCTCTGTAAGGATAAAGTGGCAGTAATGGATCACCAATGCAGCTGCGCCGGTCATCACAGAAACGAAAGCGAACTCGGCGTTGAGTATACTTTGTACCAGAAAATAAACAAGAATGGAGTTGAGTGTTTGAATGAACGCGAGGAAGGTTCTGGAGTCACAGTGTTCAAAGCTTGGGAGGATCGTTTGAACAGGGACAAGGTTTGTTAATGAAAGAAAAAATTGCCTTGCTTTCGTTTTTTTTTCTCTCCAATTTAAAAAAAAAGGACAAGAAAATTGAAATAAAAATAAATTAAATGTTCGGCTCAAATTTACTATCACACTTCAACAAATATTAATAGTAGATGAGCCCGAGAAATCATTAATTACAAGGTCTGACTTCAAAAAATCCTTATCTCTTAATTCACTTATCTTCCGGTTCACTGATTTATTCATGAACGTTTTGACTGAAGATAACAATTGGGGAGAATCTCTACTGATGCAGTGAAAAAAAATGGTCTTGAAATTTAAGAAAGTTTGATGAAAAATTATCAACGTGATTCGTGACACGCTTTTGTCGTTCTCTCTCGCTCTTCTGCATCGACGAATTGCGTTGTCTCTGTCTAACTCATAGCGACTCAGTCAGTGTAATACATCACCCTAAAAATATATACGATGCTTGAAGACAAAATTTACATTCAAAGTTCGAGTCGTATTAATAGCATACGAGAATAACGGATAATTATGCATTAAATATAGAGAATAAAAAGAAATGATATTTTTATTGATTTATTATTTATTTGATATTTTTGCAAAATATTTTTCGTCGAATATAAAAACCTGGATGCGATGAAGCTCCCGATGTATACGTGAGACATATACAGGTACCTGTGAAGGTCACATGAATACAGCTGTAGTCCGTGTTTACATTTTCGACGGAACGTGACGTAGCTATGTTGCCGTGAGGTGAACTTGAGACCGGCAATGATCGCACTATTTCCGTTTGCTCTTAGCAGAAATAATATGGCGAATGCGATATAGAGGAGGAAGTCGGATGTGGCCGCATCGGGGCCAGGTTACTAATCCGGATCAGGCTCCCAAAAAGGGTCTGGCTACTGAGCCAGGCCGACCTTGTAATAGGCGTAATGCCTACAGACGGAGGCAAATAGAAATAAATTAAAAATGTAAAAATATAGCGCATAGATCACGTACGATAAAAAGTATATGATGCAAAATATTTCATTCATATTCTGTATAATTTTTTATTGTAAAAGTGAAATAAATCAATCAATGACGCTGTTTTTTTATTTTAATTTGTTGCAGTATGTGGAGAGTGACGATGATGACGAGCTGCTGTTCAACGTACCGTAAGATATATCCAGGAGTCAAATAATATTGAAAATTTCGAATTTCTATATAATCTGAATACTTTCACGGAACTGCGCTGAATGATGTATTACATTACTTCATTACATTTTCTTTCATTCATGTACGAAAGTTGGGCTCGTCACTGAATGTTTTATTGAAATGAATGCAATAACATACATTTTTCGAAAATGTGAAAACTCCATAAACTCCGAACTGCTTGTCCGATTTCGGCTAAATTCAATACCAACTAACATTAAATATACTTGCACTTAGGAAAAACCAAATAGCAAAATATCGTAAACTATATGAAAGTTGGAGCGAATGTTCACTTATTTTTTTGGAAAAATTTATGACGCTGCAAAATCCACATATGTACATAGATTTTATCTAAAATTGGAATAATTAAAGCCGGGCTGCTGCTGCTTCACTTTCGTGTCAAATTTAAACTCAATCTTTTAAACCGTTCTTGAGTTATAGGTAAATGAAGTTTCGAAGCCCGCACACACACTTGCACTTTTGCTTCCTCATCATAAAGCAAGCTTTGTTCTCACGAAAAAATTTATTTTCGACATTTTCATGTTAGGTCGATCCAGGGAAGGTTTATGAAGGAAAACAAGAAGAAGAAAGTGATCACAAAGAAAAACGGTTGAGAAAAAAATGTACGTGTGTGCAGGGCTTCGAAATTTTTATCACCTATAATTTAAGAATCGTTAATCCGATTTAGCTTAAATTTATGGTATGCAAGTGAAGCCGCAGCGCGTCTTTGACTGCTGCATTTTCTCCGAAATGTATGCCGACATATTTATTTTATAGCTTCTTGAATTTTTTAAAGAAAGGACATGCGTGCTCGAGTTTTTGTGAAACTGACGATATTTTGCTGAATAATTCTTCATAAGTGCAGGTACTCTTAAGGTAGTCGTCTCGCTACGTGCTAGTCAAATCAGTGTTAAATTTTGAAACGAACTTCAACAAATGACTGTGGTTCAATTGACGGTTTTAAACCGTTTGAATAATCAATTTGATCACCAGCCGGTATTCTCAATATGTAAATCCATCCGCAGCCACGTTTTGAACAGAAAATACACTGATATATGCAAATGTTCGATGAGATCCCAAATAGCGATTAATGTTCACGGTGAGACCACACAGGCACCACGAAACGGCACGGCGTGATGGCACAATGCTGTTCGTTGCTTTCAAATGTGTTGGCATAGTGACGGCACGGTGTGCTGAAGCTGCATCAGTGCTCCCACGGTTCCAGTACGTCGTGCCATTCAAGACGTTATGATACCGTGCACCCTATCGGAACACCGCAACCTCAAAACAACCCGTAAAACAACGGTCGCAAAACGCCGTGAAAGTAACCGCTTTGCAACCGCGATTCTACCATTTCAACCGCTTCCAACCGCGGTTCTACCGTTGTAACTGCGAAGCAATCGCGTTACTGGCAACGGTGTTTTTTACACTTCCGACTGCAGCAACTAACACCAACCATGAAACAACCGTCT
Source organism: Tromatobia lineatoria (assembly GCA_949699805.1). Classification (NCBI taxonomy): domain Eukaryota; kingdom Metazoa; phylum Arthropoda; class Insecta; order Hymenoptera; family Ichneumonidae; genus Tromatobia; species Tromatobia lineatoria. Next base: position 20,210,112 of record OX453038.1, on the reverse strand, counting down.
TTCCACCAGCACCAAGGTTGTTTTATAGCCGTTCAGCGGTAAATCGTGCGGCGAAAGGCAACCGGTGGTTTCGCGGTAGAAAAGTGGTTGTGGCTACGGTTGCCTAGTCTGACAGGGCAGGTACAGTGCGTAATCGGTACGCCGTGCCGTCATAGTGCTGTCTCATTTTAAAGCAACTAACTGCACCGTGCAGACATGGCGTGCAGCACTGAACGACACGCTTTTCTATCTGGGATGTTTCTGTTATCTAGTTATATATTAGAAAAAACCATAATATTAGTCCAATTATGAAGAGCAATAGATCATATTGTTTATTGGAAGATGCTTGACCGATTTAAGGAAAAGATTTTTCAGTATTATTATTTCGTTAAAAGTTACAACTATTGTGTCTAATGTTAGGTTAAGTTGGATAAACAGACAGTTGTAATTATTGTATAAATGATATTACTGAAAAATCTCTTCGTTAAATCATCAGAGCAACTTTCAATAAACAAGCTGAGCCATTGTTAGTCACAATCGGACTAATATTATGATTTTATCTAATATATAACTGGATGACAGAAACATCTTATTGAACACTTGCATATTATAGTGTATTTTTTTTTAAATTGTGATTGGTAATTTATTTATGTATTAAGAACACGTGCTGATGCCTCATCCAGTTCACAGAACCATCAATTAAACCTCAAAAACTCGAGAACCGCTTGTCAAAGTTTAGTACCGATTTGACTAGCACGTATCGAGGCGGCTACCTTCATGTGTTTGGGATTAAATTTGACCGAAATCGAAAAAAGGGTTCGAATATTATTAAGTATCAAAATTTTCAAAAAATGCACGTTTTTGTCCTGACTGACGAATCATGAAGCAATAAACTCGAATTTTATATATGGAATCGCTATTATTTATCTTTCATCAGAACGTAGTTTCCTCAAGATCCGCAATGGGGTTTAAATCTTTCAGAATTTTCACTTTTAGTAAAAATAATGTTTTTGCATTACCTTTCGCGAAACACACGATAGCGAACTATAATTTTAATAAAGTCAAAATGTGTTATATCTTCCAGATTTTTCAGAATTTTAACTTTTATAAAAAAAAATCGACGAAATAGAACTTTGAAAATTGCTTTTTCATTATTGGTTTGTTCTACAGAGCTTTCCCTATGAGAGAGTCAAAATCGATTAAAATACTTCCTTTTAGAGGTAACTTTGCAAAAAAAAACAAAAATTGGGCGAAAGCAATTTGTAAAGTTTAACTTTGCAGATTTTTCTGAACTTGTTTCCGCTATGTTTTACACTGTTCTATAAACCTGACAATTATTAACATTAAAACCGCGAAACTTTTATTTTTAAGGAAATAAAGCGTTTTCTATTCGGACGAAAAAATATTCGATGCAAATAATGACCCTCCAAATACTTTATAGGTTTACCGGAAATGTTAAGCTAAAAGGATTAATATTGGTGGGAGGTGGAGTTGGATTGGATCCCTCCAAAATGAAGTTGTAAGTTTTCTGAACCATTAAAAGTGTTTTCCAAAAACTTCGTGCTTATCTCTAATGTAACAATTTCGATTTCAGATACAAAAATAGGCCGAACATGACTTTCGATGAGACTGCGTTAGAGGCTGACCAGGAGTTCGACCTGTGGAACGACCAATACGGATTTCACGAGTATCCGATCAAGTAGGCGCACCCTTTTCTGATAATTGATTGAGATTCGTTTCTATTTATCGAGAATTTTGTGCCAAGGTCGCGAGGACCGTGATCTTGCAAATGTTGACATCTTGGCAATCGTAGAGGCTTTGTACGGCACAGCAAAAGCAGTTTTTTCCCACTGCAATGCATTCTTGAATTGCCTTACATTGTGAACAAAAGCCACCGAGACTTGAGGAGATATTTATACGCGAATTTCTTAGCACATTACTCCTCCGCAAGATCGTCAACGAACGATACGACATACACGTGCTTAGAGTTCGATGTACTATAAATAAACAGTGAACGCTCACAACGCCTGGCGTGGGAGGCTCAATGACATAGCTGATTGCTTTTTCCACGTGAGAATGTATTTTCTTCGCACGTGCCATACAGGCACGAGGAATTATAGCCGGAAGAGAATATGCGCATTTGGATGGAGAATTGCAATCTCAGGGTTACCTTTATTGTTTGACTCTTTTACTGAATAATAGTTAAAATTTATTTTATTTGAAACAAAAAATTCCTTGAGGCTTGTGAATATACAGGAAAAAACTCAAGTAAAATTGGGGCTGTGAAGTCCGTGAAAGTTCAACGCTGTAAATGACGGTGAAAAAAGGTTGTCCCAATGATTTCAGAGAGAAAATCTCCTTCAATTTTTATTGATCGGTGACAAAATTTCCTGCGGTTTATTGTTAATAATGGTGTTCAGATCATAGAGATAAATCCACAGATTACAATATTACAAACTGTACAAGGAAATATATAATAACGTTAAAAATAGTGTATTACTATACAAGTGCGGAAAAACTTTTTCTGACGAGTGTGTGTCATCGCATCGTGTGAAGTAGATGATCTCATACCATTTTCATGTTCGGGACTGTAGAGAATTTTAGTTACCATTCTTTTTACAGACATCGAGTTTACTCAGATAAAAAAATATATTCCTTAAATACGAGTGACTGTGGCAAAATAAAAGTGCTCTTTAAAACGGCATTTATAAAAACAGAAAAAAGTTTATGATTATTCTCACAAATAAGAACCGAATTACAAGCTAAACATTTTTGAAAAATTCTTTTCATTTTCGTATCTGTGGATTTTTTTTACGATTCTTTTTACTGATATTGATTTTACCCTAGATAGATAAAGAACTTAAAGGCGAGCGACTATCGTAGAATCGAAAGGCTTCGTAAGAATGCTCTAGTAAACGTGATAAAGTCATGTTCTAGAAATTATTTAGAAAATTAGAAAATAAACAAACTCAGCAAAAAACCATTGTAAAACATATAAAAATGTTTCACTGTGCAACAACTTTTTTGCCGTAAATCTTTTAGTAGTGCGAAACCATAAATGAAATATTGTTTGTCAATTCAGTCTCTTTTTCTTCTCGACGATCTTAGATCTGCCCCATAATTGGTCATATCAGAGTACCACTAAAAGGCACTATGCGACTCAGATCTTTTATCTCAGATTTTTAAATCCAATATTTTAAGGAATCACCGTTTTTTTCCAGTGACCATATCTCGAAAACTTGAAGTTACCAAAGAAAAATGTCTCCACATGAATGTTGAAGTTTTGAGTTAGTGTTTTAATGGAATGTTTGAAGTAGCTTTCACGTTCTGGTGACACTGTTTCATTATCGAAAAATGGGAAAAATTAATTTTTCTACCAAAAAACGGACATTTTTTTTTTGGCTGAGAAAATCAGAGAATATACCTGAATGACTGTCAATGTCGCAAGAAATTCACCAGGGTGTCACGACTCGAGATTCTAGGGTAGGAAAATTAAATTTGAATTGAATTAACATGAGTTGATTGCGGACGGTTAATCAATTTCTTTATCGCCGACAATCATACAGGAATACTACGTAATTTTCTCAGTAAACAAAAATATCCGTTTTGCAATAAAAAATAATTTGGCCGATTATCGGTTAAAAAAAGGTGTTACTATAACATGATAGTTATAAAAATATTCCACTCAAAAGTTAACATGAAACTACAACTTTTATATTGAGACATTTGTTTTTAGTAATTTCAAGTTTCCGAGATATGTTCACTTGAGAAAACTGTACTTTTTAATTGGAATTTGATATGACCAATTTAGAGCAGATCTAAAGTGATCGAAAAAAAGTGGTTGAATTGACAAAGAATTCTTTAAATGTTAATCCACACTAGGGTATGTAAAAAAAATATATTTTTTAATTCCTTTTAAAATCCTGCAAAAGTGTTTACTTAAACCTCCAAATACACCTCCTACATGTGAGACCGCCGGCAGAATTTTTGAAACCATTGTTCTATCGATATTTAGGTACCTGAAAAAATAGATGTCGATTGAGCGACCTCTAACAATGATTTGTTCGCGATTTCCTTTTACACAAAGTATTGTGAGGTATAAAACTAACGTGTAAGCCGTGGGGACCTGAAGAAACTAAAGAAATGTAAAAAAACCAACGTTTAAACCTTGGGGTAATGGGAATAACATGTTGTAATTTTGAAAAAAAAAATGAAAAAAAAATGTTTCAAGGATTAACGCTTGAAGCATAGATATCCCGTGCATAAGATTCACTTGTAATTACGCACTTAGGGGTTATTGAGGTCACTAATTATGAATCCTAACTCAAAGTCTACATTTTCGCAACTTTTTGCATTTGAGTCCGCCATATTGGATCCCCTATTTTAAATTTCTGAAGTTTAAGTTTCATTAAATAACTGGCAACCTCAAACACCACTAAATACTAAATTGCAAGTGAATCGTATGAACGGACAAACTATGCTTCGATGCTTCGAGCGTTAATCCATCAAATAAATCAGTTTTTTCTCGGTTTTTTAAACATTTCTTTAGTTTCTTCAGGTCCCCACGGCTTACACATCAGTTTTAATACCTCACAATACTTTGTGTAAAAGGATGTCGCGGACAAATCATTTTTAGAAGTCGCTCAATCGACATCTATTTTTTCAGGTAAATATCGATAGGACAATGTTTTTAAAAATTCTGCAGGCAGTTTCACATGCAGGAGGTGCATTTGGAGATCCAAGTACACACTTTTGCACGATTTTAAAAGGAATTTAAAAAAAAAAAAATTTCGACACACCCTAATCCACACAAGTTAAATTGACTAGCGAATTGGCACTCGATAATCGTGTCAGTAGCGTCGTCGGAGTGCCAGATAGCGAATTAGTCCGCTCGACATTCGCATAACTGTCTGGCTTGGGGGAGTGCGGCTGATCGATTCATCGTTCGGAATTGAAAATTCATTATGATGACTATTGACGTTCTCCGTAGGGTCGTCAAGTTCTCGTCGGTTCACCATTTGACTCTGCATTTCACGGGGAGCAATGACGCGGAGAGAATTCGCATCGACTACATAGGTCTGAAGGGCGAGTGGACACCGGCTCATCGTCACGGAGTAACGGTATGCACCTACGAGTCTCGGCCGCAGATGAGCGATCATTCGACAAACCTCACTAGCGACATTACAAAAGAGATTCAGTGATAGTATAGAAAAGTACCGCAACGATAATTGTTTCCCTGATCCTGAGTTGTGAGGAATAAATAATTTTTCATTTTCTAGTTTCACTATATTGCTTCATTACTTATCCCATATATTTTTCCTGCGTAAACATAGTCCGCGTGCGTCAATCGCGTGTTTACAGAATAAAGAAGTAAATATATAGCGTATAATAGCATATCAACGGATCTAAAATGGGCAGGTGCGCCGTTTTTATTTATCCAGTGAAAACGATATATTAAGGTAACGGTACCAATCCCAGTCTTTGGACGATTTTCTGTTTATTATTATGGATTTAATTATTAGTAAGCCAAAATTTGATTTTGAAACCTTATCTACAATTCTTAATCGATGTGAACGGAGATTTCGTAAGCTCGAGTATAAAAGTTTATTTTATTATCAAGTTTCATTCCTAGTCAGACGATTGTAGTGTCCGGACACAGGTACGAGCGTCCGTAGATTAACGACCCAATTATCGGACACCGAACAATTTTTCAATGTTAAGTTAGCTATTTTTTGACATATCTTATGTTAAGGATTTTTGCATTGAACACATATATTTTTCCATCAATATAATCGATAAATAGCCAAGATTCTTTTGTTTTGATTATGAACCAGGGGTCTTTAAATTCCAGACCGCTTAAGATTTACTATTGTCCGAAAGACTGAGATATTAGGATATAGACACATGCTAAGAAACAGCGTCCGGAAACTGGGACAAATGGACCGTTTTGTTTTTTATTCGTATATAATTAGCAAATATTTTGATTTAATATTTTGCGAATTAATTAATACACTCAGAGAAAAATCTGGTAATTAAAAAAAAATATAGTTAGACCGACGATAATCTAACTATAAACTATAGTTCCCAGGTGGAACGTCTATATTTTATAATTATAGCGAATATAATTATAGTAGCAATCATCAAAATGATAATAGATCCAAAAACTATTCGAATAGTATCAAAAATGCCGTTTCGTTGCATATACGATTTTAACGTTTGTTTTCAATAACCTTGCAAGTATTGTTTATTGAACCATTTTACCATCGCTTCAATTATAAAACATTGCAAGCCTTCCTACATTCGTATTATCATATGACATCGTTAAATCAACGAAATGCTTTTCTCTCAGTGTAGGTTTTAGAAAGTAGACGTTATAGGCCTCTTTAGTCATCTTATGAATAAATGTTACTTTAAACGTCTAATAGATGCTTGAATCTGGGAATGCCCTTAACCTTTTAATCGCATTTTTTAAATGAGAAGTTATCTCTAAATGTCACTACCATTCATAACAACAATGTGCAACTGCAATGTATTTGTTCTCCGCTATCTTGAAGCGATACGACGCAGTTGAGAAATAGATCCATTAGCTTCTGTTGTAATTGAATTGAAGAAAAAAACTATATTCATAACACTTTTTCCCTTTACCCGTTAAAATTTCTCGAGAGCTGGTGTTAGTGACCACTTACTTCACTTACCTAATTAAAAAAATTGCATGTGTTTTCTCACTTTATCTCCATTTCTTAAATTACGTAAAATGCTCACAACAAAAAATTGTTTCATTCGTTATTCAATTATATTTTTTAAGTCCTCTTCGGAATCGAGTAAACACGGAAACGAGGCGCCCAGCATTTGCGTACAGAATTGATTGGTGTATCTATATATAACCCAGTAAACCAAAAAATCGGTTTCCTTGCTGCTGTATTACAATTTCCCACTCAGCAATGTAACTGTTATGTATCAACGGTGTTATGTTGTTTACTGGGAATATACGTATAACAGGAAATATTTATAATTATTATTCTATTTATAAATAATATCTATAAATATAGATGATTTTTTATTCATACCATTATATATCTATAGTCATAACATACAAATTATTTATAATTTATATATATATACATACATAAATCATGAATAGAAACGGGCCTGATAATTAAAAGGTGGGCGATTCATTTGAATTCATCACACAGATTTCCTCGGAGGCGAATAATAATTTGAGTGCAAACTCTCTTATCTTGGAGTAGTACAATCATTCATAACGATTGCGTGAAGTGATAGTCTAATCATCTGCTCCTACATTGAATTGAAATTTACAATGTCGTCGTATTGTAGTTAAATCTTACAACCGATATAATGCGTCTTCTTGAGGCACTTTGACTGGAAGTATTTCGCAGAGCGGATTTTATTGGCCTGCTCAGTTAGTAAAAAAAAAACTCGCAGCTTCTCTCGCCCGATGCACGGCTTTCACTACGTAAAATCTTTATACCCTTCTCGTTTCGCTAAAAAAAATTGTTACATCGTTCGTTACGCAATACATTTTTTTTTTCATATCCTCGTTAAAAGTTATCGGTGCATTCGGGCGCAGGTGAATGCAATTGACCCGTTTTACGTTAATAATATTGTGAGAAGTGTCGGTTGACTTTCTCAACGTGTTTATAGTTTCCATGTCGGCCGTTCGTTCCTCCCTGCGCTATATAAACATCGTGCTGCGCTTTATTTTCAGCCCGTCGAGGCTACTAATGCAGAGATGACAAAGCGACACTGTGCTAACATTTCTTGGTAGATAAGCTCAATGTCAAGGAATAGTAGAACGGATGAAATGAATTTCTGTTCTGTTCTGATGTTTCTGTTGATTTTCAAGCACCAGAATTCAATAAGGCATGATGCATGTACAATGTTATTGCTGCAATTTTCTAGCTATTAAACATTAGAAAAAAAGATGTATAACAAATGTTTCTAAAAGTTGCAAATTCTTATGTTATTATTATTTTATCAAGAATTAAATCGTAATAGTAACACACGCTTTCAACAGCTCAAACGCGATTCTAAATGAGTCAGATTAAAATGTTACACGAACATTTTTATTGATAGAATTTTCCAGTTATCAAAGATTGGAAAAATATCAAAGTATTTGATGATGTGTAATGAATCTTTCTAAAATTTCTGTTAGATTTTTTTAACCTTTTTCTTAGCTTATTTTAATACTGATAATCCTGGAAATCTACATTTAGTATATGAAACATAAGCATACCCGAATGTGTCTGATAATTGGTTATATCAAGGTACCACTAAAAGTCACTCTACATAATAGTTAATATTACGATACGAGTGCGATGAAACTTTTTCTAACGAGGGTGAGTTTGCAGTACCAGCCGAAGGCGAGTGTTGCGAGAAGTGCGATTTCTCGCACGCGAAGCGAAGCGTTTTCCGTTTTCATATGTGAATGGATCGAAGAATTCAAACGAAAGAATTTCCTGAATATTATTGTAAACACGCAAAAAAATTGGCGAAGAGAAAAACCAAAATTCACGAATTCGGTTCATATTTTTGGCTTCTGCAATGGTCTAAAAATTGTCGGATTACTTTTCCATTACTTTTTAAATATTTTGATTATTATTGTTCGCTGATTCGCCACAAAAAATTAAAAACAAGGTTACAGAAAAAAAATAATAACAATTTTACAATTAAGAATTACGTTTGGATTGTTCCATCCGTTGACAAATTATAATTTGAAAAAATTAACATTTCCGATTCTGAACATTTTTTTTTACTTTATGTTTTTTCCAATTGAACGTCAAGAAACCAAAAAATTAAGCGTGTTGCCAATAGACTTGAAAAAAGATGCTCAATTCCAGAGGGTTACATTTAAGGTAGTTCTGTCGCTTGGTGTTCATTTCGCATAGTTTCAAGAAAAATTAGGGAAATTTGCAAATACTCCTCGATGGTATGGAAATCTAAAAAAATGCATGATTACTAACGGTAATGAAAGGAACCACTTTGCATAACCATAATTTCAAAATGTTATCAACAAATTTATCGAAAAATTGGATAACAAATTCCTTGTGACCGACATTTTTTCTACTAAAATGATTAGCCAATTTTCTTGAACATGTACGAATTTTCCCAGATTTTTCAATTTACTTTCAATTTTTTTGTTATGTAGAATAAATGTATGAGAGAATACAAAATCCAAAACGAATTCAAAAATCTAAAATAACTCAAGTATTCAGAAAAATAAACGAATCATTTTCGTAATGAAAAAAAATCACTTTCCCGGAAGTTTGTCAATTAATTCATTTTTTCATTCATTTGTTAATAACATGTTGGAATTATCATTATGGAAAATGTTTCTTTCCAGTACCTTTAATATGCCTGAATTTATGCAGATTTTTCGTTTGTCATTTTTCTCGAACTTATGAGAAATGAACACCGAGCGACAGAACTACATTGAACGGAAAAAAGCATACGTATTTTTTTGGGGTTGAATGTCATAGACCTTTCCAGCGAGATATTGATGATGCAGCTATGTTGTAACATATAATTCAGATTTTCTCAGCACGGTCAACTACCCGTTTCATAATTTCGTAGTAAGCATGCGAGCCTCATCGCGTGCAGAATACTCTCAGCTCCCTTTTTTCGCTCCCTTTGTTCTCTGCAACAAAAGAAGAAACCTCGCCGCTCAATCTTAGTCTTAAATAAATCAATACGGCACTTCTGGAAAATTCTGCATGCAAGCATACATATAATTTCTTATTTTCATTCTCTGTGCCACAGCTGTTGTTTCGAACGTCACACGAAGATGCTGGAAAAGTTACCAAGGACTTAATGCGGCTCGCTGCAAGTTGCTTCTTTGTACACGTGTGAATCAGCGAGTCTACGAGCGTCGCTACTGGTTCATCGTCACCATTTGGCCCGACACGCGCACGCGGTTCGTGCCGTCTCACTTAGTGAATAGGGAAAATGCGATAGGAGCAAGTGAGTAAGTATAGTAGTAGCGGACAACTCGCCGTATGCAAATCCAAGCCAGGAGAAACCGAGAGGCATTCGCATGCCGGCTTCGGTGGCGCACAGTTGTCGAATCGGTGCGTCGCGTGTTTTACTAATCGTATTCACAGGCCTTTCTCGGTTATCACGATAACGAGGAGTATTGAGGAAGCACGGTGTATCGATTAAACAAGGATAAAAATAATACTTACAAGATTACATGAATTATCATTCCGTCATCACGAAAAGTAATTCTCTGTAAAAGTGGTGATAAATACGTTGCACACACAATTAGCTCGCTGGATTAAAGTGAAAACCATCCGAACACGCACACTGCAACTTCATGCATGGAGTATGAAGAAATAAAAAAACTACTAATGTGAGTGGCCTTATATATATACACACATATAGATATATATGTATACGATCTGTAAGCCGCACCATGCGAAGTTTCGACCAATTGAGTTTCGAATGTGGCGCTTTGCGGATTACATATTACTGTTATAAATAAGAGACTTTGTGTAGTATAGAGTTTGAAATTCATTTGAAGGAGAAGGACAAAAAAAAAATTCGATCTGCTCACACAATCCTTAACGAAAATCAAGCATATTCAGCTTCGTCAATTTAGCCACTTTTTTTGTCAAACCTCTTTGATTAGTCTCATCATAAGATACATTTTAGTACCACTCGAATACTATCTCCTAATTTTTCCAGATGTTTAAATCCAATATTACGGGAAATGGGGTATTTCTTTAAAGTCAATATATCTTGAAAAATTAGTCACAGAAAATAATTGTTCCGACATAAAAGTTGTAGTTTCATATGAATTTTTCAATTAAATTTTTCAGATTATTTTGTGACCCGATAATATTACTTTTTCGCTAAAAAATATAAAGATCATTTTTTTAATAAAAAAAGGCTACTTTTTTTTGCTTAAAAAATTACAGATTCTTCGCGCCTATGTATTGATAACACATCTTTGATAAGTACATCTTTTCACTTGTTATAGCTTTCAGACCAAACTGGTGAACCAATTTTAGTGTTCAATGCCTTATTTGATCTATTGAAGAGTGCATTCTGAATTGAGTATACAGTGACAATTAAATTTACTGTAACCAATTGCTCAGTGATATTCAATAAAGATATATTGATACATTTGAAATCATAGCTTTGTCATGGAGACTGAATAAAAATTTCTATATGCAATTTAAAATGCACTCTCTAAGAGATAAAATAAGACATCGAACACTAAAATTTTGCCGATTTAATCTGAAAGGTGCGACAAGTGAACATTTTTACTTTTTACCTCGCACCATTCTGGTGCACCGATTTCTTTACGACATTGCAAAATTATGATGCTTATTACGTATTTAATAAGGTTTTAATTTAAGATTTTCCTAAAGACGATTTTCTTGTACTTAAGACTTTCCCTAGTTGACCGAGTCCCCTTAAGTAAGAGTAAAAATGATTCGTTCGAAATTACATAAATTATTATTTCGTAACGCCAAAAAGTTATCGTGTCTCTGACAAACTGGTGATAAATTCGTTGTATACTCTTTTCGGTCGCTGAATTAAAGTCAACATTAGTGCAACACACGGTAGCTATAATAAAATAAAGGAATGGAAAAACTACTAACGTGAGTGGTGGTCTATGCATATGGTCTGTAGTCGCAACAATAGAAAACTCCGAGTAATTGAGCCTCGAGCGTGTTGCTTCGAGGTCTAAAGTAGGTACATAAATGAGGATTTGTGTAGTATAGAATATAATGAGAGGAAGAGAGACAACCGATTTCAATCTGCTGAAGGAGACCTTTTTGACAAATTATGAACCAGACACATGCTTAATTTTTACATATGGGGCATTCTATACCAACTCGACATGGGTCTGACCCTCGACCTCTTGGATTTCATCCCCGATTTTTTATGTTGTTGTTCTATCTCTAAGCAGCAAACACATTTTTTATTTTTCTAACAATTTATATACTTATTATGACTTATAACGAAAATATTGAAGGCCATTTTTTTTTAAATCGGACGAAATTCTCATAAATTCTGTATCATCATTTTTAAGCGCTGGCCAGAAGTGGGTCCAACCTTGCTTCTATTTTTATCAAATTTTGTGCAAAACGAATATGGAAAAGAGTTAGAATTTTTTTTATATGTCCAAATCGATTATTTTATTAAAATGGACAACTTAGTCAAAAAGATTAAATGACCCGTATGCTTATATAACTTTAACTAATTTTTTTAAAAATAGAAAACATATCGAATGTGGCTTTTGAAATTGTGTATTTCGAATACACGTTTTTTGTGAATTAAATTTTTTTTTTAAATTATAGCCTTTAATATGTTCGTTGTAAATAATTAGAAGAATTAAAGTGAAAAATACGAGGTACATAGAAAAGTTCAAGTGATAACCTGCGGTGGAAGAATTCTTACGCACCTAACTTTATTCAATTATCTTTTTATAAAAAAACGGTAAAAAATAAAAGCGAAGTTTGACCCACTTTGGGCCTAAGCTTAAAAATATTGATATCTGATTCAGGATTGACGAGAATTTTGTCAGATTTTCGGAAAATAGCCTTCAATATTTTCGTATAATTATAAATAATTATAAGTATAACAATTTTTCATTAAAAAATCGGATACAAAATGTGGTTGCTGTTCAGATGTAAAACAGTTACATAAAAAGTTGGGGATGAAATCCAAGAGAGCAAGGTCGAGTTGGCAAGGAATGCCCATATACATGGTATTCCAAGAGTAGAAGTTTTCAGACCGAAGGGGAGTTTTCGACCGTCGAAAATTTTTTTCCCCTGCATGATATAAAAATACTACCATACGATATAGACTAGGGTTTGTCGAAAAAATTTGTTTTTTTTTTCATTTTGCATCGTTTTAATCTATAGTTTGTACCTTTAAGCAAAATAAAATTTTTTTTAGAAGTAGCTCAAACGATGAATAGATTTCCCATTTAATTAACACGTAGATGCATGCGACTCTCAATAAATTCATGTTCCTAAATTACAGATTCTATATATTGACTTTCGCGTATCTTTTTTCGTTAGCTTCAGATCATTGGGAAGAGAAAAAGTGCTTACAACTTTTTCGTTTAAATCGATAGTTTTCTAGTTATGAATTTTTGAAGCTCAGAATATCGCCCTCCTGGCCCTGTAAGATCAGTTTCAATTGAAATTTGAAGTTTCAGGTCAATTCTACAGCTATTGCCTGTCGTGAAGTTTAATTATAGGTGGAATTTCATTCAACCGTTGAACGGATGTTTTAAATTTGTTTGTAAATACGAAAAAATATATGAATTAGATCGAATATTTAAAAGAAAAATAAAAAATTCATCAGCCTCGTTCAAAACGTTTGATAAACCTGTCAAATTTGACCAAAAATCGGAAAAAAATTCAATAAAACATCAAAAAATTAAAAAAGAAGAAAACAATTATGAAGCGTCCGTAAAATTTTTTAGACTGGGTTACAAATTTTACAAATAATGTCAAAAGTGGAGAAAAATCGAGAAAACATGTAAAAAATAAAGAAAAACCAAGGCAAAAAAATTAATGAATCAACAAAAAATTGCAAAAGAGGAAAATCATAAAGATTCCAAACAAAATGTCACATTGGTTCGAAGATTTAGCGACATTTGGACATTTTTTCTCGATTTTTCTCCAATTTTGACATTATTTGTAAAATTTGTGACCGAGCCTGAAAAATTTTTCGGCTGCTTCATAATTTTTTTCTTTCGTTAAAATTTTTTCCCGATTTTTAGTCAAATTTGACAGGTTTATCAAACGTATTGAACGAAGTTGATGAATTTTTTTTTTTCTTAAATTTTCGATTAAATCATCTTTTTTTTTGTATTTGCGAACAAATTTGAAACATCCGTTTAACAGTTGAATTAAATTTCTCTTATAATTAATCTTCACGACGGACAATGGCTCCAGAATTGACCTCGAACTTGAAATTTCAATTGAAACTGATCTTACAGGGCGGAAAGTGCGATATTCTGAGCTTCAAAAATTCATAACTAGAAAACCATAGATTTAAACGAAAAATTTGTAAGCACTTTTTTTCTTCCTAATGATCTGAAGATAACGAAAAAAGATACGCGAACGTCAATATATCGTATCAGTAATTCAGGGACATGAATTTATTGAGTCGCATTCATTCACGTATTAATCAAATGGGAAATCTATTCATCGTTTGAGCTACCTCTAAAAAAATTTTTATCGCGCTGAAATTTTGAGAAGAGTTGGTTAAAGTTACAAGCTATAAATTAAAACGATCAGAAAAAAAAAGAATTTTTTTTTTTTTCGTCACACCCTAATATAGACCCTAATTAACTAACGGTTTTTATTCTTGGTTATCGACGATTTACAAGCAATAAAGAGTACGCTGCAGAAGCGATAAAGCTTCAAGATGCTGTTCATACGATTGAATATTTTTTATTTATATATTTTTATTTACCCTGAGTTTTTTTAATAGACAACTGCAACTCAAATGAAGCCGAATGATGGGACCTATATCGTTTCATCACTGCGCCAATAAGCACACGCGGAAATAAAATTCACATAAGCGTGTCGAAAGTGTTTTCACTATCAAGAGACGCGGTCGCGTCGTGACGCCAAGTATTAAAAAAAGAAAAAAAATTTCATTGAAAAATGCCCGCCAGCCCGTCGCGGCTACCGCTACTCTTATTGTCCGGGGAATTGATTTATTTCAATAATACTGACTGAACACAGTTAGTCTTTTAAATTAATTAACAGTCTTAACGTTGTGACAGGAAAATAAAATCTCTCAGTGATTACACGACGTCACTCGCTCAATGAACTCCTCGAGCGCTCGTGGAGACCAATACTTTGACGATTATAATTACGCATTTAATCGTTCAAACTGTAGTTAAGTCTATTGTCAAATTAACGACCGCATACAACACATATTATTGGTCGGAACATTTATCCTCACAAATATCAATATTGCCAACATGGGAAAAGGAGTCGGCAAGATAATCCCGTATATTATCTTTAAGATGGGCGAAGACATCGAGTGCCAGCAGTGCGAGCAAAAAACATCGATTTTAATATCGATCGATTCATCAAATTTAGACATGACCGTTGGTGTATCGCCTTACAGCGCAGGATAATTACTCGTCCGTCGACCGTCTTAGAGCGCGGAGGGTCAGCCCTCGAGAGCTTCGAGCATTGAATAGTCAAATTAAATAGTTTGTATACTGTGAAAGTGTATTCGTCAATGTAACGGGATCGGATAACTTGTCGGAATGTATGTGAACTATTGAATCGGAATAATTACGTAAGTTATCAAAATAAATGTATATTTCTACTCTGAACATTTCTCTCGGATCTTGTCGATTTAATATTTCATTGTCATCTTGGGTCCTCCAATTCTACCCGCTTTTTGTGATCGTCCCGCAATTATTATTAGAGCTAGTCGAAAATATAATAAACTAAATAGCTCAAGAGGTTTGTCAGTTGTCCTAAAATAGCTGGCGCCCAAATTAAAGGAAAAAAATATTCAATGTTAAAAATTGTCAACAGAGCGCTGACAGCCGTTGACCCAGGCCGCGTCAAGTGTGGCTTTCGATAAGTTTTGTCAAATATTTCGTACGACTCATCCGTCAAAAAAAAAGCCTGTCTCAACGTAACAGAGAATCAGTTGACCAGAACACATCGATAAGATCTCCTTGAAAGTCGCATGGAATTGCGTTTGTGAGATAGCCAATGAAAAAGATTTCTAGAGGTACAAGATTTTTGTACTGTACACGGACAAACAGTTTTAGTAACATTAACCTTGTCGGTGCGGTTGTATGAAATTTGTTTGAATCAAATGAAGTATATCTGAATTAACTATACCGACGTTGTTCATCATTCGCCATCTAGTGGCAATATACGCAACACTGATGCACAATGCTCCGCTAGATGGCGAGCGGCCGAAGCGATTCTCGCAACCGACATAGAAATGTATATATGGGTAATATATACAAAGAATGGATTTGATGTATATGTCATATATTCGCTGCATACTTTGAATATATTATGGCTATATGTTAAATGTATATTTTATATATGTTACATATAGAACATGTTGTCGCTTTTCTTTATAAACAACAGATATTTATCATATAATCTAAATATATGTCAATCATAAACAGTCTCCATTTCACATATATGGAGAATATATGTTTTATACATATAATGTGCAATATATAGAGGGTAATGTAGGGCGTGTGAGTGTGAGTGTGAATGTGAGTGTGAGTGGGTCTTGGCAGCGCGGCTCTGATTATATACGAGATGTATACAACACTTATATCTGGCGTATACGAACTTGTACTATAGTGTACATGTGCTATGTAAAAATATTATATGCTATTTATTCGAAAAGTATACAATACATATATGTAGAATACAGAATATATAGAATACCTTTATATTACTATGTGAGAAGTGACTTGAGGCCTTAGCGTATATAAGACTGCAAAGCAGCCCTGAGTTCGACTATAGCCTAGGGCTTATCTCTTTCTTTGACGGTTGAAAATGAACCGTCGGGTCCTTGTGTTCACCTTCCTTGTAGACCTCACTGGGTGACCACTTAGCCGTTCGCTGGTTTGCGCGTTAACTGATGACAGGGAGGCAGTTTTCCTAAGTTTCGATTGCATATAGAGGGATATCACAAGTTGAAGAAATATATTTATCTTGTTTGAATTCAAAACAAATTAGTAATAACAATTTTTTTGTTAATTAAACGAATCTTTTATTGTTTAATATTGAATTTGTTGTTTCTCCCGATAAACTATAATTTAGTCTCTTCAAGCTTACGTATGCTCAGTTCAACCAAAGAATTTGCTTATGAAACCCATGTTGGGTACTCAACCAAACACACGATCTCCATAATAAAATATTTTATCGATAGCATTATCCAATCGATTTAGTCAGAGATATATTGAGTAGTAGTAGTGAAATCCAGTCTTAGAAATCGATGGCAATTTTCAGTCCACTAAATATTTCCTTCACCACTCGCAACCGCCGCGGTTGAATAATTCAAACCAAATTTTTTCATTGTAACCAAACCTTTTTTTTCGGTGTATCAATACAAAAATTCGAATTTCTCGTACCTTTATAATTGTCAATATCTTGGGTGACAACAGATCGGAAATGAAATCTAAGGAGTGTTAGCCTGTTGAGTACCTTCCCGCATAGAGGATCACAATCGTCCCTGTATTGGTTGAGTGCTGGCGGCCAGTCTTTCAGTAAGGGCGCGGCACTGGCAGACAGAACTGGCGCGGTACTGGCATGATTGCTGGATGATAACTTCGGCCCAGTGCTGAGTGTCATATGCCGGTCCAACGCTGGCGACCAACGCTGGCGAGCAATAGCGATATTGCTGGCCCAGTAACAGCAAAAAATGACCGCCCACTAATGGCCACCATCGCTGGACCGATATGGGTTCCTAATTTCCAATATGCTACAACGAGAGAAAAGATTTCATAGACGCCAAAGAAATAAGTGGGTTGATTTCGCTTTCATTGATTTCAACGAAATACTTCTTTGATTCCAATGAAATAGTGCACTTGAATTTGATAAGGAACATTTCATTGCTTGCAAAGAAATTTACTTAGTGAGCATATAATAAAGAAACAGTTTCGTTGATTTAACGAAAAGTTTTCATTGATTCAAAGAAACGGTCTCCTTAATTCAGTGAAATGATATCCTTGTTGGCAGAGAGTGCCGGGCATTTCATCGTCCAATGTTAAACATCTATAGGGCTATCTCTCTCGCACCTAACCTCACTTTTTCGGGTTTCCCGAACAAACAACTTCGGGTTTATAGGAGCCGTACTTTAGTCCATTTCTGCCGTACTTGAGCACGTGCTCTCCGAATTTGAGCTTTATCTGCCGAGTAGTTCAGGAAAAAACCGGTCTCAAAATTCTGAGCTGTGGTGGGGGAAGTGCCGCTCTTTGATGAAATCAATAAAAAGACTGAGACGAATTTTTTATTCAATCTCCCTTTTCATTGATTTTGAGATCATTGAACGGAAAGATAGTATTGAAATTCAAGTATTTTTTTTTATTGACGAAGATTGCTGTCAATCAATAAAATATTTTATCACGGTGTAGGCAGAGTAGAGGCCAATGACGGTCATGACGGTAACCACCATCTAACAAAGCTATTGATAATATTGCGACTAAACATTTGATTATATGTATTACCTCAGTTCAGTATAGACCAGAGAAGATCTGATAACCATTATCTGATATTACCGCTCTTCATTCGGCACTATTGAATTTCATTTGACTCGACGAAAATTTAGTAAAAATAATCAAATGTTTACTTCGCCATATTATCAATAGATTTTTCAAGTTAATAATAAATATATGTATATAAAGAAACAACACTTTTTTGTTTTTGCGTTTGTTTTTATTTCTTTATTTCTCAACAGGCGACACTCGACGAATATATTATATTTTAAAACATGATATAATTTATAATATTTTTTATACGAATTACGCTGTGAATTGCCGTGTTACAGTGTTTCTTGTTACATTTTGTGATAGTTCTGTGTAGTTAGGTTATATTAACTACCACTATTACTTGTTTCGAGTGTTTCACCGTTTTCACCTTCGTTGCCTAGAGTAAGGTCTTCCGCTTCGTCAACACGCTGCTCGCTCAATACTTCTAATATTTTGGTTTTTTTTCTTTACATCGCAATGTTTTTACCCGATAATAGTTAGGCATGTTGACTCCGTGATTTAAACATCAGCGACCCTGAGTATCTTGTGGAAAAATACAATAAAGATGGCGCAGTTACGCAATCATCGGCATCAGTAGTGATTCAGTCGCGAAAAACTGCCGTGCCTCGTGCTCGGTACGAGTCTTATTGGTCACCGCTACTTGCCAGCAACGGCCCAATGGAAGCTGTCGTACTTTATTGGCTACCGCTGTAATGAGCCAGATGTAGAAAAATGCTGGCAGCTTTTACCTTTACGGCCAAGGACTGCTGGCCAGAGTTGTGAAATTTTTAATGTGAAAATACTGCAATATTTTTTATGAAAAAAAAAAGGATAATGGAATTCGGAACCATTACCCATTACCTTTTTGATAAATGATAGAACTCATATTGATCATCGATTTTTAGAGTATTGGGTAATGGATGTGGTAATGCATATATGATAAGTGCATTACTTTAGCTAAATTTGCTTAATAAGTAATAATAAGTAAATATATAAGTAAATAATTCGAAAAATCGTTCCAAATTTCAATAAATAAGAAGATGAATCGCAGTTCGTTAGAAAAATTGATAAATAAATCTCCTGCGCTTAAGGAGGTCGACCCGTGGATAATTCAATTCGCATAAATTTGAGAAAAGTGCGCGAAAATTGCAACCACTTCTCGACCAGGTTGATTTTTCCAAGGTTTTTGATGTCCAGGTTAATTTCTTCATGTTTTTTGGTATCTAGGTTGATTTCTGTATGGTTTTTTGTGTCTTGTTTGATTTCTCCATGGTTTTCGCTGTCCAAGTTGATTTATCGATAGCTTTTGGTGTTCAGGTTGATTTCTCTATAGCTTTTGGTGTCCAGGTTGATTTCTTCATAGCTTTTGGTGTCCAGGTTAATTTATCTATAGCTTTTGGTGTCCAGGTTGATTTCTCCATAGCTTTTGGTGTCCAGGTTAATTTATCTATAGCTTTTGGTGTCGAGGTTGATTTCTCCATAACTTTTGAAAAAGGTTCCGGATACTTTTCGTTCAAAAAAATCCGGAATTCTGTATCGATCTTTTTACGGTTGCCTAATTTTTCGATGCATAAGACACTTTACCAATGAATATCCTAGATAAGTTTGGATCCTAAAAAACGTTCCCTGCAACTTTGGAAAAACACAAATATCAGCAACAAATAACTGGCCGTTGAATAAAAGAGAAAAAACCATTCAGAAGAGCAAATTACCATTGAAATAATTTTCCGTTAATCGGTCAGTCTTTTTCTTGGTCAATCGGTTCTTGTCAATGGGTTTTTTTTCGATCGCTCGTTTTCTCGGTCATTCGGCTGATCGATGGACCTGCGAGACGAGTGATGGCTCCATTTAAAATAACTTGTTCAATTGAAAAAATAATTATTTTAGAAAGACACTCTTTGGAATGGTTGCAAATTCACTTTACCGGTAATTTTGTTCAGTAGCTTTATGATTAAAGCCATACAAGAGTAAGTAGAATTACGAATTTTTATATCAAATTTCGAAGTTATTATAAGATTCAGTAAAAGTTCCTGTGATTTCACATCTCACTTGCATATCAAATTCAATATTCTAGTTTTTGTAGAAGAGTTTCCTGCACCTGTCATGGAAAATTACAATAGATATTTTTAATAGTGCAAATACCTTAAAAATTGTATGAAATTGAATGATGTTAACGATCGTGATAAATTGTAATATACCAATCATTCCATCAAACATAATTCTATTAAACGAAAATTTGACCTTCAAATTTTTGGTGTTCCATTTATCATGTGTCGATTCACCATACTAAAATAAAGAAAGAGCCCAAATTTGGGATTTATTTGCTCATTATTTCCAAAGGGAATGGTTCACTGTAGTTGTTGAATGACAATTTACACTTCAAATTTTAACGTCTTACCGAATCTCATCAGGGAAATTTAAAGCACTATTTTTCGTCAAAATTTTTTCGAATTTTCCGAAAGAAATATGTATGTTCACATTCGACGACACTTTCCAGGTCAAACAGGTAGAAAAAATTGCGAAAAATATGGGTTTTTTTGTAATGTTTGACCTTGAACTTGTCGTCGAATGAGAACATATTCTTACGTCTAACAGAAGCTAGAAATACAATTAAATTATAAATTGGAAACGCGAGGGTTGAAAATGGAAGAAGAACTAATTGACTTAAGTTGTTAGAGGTACTTGAACGAATTAAGCTCTAAGGAATTCATAGAGATCGATTGTTCAAGTCATGACTAAAAAGTAAAGTTTGTATATTGAGGATAACAAGGAAGGCTCGGTCAGGTTATTAAGAGTCGGAGTTATCAAAGGCGGTTAGTAGGTCTATAATAGTGCTGAATAAACTTGCATGGCCATAAAACGATGTAGAAATTCGGGTGAATGAAGACACAGGTGTCGCGTTGAACGGAATGCGGAAATTAGGAAATGTCTGATGCAGTTGCAAACTCTGCATCGGATGATTTACAAGGATTTTATTCCGGGATTGGAATGTGAAAATATTGTAATTAGATAAGAAATATAATTATAATTGACTTTCAATAAGGGGCGCGAAGAACGGCCAGGACATAACGCATATTTTTTAATTTTATTCGGAAAAGTTCCGACGGAAAATAGTGTTTTGGATTGTCCTTATAAGTTTCCCTATAAAATAAGACCTTCACATTTTGAGTATAGATTTTCAGTTGAAAACTAAACTGGACGTTTACGTTCGGTAATGATGTGTAAACAATCTTAAAATTAGGTTTATTTTTATTTCAGTATCGTGAATCTAATCATAATAAAAGGAGTACCAAAAATTCAAGGCCAGATTTTTATCCGATATTTGTTGGAATGACAAACCCATGTTCAATGTAATATACACGAGTTACCGCATTATCATACGGTTGAAGAATTTTCTTACATGCGTAATGTATTGAGATATTTCTTCCGTATGCCTTAATCAGGCCTTTACGTAACCTGTCTCCCCCTTTGCCGTTCCTACATAGAGTTCCCCCCTAGAGTATTATCCGCAGCCACTCGTTCTAATGCATTACCGTAGCGCATTTGCACGAGGGCTCAGGGAAACTGCGGAAAACCTGGCCGATACAGGCGGCTTTATTTTACTGAGCTTCCACCGTATTAGGAATACATTAGAAACTCATAAAAACTACCTCCCGCTCAACAATTTACGCTCAAACCAGTGTGTAGCCTAGCGGTCACCCATCCAAGTTATGGCCGCAAACAATGCTGCTTAACTCTGGCGACCGCCGAAGCCACACACAGACCGCGCGTCCACTGCTGTCGGTACATGAGTAATGTAATAAAATACGATATTTGTATATTATTTATACATCACTGTACAAGTCGTTTAATATACCACTTAAGGAGATGCAGGACTGGATTTTCTTATCGACTGTGGTCGATAAAACAGTACGGTTTCGTACTTTACAAACTACACGATTATTGTCTCAAATTGCACAGGGTTATGATATCAGGATAGGCACATTTGCATCCACTCGAATTTTGTGTGAAAACGCTTGGAAAATGAAGAAAATCGTAACATTGTAAACCTACCAGAAAGCAATGTGGCCGCTCGAACTGTCAACACCAACTCTTTTGTACTACATAAACATTTATAGTAATCACATTCGTTAAACTCGATTGTACGTCCATTCATTGGCGTTTTCTGCATAATCTATGAACGTCGAAACATCAATTACACAATAAAAGTCACACAAAACTGTAACTACGCTTACACGGTTCAATCGAACAAAAAACCCTTCCAAGCGGGCAGACTGTGTAAACGTAGTTACAAGTTTGTGTGGATTCCTTTTGTGTAATTGTTGTTTCGACGCTCATGAATTATGCAAAAAACGCTAACAAATGGACGTACATTCGAGTTTAGCCTATGTAAGTTCGAGAATCTTTTATATCTTACCAGGTGACGCTGTTAAACCCTGGCGGCCATTTTGATTTCGGGATGTTAAGAAAATATACGTTTTTTCGATTTATTGTCGGTTATCATCCAATATTCGAATGTACGTCTGTTCGTATACACTGATATTACCATCGTGTACAATTTGAAGCATGTGTGTAATGTATTAACTGAGAATAATGTTAACTACGAAAAGGAGCGTTCTTACCGACCAAAGTCGGTAATAAAATCTACTCCCGCATCCCCTTAATAAAAATCGAAATAGGCATTGTAAATTTCATGCGCGGTATCTGTAAAAAAAACTTCCCACACATGTATATTAGATACTCGATTTTGTTCAGTTCCACTTCTGACGTACACCCTTGAAGGGTTTTTACCTAGCTCCCCCCCTTACGTCCCTTCCTATCACTACCTACCCGCACTTCGCTACGCTAACCTAACCTCCAATGCGTCCGCCGCCGACTTAGCTACACTGAACCGCATTTGTCGGGGAAATTGCGGAAAGCCCCCACCGCTACAGACTGCCGTATATTCTTCTGATTTCCCGGTGTATACACGAAAGTAACTTAACTAAGTATATACACCGAGGCCGCAGAAAAACTGACCTCCCGTTCACTGGTTGATGAGCCAGCCGGTGCACGACAAAGCGGTCACCCATCCAAGTTATGACCGAAAACAATGCTGCTTAACACGGGGGACCGCCAAAGCCGTACACCGACCGCACCACTACCAGTGTCGTTCACATGTACACTGAGAAGAAAAATCTGGTAGTTTAAAAAATAATATAGTTGGACTGACGATAATCTACCTATAACCTATAATTCCCAGGAGGAACGTCTATTTTTTATGGTTATAGCAAATATAAGTATAGTAGTTCCAATAACCTATAAGTATATACAGGGAGGACACGGTGAAACTAGACAGTCCAATGCGGCTGCGTGGGAATTTAGGAAGCCTGATTGGCTACTGCCTACGGCCGCCAGTGCGTCTCATCCGAGCGGCGATTGTGTCCCACGCGCCATCAGAATGGGCCAGTAAGGGTAGTGGTAGGGGCAAGGGACGCTACCTGAGCTGGTAGCGCAGACGCCAGAAACCAAGATTTATTTAGAACAAAACATTCCCCCTCACCGTTCTCTCTTGCTGGCCCGACTACTCGGTCTGCACGCATAGAATGAGAATCGTCGGTTTGACGCGCAAGCGCATTTGCGCTGTCTAGTTTCACCGTGTCCTCCCTGTATAGTTCCAATACCCTATAAGTATATATAGTTCCAAAGTCGGATGCGGCCGCATGGGGGCCTGGTTACTGATCCAGACCAGGCCCCCAGGGGGGACTGGCTACTGACCCGGGCCGACCCTGTAATAGACGTGATGCCTGCAGACGGGGGAAAATGCGAGATAAAAAAAATATATATATATAGTTCCAATACCCTTACAAATATCGTTTATTGAACCATATTATCATCGCTTCAACCATCAAACATTGCAAGCGTTCCTATAATCGTTTTACCCTGTGGAATCGTTAAATAAACGGTATGCTCTTCTCTCAGTCTATATTAATTTTAATTGTGTATAATGAGTAAAAAGTTCACTGTTAGAAATACAAGTAAATTTGATATGCAAACCAATATGAGTTTTACAAATCGGGTGTATGAATTCCATATTAATATACTATCATTGTAAATTAAAAAATAGTATACAAATTCTCCGATGACAGTATTAAAAAATTACCGTATATGAGTATTGTAATCTTTACTTTAATATACAAACATTGTATTTATAAATGTCCAATGCATGTGAAAATTGAAATACGGTATATGCATCTGAGCATGCAATCGGAGGACCCGGTTGGAAATAAATCGAGTTGCTCATTTCCTTTTATTTTCTCTTTATCCCCTTAAGGACATAAAGTTTTTTTATAATAACATTGAGACAACAATTTACATCAACAATCCTGATTCTTATTTATCTTACTACATAAACGAGCATTACGGTTGGTATTGAAAGACACTATTGCTTGATGCGCATTGGTGAGTAGATTGTTGAGATACTCTAAGCAAAAAAAAAACAAAACTAAAAAAAAATTTGTGACAGATTGTTAATAATTAGTACACACCACATTTTCTATTTCAAATTGTAACTCCATTCACAGATTGTCGCAATAAAATTCTGAAGAGGGCTCAGATGAGAGCTGAAATGTTAACCTTTCTCTCCATCGACCGTTCTTTTGCCGAAACTCTCCAATATCAATATACAACAGCGGTCACCGATATTATCCAACAATATGCATCTGAGGTTTATAACCGGTGTACTAATTTCCAAACAAAAATTTTTTACAGTATTGAAACGATCAAATATTTAAGTCGTTATTTTATGGGGCATTTTTGAGAAAACATGTTAAGGCATAGCATATGGAAAACAGTAAAGAATTGTGGATTTTTTTGAGATGGAACAACTGTTATTCCAGCCTATGCAAAGAAATCGAAATGGAGCATGAAGAAATGTTAAAACTACGAATGTGAGTGGCGTTGTATACATATGTTCTGTAGTCGCAACAATAGAAAACTCCGACCAATTGAGCCTTGAGCTGGCGCTTCGCGTACTAAAGTACATACGTGAGGCTTTGTGTAGTATAAAATGAAAAGAGAGGGAGAAAGACAAGAAGATAGATCGAGCTGCGTGGCGCGCTCGCCTGGTCTGTAACTCTGCGAGGACGGTATGCAGTCTGTTCTCCGGAAGCGACGACGAAGCTCTCCGGTAAAGATTACGAGCTCGAGCGGGTGAAAAGCGGCTTTCATTAGGAGCTTTGCGGACGAGACGAAGCCTCTCGGTACTTTGCAATCACCACGAGTGTCGTAGATCATTATCGCTTAATAAAACGCCGGAAACTTGACGAGTTTCGGCGTTTTCGGCCTTTGACAATTCGGAGCAACTAAAGAGTGTAAGTCGGATAAATCGAAAGAATGGTGTAAGACGCTGCCGTAGATTCTCTGTATTATGAATCAACAAAATTGACAATCGTCTAGAGTTGAATATAATTTGTACCTGTTTTGTCTACGAATAAAATTTATCTCATAATTCATGATATTCATGAAGTATCTCATAATTCATAAATCATATTAATTAACGATCGATTCAATAAACGTATGTTATAATCCATGAATTTCATGAATTATCAAATCTGTTTACTGGAGGATAATCTTTCAAATTTGATT
The DNA here is from genome assembly GCA_949699805.1 of Tromatobia lineatoria. Lineage (NCBI taxonomy): Eukaryota > Metazoa > Arthropoda > Insecta > Hymenoptera > Ichneumonidae > Tromatobia > Tromatobia lineatoria. Next base: position 20,184,269 of record OX453038.1, on the reverse strand, counting down.
AAATTTAATCAATGGAATAGGACTGATTTTTCTAGTAAGTTGATGTACAAGTTTATATTGACATCGTTACATTCTCGTTTCTAACAAACAATAAGTCCGCCGTATTTTCGACAATAAGAAAGCTTAAAGGCTGTTTAACAGGATTGTAATGTGATAGTTAGCAAGTTGACAAAAAAAAGTTTATCGAAGAGCGGTTTATCAAGTATAACCCAATTGAGTGAATTGTTTTTATTTTATTTATTTGTACTACAAGACATTTATTGGACAGAATTTTCATAAGATAGGGTTTTTCATGTACATTTTGTTTCCACACGAAAGTGAAACTGAGAGAAAAATATATCGTTGATTCAACGATTTCACATGATTAAACGAATATAGGAAGGCTTGCAATGTTTTATGGTTGAAGCAATGATAATATGGTTCAATAAACGATACTTGCAAGATTATTGAACAAAACGGCATATTTGAAACTGTTATGATCATGATGATTGATACTGTAGTATTTATTTATTATCTGGTTAGAGAAGTAATGCACTCGGGATAAGTGAGAAAGAAAACGTTTATTTATTATAAATTATAATTGTTCGCGATTTCTTCGTAATCGCACTTCGTATAGTCTTCACACGACTCGCTCGTACGACGCTTAGCAACAGACTGCCGGTTACACGTGATATGATTCTACGCTTCACCGCACGACTAGTGGCGCTCGCTTGCCATTGGTCAGAGACCGGAAATACGCGCATCCTACACTACTATAATTATATTTGATATAACCATAAAATATAGACAGCCATCCTGGGAATTATATTAATGGTTCGTTCTACTATTTTTTTATATTTACTATAACCATAAAATTGAGACGTCCATCCTGAGAATCGTTCTTTATTGTTAGTTTATCGCCGGTCTAACAATATTTTGACTGAATTTACCAGATTTTTCTCTGAGTATAACGCACTCTATGTCCAATGAGCCATCGACTCGAGTCCTCCAGTCCTCAATTCATTATTGTTATTATTGTTATTTTTAATTCGCATTTCCCGCCGTCTGCAGCCATCACGTCTATTACCAGGGTCGGCCCGGGTCAGGAACCAGGGGGACCCCTTGGGGTCTGGTCCGGATTAGTAACCAGGCCCCCATGCGGTCGTAACCGACTTCCTTCTCTATACCGCATTCGCCATAGCGTTTCTGCTTAGGGCATAGGGAAAAATTGCGGAGAAACCTATGCCGATATAGCCGGTCTCGAGTTTACCTCACGCCACCGGAGCTACGTCACGATTTTCGTCGAGAATGTAAACACAGACTACAGCTATATGCATGTGACCCCCCACAGTTACCTGTGTGTGTCTCACGTATACATCTGCAGCTTCATCGCGACCATGTTTTTAAAAAAATTTTCGACGGCACCGGGAATCGCACTCCTGACCTACCGATGCTCTGGTTAGAGGCTAATAAACTAAGGTGGCTAGAGGCTAATAAACTAAGGTGGCTAGAGGCTAATAAACTAAGGTGGCTAGAGGCTAATAAACTAAGACTTAATTTCAAATTTTTGTCATTCGATTATCAGACGATCTACGTCAATGGGTAACACCCAAAAATAATTTTTGCCAAAATATCCCTTACGAAAATGTCCTAGGAAAAGATCGCGACGGAAAATATTCGCTAGTGGATATGTCCTGCAAAAATATCCTGTGCTGAAAATATCCGCGGGAAAAAATGTCCTGAAAATATTGCGGTGGGTTCCCCTATCAGCGGAAAGGCGCTCCAGCCACTCGATATAAAATATAAAGACATAAGTAGATACAGTATATAATATTTAACAATAATAGAATAAAAATAATCACACAAATAAATAAACATTATTTTACTGCCGGGGCGAAGGGGTTGAAGAGGGTGCAGAGGGCGAAGCCCCCCTGGGGGGTCAGAATGTGGGCGAATCCCCCCCCCCCCCCCCCAGTACAAAATTATAAATTATTAGAAATGAATTACCGAAATTAAGATATTGACTGTATTAATTGTAAATAAAATAAGACAAAAATGTAACCAATAATGGACCGATTAGAATCGTGGATCCGTTAGAATTATATCAAATGATTTGTTGTCATTATTTGCAAAATTTTGGAATTTTTTTATTTAAGATGGCCTGACTCGTATGGAATGCCCCATATATTATTCGTGTGCGTGTCTGTTGAATTTTATCATGTTGATCGGGGCTATTTTTTGTCAAAGATATTTTTAATGGTGGATATTATTGGCACAGGATATTTTTGTTAGAGAATATTTATGCTGAGGATATTTTTGTTCAGGACATAATTACATGGATCAAATTGGGTGCAGCCCGTCAACGATACAAACATATAAATCCATTTGATACAGTGTTATAGCCATTCTTAAACTGTGGTCGTTTAATGCAATTCTTCACATGTCATCGTGAAACAAATTGAATTGAATACAAAACTGAAAAACGCTCTAAATAAAGTCACCATTTACTTACCCTAAATTATGTTGAAAAATAATTTATTTGGTAAGAACAATTAACTTTCCGGATGTAAAAAAAAATTATGTAATGCAAATTCTACTAATCTTTATAATTCCTTATAAGATCGGAATGATGAAATATTATTTAGCAAATTAAAAATTTTGCAATCTAATTTCTAAACTCTTCAGAAATTGTTTTTGTCTCGTACAGAATTATAGAAATTGGAAATATAATACGAGTACCAGTTCTCACCGTTAATTTAGATGGATGAATTGATTATTTTATTGCTGATAATAAGCTATGTCTTGAATTAAAATTTTCGTGATTCAATTATCAGATGGTCCACGTCAATAACACGAATCTATAAATGCATTAAATAAAGTATTATGGCATTTTTTGAACTTCAGTCGTTAATTGCAATTTCTCACACGCGATCGTGAAAAAATTGCATCGATTACAAAACTGGAAAACGCTAT